>BQKN01001085.1:188184-232815 GCA_022839385.1 Asparagus kiusianus | reverse complement strand
TGATTTGTTCGGCAAAAGGAGAAAGTTGTAATCTTTTTTTTATTTTTCTTTGATTTTTATTGTAACCGGATCTTATAAAAAGACCGGATCTTTGTAATCGATAAACTATTACAAGAGTGTGCAATGGAATCAATGAAGAAAGCAAAGATTTTTCCCGCGAACAGCTGGTCCCCGTTTTGTCACTCCCTGCTCAGCTAACTGATCACCAGGAGATGGATATTTGAAGTGATACTCATTTCCACTCCGGGTCGCAAAGACTTCTTGTTCTTCTTCGGAGAGCGGGAAAGCTAGGATTCTTTCGTCATCTTCTCCGGGGATAGCAGAGACTCCGCAGCAAGACTTCCCTTTCCCTTTTGATTTCTTCTTGGATGACGATCCGGCCCATTGTTCATCTTCAATTAGGTCGGGGTGAATCCAGAGAATTTCGCCGTTTGGGGCTGTGTGTGGCACAAGTCCCTTTTGGCGTTGTCCGTGCGGGTCATCATTCACCGTCTTCATCCCGACTTTGGTGACGCGTTTTGGCTCGAACCATGTTGTAGGCACCGATCCAAAGCTGATTGACACCGCATTTGCTCCTACATTCTTGGCAGGCTTCGGGGTTATGACGCTCACGTCAATTAACGCCTGGATCTTGTCCTTGAGGTGGTAGCATGACCTCGTAGGGTGATGGACCGCTCTATGGTACGCGCAGTACTTCGGATCCGTCACTTTGCTGGCTCCTTCTTGATCTACGATCGCCGGCAGTTGGATTTTGTTGTTCTCCAATAAGTACTTGAAGATGCCGGGAACTTCATCATCCTTGAAAGAGTACACTTTAGGAAACCTCGGCTCCGAAGACTTCTGCTTCTGAGGCCGTTGTTGCCATTGCGACTGCGACTGTTGTGGTGCTCGTTGCTGCTGCTGTTGCTGAGGTGGCAATTGAAAAGTTTGGTTAGCATCAACTGCATTAGCATGAGCTTTTCATTTTCCCTTTGGGTTGAAATTCTGCGCTGGAGCATTCGCCGCTTGTTGGCCTCTCTCCGCCTTCTTTCTCCTGAGGAATCGTTCAGCCTGCTCCCCTCGGACTTTTAGATCCTTCCATGTCTTGGATGGTGCTGTGCCCATTGCCTCCAACACGTCCAGCGAAAGGTTGTTATGGCAGGTCTGGAGGATGAATTCCTCAGTGATTGGGTCCTGGCAATTCATCGCTTTGTTCCGGAACCTTTTGACGAAGGTGTCGACTAACTCCCCATCCTTCTGCTTCTCATCGAGCAACGATCCGATAGAGATCTCGGTGTCGTCGTCGAAGAAATTTGTGAGGAACTTAGTCTCCATGTCGTCCCAGCTGTTTATGATTCCTGGTTTGAGGCGGCGATACCAATCGAAGGCGGCTCCGCGAAGAGTGCCAACGAATGACCGCACCATCAGAGGCTCATTGCCAGAGATTACCCCCAGGTGTGATTTGAAATAAATCACATGTTGAGTTGGTGAACCCATCCCATTAAATGGCGTGAAGTTAATTAAACTGAACTTCGTCGGATATGGGATTGATTCCCACTCTCTTGGGTATGGACAAGGAATGCCAGTCTTCTTTATCTCTTAAGCGGAAATCAACGTATTAATTTTGCTCTCGAGATTTTTGATTTTCAGACTTTCACCCGAGTTTTCATCAGTACGATTCGGAGGTGGAAGCGTGGTGTTGTGACTAGCATCCTCATTGCCACCCCCTGCATTAATGGGAGGATCATTGGCATTGCGGGTTTCATCCGCATTCGTATTCTCCACTTCCTGAACAACCGGATTACGACGGCTTGGTTCGCCTTGCTGGTTCGTCAGTGCTTGGATCTGTTGATCATGCATCTCTCTCATGTTCTGCATGGCCATCTGCATTTCGAACCTGAAGCTTTCCTGTTATTTGGCCATGGCTTCTTCGAGCATCTTGGCCACTTGCTCCGTGCTTATCATGAATGACTCGCGGGGTTGTCCTTCACTGGACACGGCATTGTCAGACGCAATTGCTGAGCCGGCATCTGATTCTTCATCTCCCGAAGGTACTCTTGTCCGAACCCTACCATACGTTGCACAAATGATAGCTCCGGACTGAAGACGAGTTACACGTCGGGGCACCTCTGGAATCGCCTCGGGGTTGTCCTGAGCCGATGTTCCTTTGCTGGTCATGTTGGCGGTGACCCTCGAATGTTCATCGTCTTCGACCACCGTTCTTCTTCGTCGGAAACGCCTAGACCTTGGTTTTGGCGTTTCGGTACTAAGTCTTTCGAACACCGAAACTCTCTCGGGGACTGCCTTGATGCAGTCGCATTCAGACAGTACCGCCCGAATGAGCTTTGAACAAGGGCACTGAGTTTCCAGCCTTCGAGGACTTCTCTTTCTGGTTTTGCTTGTACCCCTAGCATGATAGTACAGGTCATCCGTTTGAAAGTCGGAGCAACCTATCGTGTGTTGGTACGATTTCCCAGGTATAACGTCATCGTCATTGGACGATAACGTTTCCTTCTGAGGATGAATTGCCTTCTTTGGGCTTTCGAGAGTCACTCGCCTCGAAACACGCCTTTGTGGGCGTGAATTCTCAACGGGCTCCTGAACTTCGATGCGCAAAGTGGTGCGCTTAGGTGCCATGATTTCTCTGTCATGCTGAAGGTTGCGGCGACCCCCAGCATGTTGGCTCGTTCGGGATTTCTTCATTGGCCCCAAACGCTCTTGAACTGGAATTTTGCCTCGTTCCTTGGGAAATGGACTGAGGCGTTCCAAAACCAACTTCCTTTTCTGGGACGGTCCTGTGGGATCTCCCGGAGCAGTTGTGGAAGTCATCGGCGGTTTGGATTGATTCGCCGGAAGTTGCACTTTCGACGGTTGCGGTTGTTGCTCCTTGGTCTGAACCGCCACTTCAGACTTCAGCCTCCAAACCTTGCGTGTTGATGGCGGCTTCTTGGCCACCTCATGCTGCAGCTTTTGATGGGCTTCTTCAGCTTTAGCCCGTGCCTGCGCTGATAATGCGCGGCACTTGTGGATGCGCTCCTCCAGCGTCGAACGGTTCCGTTTGACACGGACCCACTCCATCGTTGGTGGCTTGGAGGAACCACCATTCATTGACTGTTGAGGCTGCTTACCTCTTTTTCTCTTCAGATCCGCATTGTAGCGGACCCCGTCAACAGACTCTATGGCCTTTGCGAATTGTTTCGCAAGGCGTTGACGCTGCCTCTAGCGAGCTCTCTTAGAGAGAGTCACCACGCCTTCAATGGCGGATTTGACCTGCTTGGAGGCCGGTAGAGCTTCACCCGATGCAACTTCGGCACCAATCGGGGTGAAGTCGTCGTTGGTAGCTTCAACTTCTTCGCACCAACGAACTTTCCTCCTGGAGGAGAACTTCTTGGATTTCTTGGACTTGTGGGGGGAGGTTGATCCAGACGAGGACACGTACTCCTCGTATTTCTGCTGGTCGAACTCGTATTCGACCTCCTCCACGACCGGGATCGAGATCCGCGGCTGCGACGCTCTGATCTCGGCAGCGAGATCGGTGGCTCCCACTGTGGTCGCCAGATTGTTCGCGGGAAAAACTATAGCCTTCTTCATTGATGATTCCATTGCACACTCGGTAATTGTTTATCGATTACAAAGTTCCGGTCTTTTTATAAGATCCGTTTACAAGAAATCAACAAAAAGTAAAAATTACAACTTTCCTTATTTGTCGAACAAATCACAAGCTCCTGTTTTTCAGTCGCTCGCTTGCGTGGGTTGTTTGCCTGCGCCGATGGTTGATCCGTTGACCACCGCACGATCTAGATCCGGACGGATCTACGCAGTACGACGGGTATTATTCCACTAAGGAAATAATAGCCAGGGGGATCGGTTCACCAAGGAACAAATCGCCCAAATCTCGGGATCAAAGACCAAGCTTTGATCCGGAGTGTGCCTACGTAGATCTCAGATCTGATTTCCTCTCTCGAACTCCTGCCTTTTGTGACGCGGATGCTCGCCAAGAACCAGATCTGAATGCCCAAGTCTTCAAGCCTTCAAAAAACTCCAAGATGAGGTCTCAATTCGACAGAGTTTCGGCTCTCCAAAAGAAGTCTCCCAACAAATGAACCCCTTGGCCTATTTATAGGCACCCAAATCTGTGCCTTTGCACAGATCTAGGCCGGCCACCTCAGGGTGGCTCGGCTCTGGGCCGAGCCACCCTGGGGTGGTTCGGTTTCGGCCGAGCCCCTCTAGGTGTTTGGGTTCTGACATTTTTGTCGTTGTATCCATTTTGTCCGTGATTCAGTTGTGTGGTTGATAGGTTCAGATTCGATTCGTTGACCCGATTTGGCAGTAGATCCACCTCTGAATTTGAGTCCGAAACTGATCTTGATTCGATCGTGATTCATCCGAGTTCGCTCTTGTTTGGATGACTTGTTGACTCCCCGAACCGTTGGCTTGATTCCGCACGCGAATGGATGCATTCCGTTGCTCGCGTGCGATTTGTTGACCTCGTCGCCTCGTCATTCGATGGTTTGTCGAATCACCGTGCCGAGCTGTGCTAAGGGACCTATAGGCAATTTTATACGCCTACACTTGTAGTTAAAGCGTTAAAGCTTAGATCAAAATGCTTTCACGAGAGAAAACCCGCCATCCAGGATGATGAATTCCCTAAAGTCATAATCAACATAGCTGATAAAGGAAAGTTTGTGACTGCTTCAAATGGCTCTAATCCCTACTTTTCTCTGGGAAGAAAAGTTGATTCAAGAATAGCCCAACGAATGTCTCAACTCTAATTGGGAGCCATCGGACGTCGGGATTATCCAATCCAATTGGGAGCCACCGGATGCGGGGATTATCCGAGGATGCACGAAGGACTATCTTCAGATGACGAGCCCTCAGATACGTTTTCTATAATCGCTTCGGATGATATGATGTCTAGCATAGGGCAAGCTAGGGAGTCATTCATGATCACTCCTAATCTCATAGCTCAGATCCTTCAAGAAACTCTAGCAAAGAAA
The DNA here is from genome assembly GCA_022839385.1 of Asparagus kiusianus. Classification (NCBI taxonomy): domain Eukaryota; kingdom Viridiplantae; phylum Streptophyta; class Magnoliopsida; order Asparagales; family Asparagaceae; genus Asparagus; species Asparagus kiusianus. The sequence goes on along the minus strand of BQKN01001085.1, from coordinate 227,839 downwards.
CAAGAAGAACTCATGGCTGAGATAAAAACAGAGATGGAGTTGGTCATACAACAAATGAGAGAATTGTAGGCTCAACGACTTTAACCTCCTGAGTCCAGTCAGCAAGCTGAATCTAGCCATCGTACTCAAAATATCGCAGATGACAATGATCTAGAACTGGACGAAGTCGTCAAGGCTGATACACCCCTTGATAACACTAGGGGTGGTTCAATTGCATCCCTCAATAACACAGGGGGTGGCCCAATTGCTTCTTCTCAACATCACTCGAACAGAAATGAAGGCGAGGACAAGAAGATGAGAGAACTCGAGAGCAAGATCAATGCCTTAATGTCTTCTCAAGAAGTGAAGAAGACGAGCATTCCATGCACATATCTAAAGGAGTGGGATGTAATTCCATACCCGACGAAGTTCAATCTGATTAACTTCATATCGTTTGACGGGAGAGGCTTGCCGACCCAGCATTTGATCTACTTCAAATCTTATTTTGGAATGTTATCTAAGAATGAACCCCTGATAACTCGGTCATTCGTGGGTACCCTTCGCCGGGCTGCCTTCAATTAGTACAAACATCTCAAACCAGGAAGTATCAATAGCTAGGATGACATGGAGAACATGTTCCTCAGCAATTTCTTTGATAATGACACTAAAGTTTTGATCGAAGCTTTTTTGGATGAGAAGCAGAAGGATAGGGAGTCAGTTAATAGTTTCGTCAAACGCTTCCGCAACAAGGCAATGAATTGCAAGAATCCTATCACAGAAGAGTTCAGCTTACAGACTTACCACAACAATCTCTCCATCGACGTCCTGGAAGCCCTGGGGGTCTTACCATCCAAACTTACAAAGAGTTAAAACTATGTAGTGAACAGGCCGAACGCTTTCTCAAAAGGAAGAAAGCTGAGAGAGACCAACCGACGACTAAGGCACCTACAACTACTGTTGACATTTATCAAATGTCAAAACAGCAACCTTGGAGGCAACAATGGACTCCTGATCCGAGGTTCCAGGAGGAGTATTCTTTTGAAGATGATGAAATTCCAGCCATCTTTAAGTACCTCCTCGCTAACAATAAAATCAAGTTGCCATCGATTACAAATCAAGAGGAAGTAAACAAGACCTCGGATCCAAAGTATTGTGTGTATCATAGGAGGATCCATCATCCAACTAAGACTTATTTTACTCTGAAGAACAACATTCAAGCCTTGATTGATGTCGGCATCATAACGGCAAAACAAGCCAAATGAGAACGGTGAAGACTCCGATAAGTATAAGAGTATAAACTGCTTCTCCATGATCCTTCGACAGGTATACGAGGTTAAATGGCTTCCCTTATTTCCAACAATAGGAAATTTCTGGAGAATATTACTCTTAATATTCTTAAGGATAACCCAACAATGACCGAATACCATTGGATTCAGGTTCGCCAAAAAATAGGAGGTCGATACGAACTTCAAGAAGAATGCAAATTCAGGAACCGAGACCTAATTCTGTGGCAGTGTTGCCCACCAATGGGAAGTTGTTAGAGAAAAAAATGATTAAGAACCACCCACTGTAGGTATTTAATTATTTTTAAGATGATTAAAACCCTCTCACTGTGACTTTTGGGGCACTCTTTCTTTGAGATGAGTTTCAATGATTTTATTTGGTCAATCTTCCCTCATGAAACTCCCGCGGTGTAACTGTGGAGTGCTCAATGATTCACGACCCTCCACCACAAAATCCCTCATTGATCAAATAACTTGACGGTGGGTCCATCAAAATTCCTCATGGTTAAATCCACTCAAAATCCTACTGTGTCCAAACCTTTAACTCTCCCAATGTTGAAGTCCTGACACAACATTCAAAAATTTAAGCTACTGATCAGTGGCAATTATCAAACCCCTACCGAATGATTGATACAAATCAACTACCCCTACCAGAACATGTACCTAAACTCTCATTGTCCATTTGGTCAAACATTCCTACAGTTAGGACCAAATCCAAAACTAGAATCCCTTCTCAATAAACGAGAAGTCCATCTTCAAATTAGGTAATCACACATTCCAACAGTTAGGGTTGTCTAGATCTTTTTGATTCTCGGAGGGGAGATCTCACTTTGAGTTTTTTTTGCAGCAGAAGATAGAATATAAAATTTTTCCTCTCCAGCATCGGGTTCGTCTTTACCTCAAGAGAAGACACCATTTTCCAACACCAAAATCTATACCTCACATGCATGGGGGACTTTATCTCGATCCCTGGTTAGAGATAAATCTGCATCTAACACATGCTGTCGGGTGGTGCGTTTCCATGAAATCAACAAAGTTTATGTATTCGATACTATAACACTAAGTCTAAAAGAGTTTATTCTTTTAGCATAACATTACATGTGAAACGAACTTAGACAAACTACATGCTAACCCGACTCAAACGGTAGTCGGTAAAGGCTCATCAAATTCGTTGATGGCTACAGGTTTGCCAAAAATCCTATAATGAACAGCTTGTGATGACGGATTCGCTCTTCTAACTCGAAGAGCTTCTCTTCATAAAGATTGTACAAGCTTCATCTTCAATAAGCTTTAATAGTCATTGACACATCAACTTCATTAATTGGTCTCGTGACTCGAGCACCTGGGGTAGCTTTAGAGATAGTAGTTGTATCAGCATCTACAACGGGTCCTACAATCAAATCTCGCACAAAGAGCTTAACCTGGCGAGCCTCCGATGTATTCTCAACTTGCTCTTCCCACACTCCAATGAGTATACGAGTATAAACTATATCTCCTTGAACCTTCTACGCGTATATGAGGTTAAACTGATTCTCAAAACTCCAATAAGTATATGAGTATAAACTGATTCTCCACGCTCCAATGCTTTAAGAGCTTAAACGGTATAGACTCTACTTAACGTATGAGTATAAACTATGTTCACGCCGCAACGAAGGTCAATGTCGATCAACGTGTCAATATTTTTGCCAAAATAAGGCTCAATGGCACTACAATGAGGGTCGATGATGGTCAATGTATCGATAATTTCACCAAAATGAGGCTAAAAAAATTCCAAGTCAAAGGAAGATTCTGGGGAGTTCAGTCGCGATTCAGATACAAACTGCCAACAAAGATGATCAGTTCAACGTCAACTCAATGACGCAAGCTAGTTCAGGTATTAATACACCAACTTCAGTTCCATATTTTGACGATTGTCAGATAATAAACGCAACACCGGAAGAATTTCAAACTATTCGATAAAATACTGAGTAGACTGAAAGCTGAAGAAATCAAAAATTGAATGTTTCCGGTAAAAGTTGCTGTTTTCATTGATGTTCTCTTTTTCGAGATCTGTTACAACTTCGAGCGTTACAACAGTATAAAATGAAAACAAAAGGGTTACAACTTTAACGAAAATAAACACGAGATCCCGGTTTGGTTCGGTCTCGCTTGCGTGGGTTGTTGGCCTGTGACGGGGATGTCGATATCCGTGGACCGCCGACTCTTCAAGATCTTTGCCGGTAAAATCCGGCAGAGTTTCGTCTATCCGCGTAGGATATAGAAACAGAACCTCGTCGATCCGCGCAAGATCTAGAGGTTATAAGCGTATATCTCGGCTAAAACGAGATAATAGCTCTTCTTAGTGTCACCGCTAAGGAGCAACACTAAGGATCAGAGAGGGGGGTGAATGAACCTTGATGAAGAACTCTGACTCCTCACTCCAGCAGGGCTTCGCCGCTTCAGACCAAAGGCAATTCTTGGCTAAGATAATTCAGCCTTGAATTGGGAGCAAAATTAGGAGCCCTTGTAAATGGAGGGCTAAGGGGGCTATTTATAGCCATAAGAGAGAGCATAGGGGCCATATGGACACCCCAAGAGGAGAGACACCCCCCTAGGGGTGTCCTGGCCAAGGTCGGGACACCCCCATAGGGGTGTCTCGGCCAAGGCCGGGACACCCCATGTGGGGTGTCCCGGCCATGGCCGAGACACCCCTTGGGGGGTGTCTCGACCATTGGCCGAGACTTGTTTGGGTGTCCCCGGTTCAGCCCGGGGTCGTGCCGTTGTCCCGCTGTTGACTCGCCGTTGACTTTTCGTCCGAACTCGGATTTGAGTGATTTCGGATGCGTTGGAATCGTGACGGCGAGCTCTGTAGGCCCCGATGGTTGGATTATCCGTGGGGTGATCGGGGCACAGCGGGTGTTGGTCCGATTGCGGTGATCGCGGGGTTTTCGGTCAACCCGTATCCTCGTGATTCTGACATTCTGTCGGCTCACGTAATCCGTCGGTTTGCTTCAGTCGCTCACCGGCGTCATTTGAGCTCTTGTGAACTGGGTAGCGTCGTTCGATCGTCGATCGTTAACACCGAGCTGTGAGTGGGGACCTATCGGCAATTTTCGATGCCTACATTGAAGCCATTCAGAGATCCTTCTATGTGATCTCCTCGAAAAAATACTAAAGAAATTAAAAACATAGCCTATCTTATCTAAAGTATTCTAGACTCATCTATAAAAGAATGAGGCTGAAATACTTTGGAGAGAGTATATGTAGGCATCAAAAATTACTTATAGATTTCCGCATGCAGCTCGAGATAAAGAGAAGATGATGAATAACATTATCCAAGTCAAAGAGGATTATTCAATACTACAAAGAAGTAAAGTGGGCACGAAGCCAAGAAAAGCGACGAAGCAACAACGAGATTTAGAATACATGGTTTGAGAAGAACTGAAATTTCAACTATGATACGATTCAAATCTGAAACAGCTCAAAAGATAAAAGTTGTTCCAACACAATTTGAATCACCTCATTCTGAGGACAGACAAGAGAATTAAACAAAAATATATGAGATAGTCCAAGCTATTTCGCACCTGTGCGAAACACCATAGCACCCAGGTGCAAAACAGACAGCCTATTTTGCCCGGTCAGCCTCCCGACGACACATTTTTTGATAAATTTACTTATTTTGTTCATTGCAGAGCCTTCCTAACTGAGTTAAGGCTATCCTTAAATGTGGAAAGGTGGTTATTAACTGAAGATACATTCTTATCCATGAACACGGTGTCCGAAGCCCTATAAATACCCACATTCGTCATTTGTGAAGGGTGATTGCCAACTGACGACATGCTGATCGAAAATTTGAGCAAGGAGGCGAGGTGCTGTCAAATTGGAGAGCAGACCTACGAATTTTAGAGAGAGTCTAGCAGATCTTGGCGAACCCCACCTGCAAGTTGAGCTTTGCCAGAAGGGTAAAGCGATCAAAGTTTACCCGACAAGCGAACTTCACCAATGTGAGCAAGTTGAACGCATGCAAGCTCGCCAAATAGGCGAACCTTGCAAGGTCAAACAAGTTCGCCAGCCTAGGCAAATTTTCTTGTCTAGGCAAATTTGCTAGAATCCAACACTTAGAGATTTTTTTCAAATGCTCTCTTAAGCTTTCTTCTCACAATTACTCAGCTGGTCCTTCTGACGCTGAGGGTTGCAAGCATCGACCCACGGTGGTCTCAAAGAGCAGTTGACGTGCAAACACAGTATTCATGAGGTAACACCTCAATGCCATTGTGAGAGGCTTATCACGATAGTACTCGCTGGGTGTCGGTGTAGTGAATTGTCAAAACCATCGGTATTTGAGAGACTCTCTGGGCGACCAGTAGAAACAAGATGTCCTCACCGAAGATGCAATCACATGAGGAAACAAGCTCCCGATGACTTGAATCTCCCAACTACAACCGTCAACATGATAGGGAAGTCCAAGGAGAAGAATTCAGACTCTTCTGGCACTGACTTTTCACCGAGACCGAAAGACCTCTTCATTGAGCCTGAGGGTGTTTACTAGCATACCCAGACTAAAAAGGGATTACCATACCTCTTGATTACAGTCGATTAGCATAATTTTCTGATGACGATGATGATGATTGCTCAACAGTAGCAACATAACACGCTTCATGCTCGATTCAGGGTGGGCGTGCAAAGGTGCACATGGCTGAAATTCCTGATGATATAGCCAAAAAGGTGGAAGAGCACTAAGCTGCAATTGTCATGCAGCAAGGAACAATTAACACCATAAAAGAGATGCTAGAGAAACTTCTGAGCAAGAAGAAGAAGAAAAATAGAACATCGTGGGCTCCCCTGAAGTCCTCAACCAAGAACAAAGAGAGGGAACCTACTCCTCCTCAAACAACAGAAGGGGAAGAGAATCTCGGGTCACCCTCTGATTCTTCATCTGAGTCTTTAGAAGAGATATCCTATTCTAGCAACAATCCACAAGATAAGAGGCTTGACGAGTTCCAAAGCCAACTCGACACCTTGAAACTCTAAAAAAATATGAAAGAACTGGGGGTTATCAGGCCATATCATGTTGAATGGGATACGGTCTCCTACCCGGCAAAGTTTAATAAGCCCATAAACCTAGTCCAGTTTAATGGTAAGGGTTCTCCCTTGCAACATATCTATTATTTCCTATCTCAAACATGATTTCTTATGGGGAATGATCCTTTCATGATCTGACTATTTATCGAAACCCTAAAGGGGGTAGCATTGGAATGGTTCCTCAAACTAGAATCATGCTCCATTAAATCTTAGGCTGATCTAGAGAAGCTATTCTTGGCTCTCTTCTTTGATGACGATACAGAGGTGTTAATATCCACTCTGTTAGCTGAAAAGCAGAGAAAAGGGGAGTCTGTTAATGACTTCATGAAGAGATTTAGAAATCAGTTGCTACATTATCGTGATTAGGTTTTTTAAAATACATTGATTGAGATGTGTCGTAATAATCTCTCGATCCATATTTTATCCAAGATTGGAGCGGTAGAGACCCGAGCTTGGAAGGACCTTGTTCGCTAAGGTGAACAGGTAGAGAACATGCTCAAGAGACTGGAAGACGAAAAATCTCAACCTAAAAGAGGAGTTCCTGAGCAGAGTTTGTCCAGGCAGCCTTCTCGATCAAAGGGTAAGGAGACCATGGCTGTCGAGACTACTCCAGCCTCTAAGCCAGCCCAGAAGCAAAAAGCTACTCCTTCTAAATCATGTTTCCAAAAGCAATATGACTTCAGAGAAGATCAAGTTGTTACTATTTTCAATGCCCTCCTCAAGAGTAACAAGATAAAGCTGCCAGAGGTAAAGCGGCCCAAGGATGCTGATAAAACAGATGATCCTAACTACTATGTGTACCACAGGATGATTCATCATCCCACTTCTAGATACTATATCTTAAGGGATAAAATTCAGGCCCTTTATGAAGTAGGGGTTCTAAAGAAGAAACAACGCATAAGAAAGTGACTACAAATATGGTCACATTGAAGTTCGGAAAAGACCTCCCAAAAGTCCTTGTTGTTAGACCCCTAATGCCACTAGGAAAGAACCCTAGAGGGGGGGGGGGGTGAATAGGGTTTATGCTAATCTAATTTGATTTAAATACCAATTAAAACTTATTCAAGAATTATTCTTGCAAGTTAGATATACAATATGATATGAGCAAAAATATGTAATATGAACAAAGGGATATATCCTAGCAATGAGATATATGGTGAAATATATGTAAGGATATATAAATAACACAAGGGTAAACAATCTATAAACAAGATAAATAAGATAGTGGGCAATATAAACAATAAGCAATTGACACATGTGATGTAATGATAAACACAAAAATAAGTGCGCCAATGCAAACTCAAACAAATGATATGATCACGGAGTTCGGTCTCCATGACCTACGTCTCCGCTCCTCACCTCGAGGAGATCTCCACTATCACAGTGGGTTTTTTACGCTTACCCGAAAAACATTTATACCTCACAATACGGTTTTCTAGCTAACCGAAAACTTTACAATCCACACTCATAATGTAACTACACTAATTACCACCTTAAGTGTTAGTCTCTAGCCCGTGTCTCCCTCAAGTATTAGGAATTACAACCTACCTCTAGGCATTACCACCTATCCCACTCCTCTTCGGACGAACCCGTCTCTCACCACATACTCCTCTTGGTGTACTAGTGTATTATAAGGTGAACCTCACAATTTAAGCACAAATACAAAGTGTTTGTTCTCTACAATGGATGAGAACGAATTGTAAGCTCACTCTCTAAGTCACACAAACCCACAACCCAATTACATAATGTATGCAAATACAATAAGCTCAATGGTTGTGTGTGTACAAAGAGATAAAATAAATCAAAACTAAACTCAATATAATTCTAGCTTAATAATAATGATAATCAAATATATAAAAAAAACTAGAAATAGAGTTTAGAAAACTTCTCAATGAATCAAGAGATGGAGGGAGAATAGTTGGATGCTCAAACTCCAATAGATGATCTCCTCAAGCTCTTGTAGACTTGCTTTCACAAACTCAAACCCTTAATTGCTTAAAAGCTTCTAAACAAATATTAAACAAACTTAAAACCCTTGTTAAACCTTCTTAAAACATTCTCTTAGATATTTTGAAAGATGAGAGAAATGGGTATTTATAGAAACCCAAAACATCAGTAGAAACCCAAGCAAAATGACCAAAAAATCAAATCCTACAAAATCTGGAAAGTACAGAAATATAACTGTTATTGATTGGCGGTCGACCACAGAGCCACATCCGGTCGACTGTGTGAAGTTCTAAAAAATAATCTCAAGTCTCTAGAAAATTGGCGGTCGAGCGCAGCGCCAAGGGTGGTCGATTGCGAGCTGTTAAAAAATAGAGCATAGTCTTTGGATTATCGGTGGTCGGCCGCAGCGCTAAGGGTGGTTGACCGCGAACTGATATTTCAGATATCTAGGTTTGAAAATGAAATGCTGATTTTTAAACTACATTTAAAAATAGCAAATAAATTCAGAAAAATATAAAACTTTGGGAAATGATTGTAGACATGATAATACATATGTTACAAAAACTAATTTTTAAAAAGGATCTCCCAAATGAAAAATATCATTATTTTGCAAAATAGTCTAAAACATGAAAATGTAAACATATGAGTTTTGACATTTTAGCTTAACCATATTTTAAAACATTACAAAATGATTATATAGACTTAGTAAAAGATGTATATAATTATTGTTAAGTCCAAAAACCAATAAAATAATATTTTTACAAAATTGCATATTCTATGCAATATAAATTCAAACATAATAGAGTATGAAACATATGAGGATGTATATGAATATATATTTGTTTCATATCTATGAAATTAAACCAAAACACAATAATAAATATGAAATATGTAATTTCATATTTATATAAACTTGGAAACCAAACATGCATTATATATATAACTATATATATACATAGAAACCAAATACGTGTGTGTATATATGATTGAGCTTAAAGTACCAGCACACATAATATAAATCTAAACTAATGTTACCCAAGCTTGTTCTTGATCTTTAATAAGTTTGACTTGGTAAACTCGCTGATGAAGCTAGAACTTAGATCTTTAATTTGAATTGCATAGGCTTCACTCTATAATTCTGCCAACCTCCATTGGATTTGATCATTGAAGCGCAATCCATCCAACCTCCAACATATTGTTTGTCTATAATAAATAGATAAACACAAATACTAGACAAATAATATTAGTCATAAATTATTTGTTAAACATCATCAAAACAAGAAGGTCAACACTTATGCCATCAGGGGTCGTGCCCATCCCAAGGCAGAATTGAGGATCGCCAATACTGATCCTCGCCATCAGTGAAAGAAAGGCTTAGTACCACAGACTATGCCATCGGGACAAACAATATGGGTCCATCCTGATCTCCTCAAAGACGAGCAGCGTACTTCTAAGCCATTACAGAAATCTAAAGGAAAGGTGAAGCTCTGCAACGTTGTGTCTGCAATCCCGAATGATGACAAGGTGGAAGCAGACTCTGATGACGAGAAGACCACACTGGCTACCAGGATGGGGAAATACTTCGTTAAACAATACCTTCCAATGGAGGAGAATCCTTCAAAGTCACTAACAGAGCCATCACCAGCAGTTCAACCAGTGCCTGAAAGGTCCAAACAGAAAGAGCTGTGATACAACAAAGAATTAAGGAAGCAGACTCCCTCAAGCTCAAGTAGTTAACCCTTTCAGCTCGATGTGCTCACACAGCTGGCTAATATTCCATCTATGATCACTTTGTGTGAGCTCTTGCGGCTATCCAAGTCCACCCGGAAAGCTTTACGAGAAGCACTAGCTAACACTGAAGCTTTCACAGCTCATGTTCTACCTGCTCCCGAAGAGGAAGAAGGAAAAGGCTGTCCCTAGTGCTGCCTAGCGTCCAAACAATAAATCTCCTACATCATCTTCACTCCTAATGACATGCTTATCAAAAGTACGACACACGACTGGCTGATATACTTCACCGGATACATCAGTTCCGCTAGAGTGGACATAATCTAAATAGATCTAGGGTTTGTACTGAGCATTATTCCCCTAAAGCTCATTTAACATTTAGGGGTACCTCAGAGGCATTTGTCTGTAACAAGCACTACCATCTTTGGCTTTAATGCCACTAGAACCCATCCATTGGGAAAAATCCACCTCAGATGCCAACTAGGCGACATGAAGACGAATGTGACCTGTTATGTAATTGATGCAGAACCCTCCAATAACATTCTTTTGGGTCGGCCATGGATCTGTGGCCACCTGATCGTCCCGCCCACACTACATCAATGCATAAAGCATATGGATGATTATAGTCACGTGAAGAAGGTGTTTGCAGAAAAGCAACCCTTTAAAGGGGTCAAGAACTATTTCACCGGCTCTTTGCTTTACCAGGACTACAAATCGGAGGAAGAACCACCGGTCGAGTAATCTAAAAGCAGCAACGAGGCTGATAGTGAGTCTGAATACGACGAGGGCTTATCTTAAACAATATTGAACCCATTATAATCGGCTGTGAAAGCCTCGATGTAGGTAATGCTAATGAAGCATACAAAATTGTCCTGAATAAAGATTATGACTTTGCTTACTTGTCATCTATCGATTCAGAGTCCCTATCACCTGAAACCAGGACTGACAAGTCTAGCGATCTAGTTTTAGGGTTGTATACTAACTCTTCCTTACACTTGCTTGTATATTCATCATTTTTAACAAATAAACAATCGATTGAGTCCTCACGAGCCTTCTTTATTGTACCAGCCCAAGATAGTGATCAGGAATATATTATCTTTGGAAAGGTAGATCTGCCCCTGCACACACTTTGGGATGATTCAGAAGAAGATGAGCCCGCTCCTCAATTCTCGTACTATGGACAAACGCCATGACATATGATGGAGAATATGAGTTATGACTTCTCCTGCAATGAGGGTTTGAATTTTGGTAAGGGACGAAGAACATAGTTACGACCCTTAACTCCCAAAGGAAAGATCGACGATTATTATCATCAAACCAGGAGAGGTCTAGGTTACATCTCCCCTTCATTAGAACAATATTATGATTCTAGAAAAGAGCTCAAAGAAGTTTGCTCTACCAGTGTTTTAAATATCGGCCGCCATGTCGGACATGGCGGCCGATATGGCGGATTTATACCCAAGCCGCCACGATATCCTTCATTTCAATGTGTATTGCGTTTCTGAGGTCATGTCGGGGACATGTCGGAAAATATCGGGTATGTCGGGCGCCATTGCGGTCAAGAAATATCGGCCAAATTTCAGAAAAAGTGGTTTTAAGCTTATTGGGTCAAGTTTGAAAAACCCGACTCGGAAATCAGGTGTCTACAATTGGTTAGTGATCCTAACATCAATAAGTTATGTACTTTTTCATATGTTTAGACAATATAATTATCATGTATGTGAAGATTCTATTTATGATATTATATCAACCTATCCGATATGGCAATCCGATATTTTTTTTCATGTCCCCGATATATCCCCGATTTCCGCTATCCGACATGAATTTTGGCCAACCGACATGAACCCGACATCCGACATTTAAAACATTGTGCTCTACAGATTCATCATCAACATCCTCAATGTAGGATTCAGATGTTAGTATAGGGACTGTATTTAAGAATCTTACAGTCAACATGGCTAAAACTAACCCTAATGAAATCAGAGAGGACAACCAAGTTTTGCTTTACGATGAAACCTGGGACCGACATGTAAGTGCCCAATGGAGGGGTCGGTTTGAATAACGTGAACCACCCACTGAGGACAAAGTACTTCAAATAAATATGGGGGATGAGGCTAATCCTAAGCCCATATTTATAAGTGATAACTTATCTCCTCATGAGAAAGAAGACCTTATATCTCTCATCCGAGAATATATTGATGTCTTCGCCTGGAATAACGAGGATATGCCTAGCCTAGACCCCGCAAGTAGCCATGCACCACCTTAATATCAAACCGGGTGTTAAACTGGTTAAAACAACAAAGACAATTCTGTTCACAAATCATAGAGGAGATTGAAGCTAAGGTGAAGAAGCTGATCGATTTAGGCTTCATCAGAGAATAATAACACCCAGACTGGGTGGTCAACATTGTTCCATTCCTGAAGAAGAACAAAAAGATATGTACATGTATTGACTTTAGATATCTTAATGTTGCATGTCTGAAGGATAAATTTCCTTTACCCATCACGGATATCATTATCGACAATACGTGTGAGTTTGAAAAAATATCCTTTATGGACGGATTTTCATGGTATAATCAAATTAAAATGTACCCTGAAGATGAGAAACATACTTCATTTAGGACTCCGTTAGGAATATATTACTACACAGTAGTAGTGCCCTTCAGACTCAAAATTACAGGCACAACTTACCAACATATCATGAGTACAATCTTCTGAGATCATCTACGAAAGACAGTGGAATGCTATGTAGATGACTTAGTCATGAAGAGTCACATCAAAAATGATCATCTTCAAAATCTAAAAATGATGTTCGAACTAATGCGAGCTCATCAGTTGAAAATGAATCCTACAAAGTCATTTTTAGGGATGTCGAGTGGCAAATTCCTTAGATTTATCGTCACAAGAAGGGGATTCACATAGATCCCGACAAAGTGCGAGTTATCTAGGAGTTGCAGCCACCCACGAATTGCAAAGAACCGAGAGGACTACAAGGATGCCTAGCCTACATTTGTAGGTTCATTGCAAATCTCTCAAAAAATGTCAACCTTTCACAAAACTAATAAAGAAGGGTGTGTCTTTTGTTTGGGACGAAGCTTGTCAGAAAGCGTTCGATGAATCAAAACTTATCTCTCGAACCCACCAGTTTTGGTAGCTCCGGTCTCAGGAAAACCCTTCCTGGTCTATGTGCGGGCAATAGAACAATCTTTAGGTGGTCTATTAGCACAAGACGATGACGACAACCATGAATAAGCTATCTACTACCTAAGTAGAACTTTAACTGGAGTCGAACATCGGTATCCCATGATAGGAAAGAAATGTTTGGTCCCAATGTTTGAAATTCAGAAAATGCAATATTACTTGGTCGGCCAAACTATACATGTCATCTCTCGGGAGAATCCCATACAAATATTCATGACACAACTCGGGTTATTAAATTGACGCTTGTCAAGATGAGCACTTGATATACACTTCATGCCACAGAGGTCCGTCAAAGGGCAACCCATTTGTGATCTCATGGCCAGTCATCCGCTAGAATAGAAGACTGACTTATTGAAAGATATGCCGGATGAAATCCATGAAGCTAATGCAACTTCGCAGAAGGAAATCTACTAATTATTCTTTGATGGTGCATCCTGGACAGGCCCAAAAGGGACAATTGTCGCAGGAGTGGGGACCGTATTCATCTCTCCCTAAAATCTTATATTACCCGAGCCTTCTCTTTAATGGAGCCATGTTCCAATAATGTGGCTGAGTACAATGCGTTGCTCATTGGACTCGACATTGCTAAGGAACTGGTGGTAAAACATCTTGAAGCGTATGACGATTCTAAGCTTGTCATCAATTAGATTACCGGAGAATATGAGGTCTGACATGACAACTTGATTCCTTATCATGAAGCGGCTATCAAATTAGCCAAGTCATTTGAGGACTTTTACATCGATCTCGTGTCGCGTCACAAGAATACATACGCAGATGCGTTGGTGATACTTGTAGTGTAAGACCCCGTATTTTGTTAGAAGTATATGTGAACTATTAGTGATAAATAGTTCTATTTGTGGTAAATGACTTGAGGTCATGGATATACTTGGTAACAAGTTTCTAGACATGTATAAGTGTGGTTTCATAGAGTTCGTGCATTGGTTTTGGTTGAATAACAAAACATGCACGAATTTGGAAATAATGTCTGCTCAATCGACTTATAAGTCGACTCATGAGTCGACTAATGAGTCGACTGATGAGTCGACCTATGAGTCGACTGACGGGCTGATTTCGGGTTTTCTTTTAGTTTGCGGGTCTGTTCGGTTTTGTATCGGGTCTGACCGCTCATATATGATATCTCCTACCCGAGAACACCTTCAGAACTCAAAACCCTAGCCCCCATCTCTCCCTCTCAAACCCTAGCTCGGATTTTTGACGTTTTGGAGGAGTTCTCGAAGGAGTTTGCACGGGATTTCGTGCAGTGCAGCGGAGGAGATTATGCTTTGGCAGATCCAGGAGTTTGTGCATCATATCAGAGGCGAGTAGCATCTCGCCCAACCCTACAGCCACTGTTTATATATCTTATTGAGTTTTCTTTTGGATTTATTGAGCTTAAATCAATATTTTGCGTATAAAAGTATATCTCTATAGTATTTGATGCGAGAAATCAATTGTTTTAATTAATAAAAGTTCACCAATATTTTGTAACCTAGATCCAGATCTGGAATTCGTTTTAAACATGGTTTCTTGTGATTTATTGTTTTCAAAACATTTTTAAACATGAGTGAATATGTTTAGGTTTTAATGCAAGATAATCATGCAAATATTTTGTTTTAGTTTAATACATATGTGTAAGAATCGTGTTTACATTGCTAAGACTGATGAAGATGATCTTTAGGTTATAATTTTTTTACAAATAATTTTGTATGTAGAAAACAAGGGATTTTCTGCTCAGTCGACCAATCAGTTGACTTATCAGTCGACTCATGAGTCAACTGATGGGTCGACCAATGAGTCGACTGACGGGAAATTTCTAGCAACCTTTTTTTTTGTTTTTCTATTCTGTCTGGTCGATCGATAAGTCGACTAATAATCCCAGTCGACTCATGAGTCGACTGGCGAGGAAATTTTCCAGTTTTCCTTGGTTTGGATCTGTTTGGTTTGGTTTGGTCTGTTTCAGTTCAACTGAAACTACTTATGTATGTTTACTGTTACTGCATGCTCTTATGTGAATGAGGAGTTACCTCGAATATATGGCATTCGACATTTTAGATTTTATTTCGCATCTCTTCATGTGAGATGTCTTGCTGACACCAGTTTAGGTTTACACACCGAGTCACGTGTGAGATTAGTGAATATGCACCTGTTCATATATTTCATATAGTCCATGTGTTAGGCAATTTATGAAATGTAGTTCATGTGTTGGATATTTATCACATTCAGTCCATGTGTTGGACAGTTTTCATATGCAGTCCATGTGTTGGACACCCTTTACATCAGTTTAGACTTTGAGAGCTTACACTGACACTTACATAGGTTGGATACGACATTTATACGAGTTGTGACACGACACTGTAATTAAGTCTGAGATGAGTTTGCCTTCTTATATTAATATTTCTTGTATTAGATTTTGGGTTTGGTATTTAGGGATGTACAATTTGAGATACATGGTATATACATGAGGGTTTCCTTGTTTGGATTATTTCGCTCGACGTACCTATGCTCGTGTTGTAACTTCCTAAATACTAAAATCCTCTTATACATAGGTACTTACAATCTGAGCTACATGGTATATACATAAGGGTTTCCTTGTTTGGATTATTTCGCTCGACGTACTTATGCTCACATTGTAATTACCTAAATAGGATTTGTGATTATATATATATATGTTATAACTATATTTTCTGTATACAACGAGCCCTTTCCTTTAGGGTTGGTTGTGGTGTTGCTCGCTAGCGCTTTGACGCTCGTTATCCCTCCCCCTTTCAGGTAACGAGCCCGGAGCCCGGAGAGTCGCAGGTTGATGGCGAGGCACTTTAGCTTCGGCTATTCTATTATAGTTATATTTTACTTTTGAGCTCTATTGTAGGCTTTGTTTAGATATTTTGAGAGTTTATTCTAGAAGTTATAAAGGCTGTGTGCATTATTTCCTCTTTTTCAGACTTTAAGTATTTAAGACTTGTTGGAACTTCAGTATCTTCATTTTAGGCATTGAGTTCTATTTCAGTATGTTGGATGATGAAATATCTATTTGATCTCTATCATTTCATCAGTTATCTCTTGTATTTATCTTCTACTTGCTTTGTACCTACATCTGTTATTGACCCTACTAGAGAGATGGTAATTGTGATGGTAAAATATGTTATTGCACAGTGTGATGCATAGCAGGTTTGACATTCTTGGTTTCACCTTGAACTGCAGCCTTGTGTGAACCCAGGGGCGTCACATGTAGCCACTCTGGCCTAACCGCTAGGGACCAGTCAGCGCATCATATCGCAAGTCGGCAACTCTTTCGATCGAAGTACGCTCTGGAAGTTAATGCAACTCAACAGACTACAGGTCAACTTGAACCAAGAAATTAGCATTTTCCTCTCATTGATTACATCTTATACGACATACTCCCCGAAGACATTAAAGAGCAAGAGTCTGTTCAGAGACGTGCACTAAGGTTCTACTACAACTCATTAACGAAACGCTATATCGTAGGTCGTATGATGGTATGCTACTACGATGTCTATCAAGAAAAGAAGTGCAAGAAGCCCTAAAGGAGTCCCATGATGGTATCTGTGGAGCTCACCAACCAAGACCTAAACTCTGGGATCACTTGTGAAGAATGAGATATCACTTGTGACGCCCCTGGTTTCACACATGGCTGCAGTCCAAGGTGAACCCAGAGATGTCAAAGCTATCATGCATCCACACTGTGCAACAATAAGTTTCACCAATTGTAGCAATATCCTCATCCGCCTTCTTCCCATTTCTTGAAGCTTTATCTGTCTAATACTGTCACGCCCCGCTTCCCAAAATACCAGGGAATCGGGATGCGAGCAAGCCCGCGACGTATTACACTGAGAAGAGATAAGTGCTATACCCCGTCTTCTCAATCTAATACGCTAAGCGTTAAGAAATACAAACGAAGGCACAGGTCCCCGATCACAGTAATGAGAATATAATAAATAACTCAGAACCAAAAGATACATATCACAACTGAAATGATCATCCAGACATACTATTCGGGCCAAACATGCCCTTATACAAACTATCTGAATGAATTACTGGAGAATATAAAATACAATGATCAGGCGGAAAAGGAAATGCTACGAAAATAAACTGAAAGGAATAACTGAGCTTCAACTCTTCTTCTGCTTCGTCTACAATGCACTCCTGCTGAGAATCTTCTGGCTCCTATTGAACCTATTCTTCCTCTAAGTCTGACGTACACCAGAGAAAACAGGTGTACGTCAGGTGTATGGCGCACGGCAAGATCCCAAAAGAAAGAATAGAACGGTCGTGCGACCAATGCAAATGATGATAATAACAATGGAAACATGCAACTGAAATACTAATAATCTAAATATAATTTACTACTAGAATAGAATAATCATCATAAGTCCAAGAAATCAACCGAGTAACAAGTCGATCATGCGGCTAGCGATCAGAATAATCATCCAAGTATAGGGTTATACACTAGATGGAATTAATACTTAAAAATCTATAACTAGAGACGTAGTACGTCGAACGAAATAATCCAAACAAGGAAACCCTCATGTATATACCATATGTCTCAAATTATAGATAATTAAATATTAACCCCGATCTATGTATGAAAAAAAACACAACTGGCCCACATTTCACAAGAAATCATACCTAGCCAAGTAACTAGCCATTCTATAACAGGTCACTGGTCACATCTCACATAGAGCCAACGCTCATATCACCGGATAATTGACTGTTCACAAATCCCCTACGTGCATCCAAACCCGCGAAACGGTTCGGTGAGAGGACTACACGTAATCCGATTCCGGCCTGGTTCGAACTCAAGCAAAACTCGGGTGACGAAACGATTTCACTAACCAAGTGCGAAACGGTTAACTTGGCCCAACAAACTAACCCCAGTGCGAAACGGTTCACTGGTTCTAGCCTGGAAGATACATCAACAGTCTTATCCGATCACATGAACATTAACTTCCCCATCCCAACTCTCTTGTTTTTCTAAGCTAACATATACACAGGTTTCTAAGTCTTTAAACAGAACACCTCAGGCCACACTAGTCATGAATTTCTAACGGTTCTCAAGCATAACAAAGAGTACTAAACACAACTAATCATATACAACAAGTTCATAGCATATCACATAATTAAAATTAAGAAACATAAATCATGATAAATTCATAATAATCCCTTTTCTAAAATAAATCCTTAAAAAATTATTTATAAATGTTCTAAAATAATTCCTTTTATAAAATAAATCCTTAAAAAATATTTATAAATGTTCTAAATAATTTCTTTTATAAAACTTTCTTAAATTACTGAAATTATTCTAAATTGATACTTATTCTAAAATAAATTATTTTAAATTATAATTATTCTAAAATAATTCTTTTGTCAAACAAATTCTATTGTTTTATTATAATTACTCTAAAATGATTTTTCACCAAAATAATTTATTATAATTATTTTAAAATGATTATATTGTCAAATAAATCCTTAAAATCATAAACTAATCTAAAATAATTTTATCTTATTTTATCTTTATAGTATCTATATTCAAAATATTATTTTTAGTATCATTCGTCAAATAAATCCGTACATGTCATCACAGTGTATGTATTATAATGTGAATGGTCATACGTTATTGTCCACAGTCCATTGCGTCCATGACAGTTCTATACGTTATAGTTCTCAGTCCAATATGTTCACGACAGTTCTATATTTGTAACGAGTATTTATTCAGGTAACGAGTTCGTATGCGTAATAAATTTGTGATCAATCTAAAATTATACTGAGCAAGAATAGGGATCTTGCGAGCAACTAATTAATTCACAGCGGATTGAATGACAAGTCAAGAGGGTATCAGGATCTTGCCTCGGTGTTTTTTTTTGTCGAACGATTCGACGTCGACGGGCGAAGCGAGGACAGCGACGAGGTCGGTAGCGATCGCGGGGCGGCACAAGCGGGGGCTGAAGGAGTCGGGGTCAGCGGCGTCGCTGGTGGTGCGGTGGCGGTACTGTTCGAGGAGGCGCGACGAGGGAGAAGAGCTCAGGTGACGGCGGCGGACGGCGCGGGGATGAAGGCTGGGGGTGAACGGAGGAGGAAGAGGAGGTGCTGGAGGTTGAAGTGGATCTGGAGGCGGCCAGAGGCGGTGCTGCAGTCGGGCTCGCCGGCGACGGGAAGGTGAGGACGATGAGAGGCGGGTCAGGGGCAGAACGGCGGCAAAGGGGCTGGCGGCGGTTCTGGAGGCGGTGTGGACAGGGGGTCGGGGAGCTCAGGTGGTCGACGACGGTCAGAGGTGGCGCTGGGGTTCGTGGAGGCGGCGGCGGCTGTTGCGTGGATGGGAGGCGGGTTTGGGTGCTGGAGGTGGTGGTGCAGGCGGTCGGGGTTGAACCGAGAGGAAGGAGGGGAGGAGGACGACGGCGGTCAGCTGGGCGGAGCTAGGGCTCAGCGGCGAAGGCGGCGGAGGAGGGCAGCGGCGAAGTCGGAGGGGCGAGGTCGGAGCAGTGGAGCTCGCGGCGGCGCTGCGGGCGGAGCTCGAGGTTGGTGAGCGACGGCCTGGAGCTCGAGAGAGAGAGAGAAAGAGAAAGAAGAGAGAGAAAGAGAGTGTACGAGAGAGAGGGGATAGGCTGGGGGTTTAAATAAGAAAGAAAAAAGAATAAAAAATTGAAAAAAATAAAATAAATTAATGAATGCGGTGCGCGTGCAGCCGTTTTTTTTGAAAAGAAGAGGAGGGAGAGAACGGGGTTGTTGGGGGTAGCTGATGGGGGTTCGACGCGGGAACAAAAGCTGGGGTTATTTTCAAATGGGTTCAGGTATTTAAACGAAAATAATTAAAATAAATAATTTCGAGTCCTTAAAATTTAAACTAATTACATAATAATTATCTACAAATAAAAACGTACATTTTGAGCTAATACAACAGTTGATACGAAATAGTCGAAAATATACCCGTATTGTACAATTAAACAGAAATAATTAAAAATAAAAATATATTTACTTACATTTAAAATTGTATAATTATGGGATAATTATATACACAGTAAAACGTACCAGTTGTACTAATACGACCAATAATACGCAATAGTAGAATTAATACAATAAATTATACAAATAATACGTAATTAATAATTCAACATAATACAAGAATTAATACATAATAGTAATAATAATACGACGTATTATTTAAAATAATACGTAATAGTATCAGTAACACAACGGATAAATTTCAAAAAATTTCATTGCGCTAAATTAATTTATAAATATCAAAACCATTTAAATAAGTATATAATCAGATTTTTAAATCATAGAAAATTCTAGAAAATCAAGAAAAATACAAATAGTCTTTTTAAAAATCATAATTAATATTTTAAAATACCAAAAATTTATTTTAACTAATATCAAAATTTTACGGTCATTACAAATACTCTTCAAATCATCATGCATCTGAGAACATCTGAACTGAATGTGACTTTTCTCTCCATAATAATAGCACTTATTTTTGCTGTTGTCTCGGGCCTAAGATTTTGACTTTCCTCGATAACTGTCACATCTTCCTGTACTCCTCCCTCGATTAGAACCTTCAAAAGCTAGTGCACTCTCACCACCATTAGATGCGCTCTCCTTTCTTATCATTCTTTCATTCTCACTTAGGAATGTTGTCATATCATCGAACTTCAAAGTCTGCTTCCCTTTAATTATCATCTGAACTAACGGATTGTATGACTTCGACAAGAAAGACAATAGGAGTAGCGTCTGCTCTTCTTCTTTAATCTCCTCATTAATATTCATAAGTTAGCAAACTAGCTGATTAAAGGCATTGATGTGGTCTTGAATTGTAATACATTCTTCCATCTTTAATGAATAGAGCCCCACTCTCAAACCCAATCGGTTGGTCATCGATTTTGACACATAAATCCCCTCGAGCCTTTCCCACAGCCCTCTTGGTGTGGTCTCTTGCATAACATTATACTTGATCTTGGGGGCGAGTGACAAATGAATTGTGCTAGCCGCTCTCTTTTGCATAGAACTAGATTCAGCATCCTTCAATCCTTCAGGTTTCTTATCCTCTAAAGCTTGATCAACACCCTACTTTACAAGAATATCTTAAACCGTTGACCGCCATACTACAAAATTTATCTTGCCACTGAATAGTTGAATATCAAACTTCGGACCCAAAGAAGTCATCATCCCCTAATCATAATTAAAATTCAAATCAGTTACCATAGAGATTGAATTTGATAAAACCAATGTCAAAAATGAACTCAGCACATTAAAAAAACCCTATGAACGACTCCAGGATCACTAAAATCCGCCTCCAAATCCTCGATCAAAAGACAAATCAACCTCAACCGTTGGATCTGTGTGAATAGTGCCCACTACAGTTTTTCGTCTCTACAGTAACCTTTTTTCTCAATGTCAATCATTACGCTTCGACCGCTGACACCTTCACGAATTGCGTACAGATCAAACATCTACGAACCGTCAAACCCCACTCTGTTCCACTTGTTGGGAATTTTTAGATCTCGCAAAAACCCCCCAAAAGCCACCAAACGCAATAAATAAAATCACACAAGATTTAACGTGGAAACCCCTCAACAGGAAAAAATCATGGGATCAAAATCAATTCACTATCGCCTCCAAATTATAATCTTTTACACGAATAAAGACTGACAAATCCTCTCTCTCTCTCTCTCTCTCTCTCTCTCTCTCTCTCCACTTCTTCTTCTTAGTTTTTCCTCTAACAATAGAAGGACATATATAGTGAAACCAAAAGCCTATCTCTAGCCTAACTTTCAAATTAGAATAAGATTCAAACTTCTAGTCATGATAGATCTCTAACCCTATCTAATTCTCATGAAGTTATACAAAGAATTAAAAACACTATACTAACTTAGAGTTTGAGTCGATATCCAACATAACTACCTTATACTGGAGGGAGATTTAGTATTAGAAGAGGCATACCTTGGTTCATCATCATAACGCATTCTCACTTTCCAGATAGAAAATTTCTATTGTTGATTAAATCTAGCTATAGTTGAATGGGAAGTCTACTTCAGATCAAGTACATCGGTATAGGCCATTGCTTCTAATATCCTGCTTTTTAAATCTTGGGACAAGTTGATCGTCTGATTTTGGGGGATCATATGCTAGTAATGTTGGACCGGGAGAGTATGTTAATATGTCTCATTGTCTGGGTAAGCTTCCACACCGCTATTTGTTATATTGTCTCATCTCCCACTAAGAGAAGCACCTCTTTCAGATTGCAGGATAGCGTTAATGTCACCCTCTAGTCTTCCTCGGGTCAGACCTTGACTAGCAGTAACCTTATGCCCACAATTGTTGTGCAAAGGCTCATTAGTTCTCCATGTCAAGTTGATGGTGACTATCATCGGGTCATTGTGTTGGCTAATCCTTCTCCTGTAATACTTGTGTTTCCTCAAAAGGTTTGTACGTACTTGTACTTCCAAGAACTAAATGATAATAGTCTCGACGAATCTACGATCTTAGCATATGCCGCTCCTCATTGGGAGGTCCAAGTTCATACTCCTAGACAGGAGATCAAAGTCCTTGCATCCAAGAAGTCCTCGGGTCATTGAGGGGACTGGGCTCTAAACTTTTATGAAAATAATAGGTATTTGACATTATCCTTTCCGAGTTCAGCATTTAAATGTCACCTTTGCCTTTATGTGAGGTAAGAAATTCACGCGGGGTAAGGATTTTATGCGGAGTTCTACTCATGCAATGTTGCCCCACCTCTAGCTCACTACTGGAATTTACACTGAGTTGTCTTGAAGGCACATGAATGTTAGCCGTGAACCTTCCTTAGCTGAGTTCAAATCATTGTCTTCCTCATTGTGTAGGGTTAGTTTGAGTCTGTGTAAACTAGGCCTATGTAAAGCAGACTTAGGTCTTGAGATAGAGATTTTTCAACTCTTTCTAGCTGCGTTTTGGCGATGTCCGCCTTCCTCCAAAAACCTCTCATACACTTCCTAGTCAAATTAGATGAATAGGCTCTTGATGATGGTTTGGGGGTAACCTCATCATATTGCAACATGATGCTCTCATTCGAAGAGAACATCGGTTCCTTCAGGCATGTCATCTATATTTTTTGCGCAAGTCAGACGATGAGAATATCCTAGCAACTTGAACTTCCAACGAGTAGAGATGGGATCCGGTTCGTTTACTACTTTTTTTTTAGGTGGGTTCTTGACCGAGTGCCGATAGAGATAAATCGGGATCTCTATGGACTATACAACAAGGTGGAAGGTTGATGTTGCCTCTTGGTGAAGCTCATGCCTTAGAGGAAGAGTAGCTCGATCTTAAGTGAAGAAGACTAAAAGTTATTTTTTCCACTTTGGTTTGTTTGCAAACTCTTTTATAGAAAGAAGATAACTTCAGCTAAGAGAGTAGTCACTCTTAGGTGTACTGTAGAACCACATGAGAGGATAGAACTCCTTGGGGAGTGGTGGTTGCTCCTAGGGGCCATATGAACTCTAATGAGCAAACCTTGACAGGGAGATAGTAGATTGATGAAAGAACTCCAATGAACCGGAGTATGTCGCTCAAGGGGCCAAAGAGAACCCAAGGAGCTCTTTAGAGAAGGAGCAATCCTACTAGAGCGGAGGAGAGCTCAAACATCAGGTAAGAACACATAGATAAGAGAAAGGGGAATTTGGTAAAAGTTTGGAGCCCTAGGGACATTTGGATGTGGGCTAAAAGACTTTATTTACAGAGAAGCCCCATGTTGCTCCAACTACATTAAAAATCCAAAAGTTTTGTTTCATTAGATGTTTTTGTAGCACTAAGAGATTATTACAACAACAAACTAAGTACAAAAAAAAATAAGGGTGTTGGAACAATTCTCAATTTCAAGAGTGTTCCACCACCATGCGTTGAATCAACATGATGTTCTAAAAGTATTTGTTGTTTCAACTTCACCAACCAAGCACGCTCTTAAATGTGCCTTATCAATTTTCAAGCGAGGTTTTTGATTTGATTCTTGCTCCACTTACATCTGAGGCCTTGTGACTTTGCGCTCTTGGTTCCTTTTTGGGTCCATAATGTCATGTTAAATCCTATTAGTCATTTTAGAGTGACCGTTATACCCCATGGATCTCCTCATGACATCTTAGGGTGCTTGGTCGACGGTTCGACATTTTTATCCGTCTACAAGATTTCTTGTTCATCAACCTCAAATCCATTAATCTAGAGAAAACCGATGAAATAGTATGACCAATATGTATTCATATATTACAAATGTGGATCTAAATATTTAATTACATAATCATATCCATAAATATATCCTATGAGTTATAAATTTTAGTAACCATGTTTGCATATCACAGATATTTTCTTGAATACAATTTTGTGCACCCCCAAAATCTTATCAAAAATTTTGGTATGTGTAGGGCGTTGAGCTCACGGGTTAGTGGAGGGATAGTTATGTAATTTCCCCCCCTCCATTGGCTATTACTTTCCTGCATACTAAACTGTTCCGAAATCCACTCCCAAATCAATCAGCTATTATTATGCTAGACAGGGAGCTCAAAGTCTAATAAGCCCTTAAACTTTATACAATTTTTCTATGAAGCCCTTAAAACTTTTATTTTAATCTATTAAGCTCTTAAATTTTACTTAACTTTTTCTACGAATACCTCAAACTCTTGTTTCCATCTATTTTAACCACCAAAGTTTTTATTTTCTTTCTATTAAGCCTCTAAAGTTTTAAATTTCTTTCTATTTAGCTCCCATGATGGTTTTAAGCCTCAAACACTACCCAAATACATGTTTCAGCTACGGTATAATTGAAATACTGTAAAAAGAATAAAATGACAAAAGCCTTACAATTTGAGTTTTGATCTGCATGCTATTGGTTCAAAGTTTAATTGTTTCCTACTATCCAGTATGCAAGTTTTGAGGTGTATATAATGAAAAATCAAAGCATTGTGATGTAAATATATTAAGACACTAGAATATAGTAAAAAAAATTGACTGGGAGCTAAGGGCATCTTCAACCATACCCCATTTCCCGCACTATTTTGGTGCAACATGACTATTCCTTCTCCAATCATGCTCTATTTTCCGCGCCATTTTGGTGAAAAAGAACAGTGTGACGCCAAATATGGCGTTGCACTGTTCATCGCACTATTACTGTTCATCATGCTATTTTTTACCGTATTTTATTTTCTGTCGTGTTCTTAAATTTAATATTTTGGAAATATCAATAATAAAAATAATAAAATAACATTTTATAATTTTACCCCAATAATCTTAATTAATAAAATAATATTTTATTATAATATTTTACCCCAATAATATCTCCAACGCAGCGACAAAATGCCACAAACAGTGCATTTGCCGCTGCGTTGGTCCTCCAATCCAGCACCATTCTCTGCGGCATTTGGAAAAACATGTGTTGCATGACATAATGACTAAATGCATTATTATGCACAATATGATAATCGAGAATGAACGTGATCTTTATGCACCTATTCAAGAAGTGAGGGAAGCACTAACACCAGAAGTTGATATTGTAGCAGATGAAACTACAAGATTTAATCAATTTATTGCACGTTACAGACAAATCAAGGATAAAGATGCCCATATTGCGCTTCGTAATGCATTGATAGATCATCTATGGAAGGAAAACACTAATTCAGATAGTTAAGTGCACATTAAATTTGTAATTTTTATATTGTTGTTAATGTTTAATTATTTTCTTGTATTTTATTTTCTGTTGTGTTCTTAAATGTAATATTTTGGCAATATCAAAATAAAAATATAATATTTTAACAATCAAGTAATTTTAATTAATAAATTAATATTTTATTATTTTATTAATTTAATTTTTAAATAATAAATCATTTTGTTTGAAAAATATGTGAAAAAAATAAAATTTGATATGTGGGGTTAATTGTTGAAATAGTTAAAAATATAGGGAATAAAAAATAATAATATAAAAGTAGATAAAAGGAATATACTGAGAATATTCTTTTTTGGTGCAAAAAATAGTATAGTAGGTTGGAGATGAATTACTATTTGATGTGACTTTTACACCATTTTGATGCAAAATTTGCATCATTTTGGTGCCATGGGTTGGAGATGACCTAAACAACATGTGCAATTGAAGTTTAGTTATGTTTTTTCCTTTAGTCAAACATGGAGGAGAGAGAAACAATTTTTTCTTTAACTAATTTAAGAATTTGTTTAGTTATATGAAATTATATCCTTCCACAAATAGAGAGGATGACAATATTCACTTCCCTAAAAAATCAATAAGGCAATTATATCCTTTTATAGTAATGTTAAACTAGGGGCTAAATAGAATGAAAATAAAAAACTTTAAGGGCTTAGTAGATTAAAACAAGAGTTTGGAAGGATCATAGAAAAACTAGATAAACTTTAGGGACTTAATTGACTATTTGAGGGCTTTCTAGAAACGTTGATTAAAGTTTAGGGGCTTATTAGACTACGAGCTCATGTGACACGTGACTCAGCCACTCAGGTCTACAAAAACGTGCCAATAATAATAGGGGCATTTTGCATACACATACCTCAAATCTTCAATATTTACAAAATTCTCTACTAAATCATGGTATTTGCAAAATTACTTCTTAAAACTTGCATCTTCGGTCTTTCTACCTCTCTGACTTTAGACTGTTTAAATTTTAATTTTAAACAAGGCAATGTCAAAATTTTCAATTATTTCTTATTGATTTAAAATAACTTTTTGTTTAAAAACTATTATCATAAAGCTAGGACAAATCAACGTGAGAGAATTGAGGGGAAATTTTTCGAATATCAAGATTTAGAGGGCAAGTCTACAAATATCTAAGATGTGAAGGGTATATACGCAAGAGCCCTAAAAAATAAGATTACCACTAAGGGGTTGTTTGGTTGCACAATTTTATAGAAAAGTTTTCTCAAAATATCTGACAATGCCAATTCTATAATTAAAAATTTTCTGTAGATTTCCGTAAACTATGTTTGGTTCAGAAAAAATTTACAGAAATTGTTTTCTATAAAGTACAAAAAAGGACAAATTTTCAAAACCATCCTATTTAGATATTTAATACTAAAAAACAACCTATTTTGATTTTATTTGCAAAAACGACCTGGTTTCAGCCTTGTCGCTGAAACCAGGTTGGTTTTTGCAAAAAAAAGTTCTTAAACTTCACGGGAGTTCAACTCCCGTGAAGTTTAACAGATATCTTATTAAGTTGCTAAACATCACGGGAGTTCAACTCCCGTGAAGTTCTCATTACTCATCAATTCCCTCCGCCTTTATTCCCGTTGTTCATTCCTTAAACCCAAAAATTCCTTCCGTCAACGAGTTCGACTTCTTCTCCGAGAGCATCGACCTCTCCCAGTTCGGTCTCCTCCCCCGCCTCCCCTCCCCCAATTTAATTCCCTTTTCCTCTCCGACCACCCCCTCCTCGTGCCAACTACCGATTGAAGTCAAAACCCCAAAAGCTAGAAAACCACTAGAGCTAAAGCCCACAAAGCCATCAAAGATCACCAAGTAGACGAATCCAACAACCCAACATCGAAACGAACACGGTTAAATACCTAAAGGGAAATAAGAAAAATTCAACCAACTAGAATGTTGTAGCGAAAAAATCAACCAACCAGAAAGCCCTAATCAAAATAAGAAAAGAGGCGAGGGAAAGAGCTTGGACCTGAGCCGCAAAAAATCCACAAATTTTTCAGGGAAGCGGTGGTTTGAATCGGGGAGCGAGTTGAGCCGCCGATTCAGTTCAACGACGAGGAGAGGACGGGATGGGAGAAATAAAAGTTTTGGACTTCGTTTCTCAGTTCGCTCCCTGTCTGTGGTGAGTCGTGATTATTCTCACCTATGATTGATGGGGAGGGAGAGGAGGGTGTTCTTGAAGGTGGGGGAGGCTCTGAGGAGGAAGTTGGCGTTTTTCTTGAGGCGGAGGGAATTGATGAATAATGGGAACTTCACGGGAGTTGAACTCCTGTGAAGATTTATGAAGAAATTGAACTTCACGGGAGTTCAACTCCCGTGAAGTTTAAAAATACACTAAACTTCACGGGAGTTGAACTCCCGTGAAGTTTTCCAAAATTTTTTAAAAAAACCGACCTGTTTTCATCGTCTGGCTGAAAACAGGTCGGTTTTTGTAAATATTTTTAAAAGCGGTCGGTTTTTGCAAATAAAAACCCAAAAGGGTTGGTTTTGAAAATTTGTCCGTACAAAAAATTACCAAAATTTAAAGAAATCAATTTTCTCTCAAAACGGGCAGAAATCACCCAGAAATCTGACACCACATTGATACTTTTCTATAAAGTTGACAATTTTTTTTTTAATTTAGAAGGTGTTTGGTTCAATTTCTATGAATTATAGGAAATCTTGCTATTTTCTATAAAGTTATGGGTCCTTTTCTTGTTTCGAACCAAACAAGCAAAGTAAAAAAAATAAGAAAATTGATACTTTTTGTCTTCTCAAAACTTTTCCTATAATTTTTTTTTAAGAAATACAAAAAAATCATATTTTCGATGGAAAACATTTCTTATAATTTATAGAAATTGAACCAAACACCCCCTAAGCCTAAAGCTTCGATGCTCCATAGAGATTTTTTGGAGCACCGGTGACATTTCTATAAATAAATTCCTTAAAAATAGCTCTCAAAATTCTAGGTAGATAGATTTGACGGTTATGATGTGCTCCACACCCAAAATTGTAATTAACTATAGTTTCAATTAGGTAAAAAGACTATTTTAGGAAATACAATTTAGGGGAGAAACAGAATTTATGATTAGTTAGAATTCTTCAATTAACTAATATTTCACTTTATAATTTTTACCACGTTATCTCTACACTTTCCATTAGAAGAAAAAACACCACCTCCAAAAATTCTCGTGAAGAGAACGCCATTAAAGGTACCCTCTTCTTTTTCCTTTTTAAAAAATTAATTATATAGTAGTTGTTAAGCCCTTAAATTTCTCATTCTTCAATTCAGCAAGCATCCATTTTCTCTATATAAAGACGGATTTTTTTTATCCAATCGACAAACCTAGTTCTTTGATATGCCGATCTAGTGTAAGAATTGCAACTCAGTTCATATGTTTTTGAATTTTACACAAGTTTGTTGAATCCTATCACTCATATCATATTTTAATTAGTTGATATTCAACTTTATAGATGGAGTTTTTGTTGTTCGGTGATGATTCAGGAATTTAGTAGTCAACTGTACAATTCCGAAAGTCTTTCAGAGGTACAAAGAGCTTGGTTTGACTAGTGATTTTCTGGATAAGATTTTGGCTTTCATTGTCATCATTTTTTTTCCTGACCAAGTCAGAGGTTCATTTGTGGAGTTCTTTGTTTTGTTTTTATACATAAAACATTATGAATAAAGATTGTGGTTGATATTCTTATATAATTTTTTTAAGAAATACAAAAAAAATCATATTTTCGATGGAAAACATTTCTTATAATTTGTAGAAATTGAACCAAATACCCCCTAAGCCTACAGCTTCGATGCTCCATAGAGATTTTTTGGAGCACCGGTGGCATATCTATAAATAAATTCCTTAAAAATAGCTCTCAAAATTCTAGGTAGATAGATTTGACGGTTATGATGTGCTCCACACCCAAAAAAATAATTGTGCTCTAAGTTTATAACAAGGTTTATAAATTTATGAAACCTCTTTATTTCAGTCTTCCTTCTTTAAAGTTGATATTTTCTTTCAGAACTATATAAGAAACTCCTTGGAAAAATTGTTGCCAGATTTTTTTTAAAGATTGACCCATGACCTTCACCATACAAAAATAGGGGCTAAATATTTCTTACAAAGCAAAAAAAGCATAAAAGGAGTAATATGTTTAAAGTCCCCCTATTTGCCAGTAAAATAAGCTGTCTATACCAAATACTATTTTGCATAAATTGTAGATAATCAAACTCGCCTATGCCTTCAATAGTACTTATTATTTCTCAACTATTTTATTAGCATTTAATACCTCTAGATTATCACTTTTAGAAGAGTAAACTCCCTACGAACCCCTCTCTGCCATAATTTTAGGAATGTTAATAGCTAATAAAATAAACAAGGATAAATTGCTTTTGGGATTTCATCTCTCGAGCGTTGTCACCGCGAGACTCCCGCTTCTTCCAAAAACCAACACCACCAGTACGTGCCGAGGAAGAAACGCTTCAACTCATTGAATTCTGACTCTCCCTTTCCCTACAAGCTTTGTTGTTCCTGGCGTCAGTTGCTTTTGATTTAGTTGCTCATTTCGTAATGATATTGTCTATATGTGACTAGCACTTACCAGCCTTGAATTTGTATTTTGAGAAGCATAAGTTGCAGATAACCCCTTTATCTCTTAAGCATAAGTTGCATTCTTATACCAGCCTTGAATTTATATTTAAGCGTTTTATTTAGGAGTTATAATTTTATTTTTCTTGTACTTATTTTTGATATTTAATTGAAATGCAGAAAATATCAGAGAAGAGTCTATTGGTATTTATTGCAATCCAACAAAAATGTTTAATATCGTAAGTGGATTAATAGATGTACAAAAACAAGTGATAGTGGATATGGGTTTGGGAGGTATTTTATATATTCCTGATATAAGAAGGTGTTGTTGCCTTTGTTATTGGTTAATAATTAAGGTAAATATAGAAACATGTATAATTAAAATAAGAGATTGTGGGATGTCACTTTCAAAAAAGGATGTCGTTTACTTGATGGGATTACATGCTGAATGTGATATTGTTATCCTTTGCAATGAAAGAATTGACGCATAAATTTTGAAATATTATGTTGAACCATTCACGAAGAAAATACAATCAGACACCTTATAAATTGATTAGCTCATTTGATGGAGCAGACGATCATTTTAAGAGATCTTTTGAGCTTCTATTACTGGGACTTGTGCTAACTCCTATAAATGGTAATGATTATATACCCCAATATTATCTAAACATTTTGGTTGATATCAAAAAAATCTTGTCATACAATTGGGCTAGATTCACTCTTGACTTTTTATTTTCAAGCATTACAAGTCAGAGGAAAAAAATGCGAAGTACGTAAATGGGTGTATGCTTCTGTTACAGGTAAATTCTTTAACTTAAGTGAGCTAAAGTTTTTATTTTTACTATTTTATCTCATAATAACTATATATGCTTGTCATTTATATTAGCTATGGTATTATGAGCACTTCAGATTTTCAGGTAATGACTTTGACTACAATGCTAAAAGTCTTCCAATAATGGAACATTGGACTGAGAAGCGACGTGCATCAAGAAAGAACTATGAAAATTTATTTGGTCGCGCTGATAACAAAATGTATCATGAATTATAGAAAAAAGGTAGATGATTAGTTTGTTTTTTTGGATTAATGTATATTATTAAACACAAATGTGCATTATTAATGTTCTTTCTTACAGCTAGTAGTACTATTTGATTTAGCGATGTCTTACATGCAACAAGAAACAACTCAGGCTTCAGAAGAAGAACATGCAACAACATCCAACCAAAAGCTAAGTGAGGTTTAACTATTGGTTCTTTATTTAGATTTAATCTAGCTTGGTACCCACTTAATCTTCCAATTATATTTAATTTTATCTTTGTAAACATGTTTTTAGGAACATTATGCTACTTTCGAAAATAAATCCAATGGTCAAGATGGTCAAAACTTGAGGCCAAATCATGAAGAAGAAAAAGAAGAGGCGAAGGAGGATAAGGAAAAAGACGATGAGGACGAGGAAAATGATGAGGTTTCAGATGAAACATTTGACGACATGGACAAATATATGCTATCATTTCGTATGGCTTCCGTTGAACAGAGTGTGCATTGCTTAGAAAATAATATAAAAAATTATGCTTGAAATTACACAAGTTATCTTCTAGATGAGAGATGATGTTTTCATACTCAAATCCGACATCAGAGAAAGCAAATTATAGCCAACGGTTAAAATTTTGGTTATGCATTATATTACTTGTAAACTTCTTTTTTACACATATCCTAACTTAAATTTTATCACCTCTATTTCTAGAATCATATGCAGAGAATTGAAGAAAAAGTATGCAATTTTTGCATTAGTCTTAAAGGAGAACCATTTGAAAAAGAAAGGAGAAATCCACCTAGCCATGATAGTAACGTTGAAGCAAATAGTATTCATGTAGATTTAAATATGGAACCTCCTAATATGGATTCAGAATGGATGAATGGTGAGACTTATGTGTCACCTCATAAGGAGCAAAGGGAAAACAACAAGAAGCCTCAAGCTACATTAGAAAATATGAAACCATTAAGAAGTGTATAGAAAAAAAATGCCATTTGCACAAAAAAAACACAAGAAGTTGAGGATACTATCAACATGTGCCAACGTAATAAACATTAACATTCACATGAAGAGAAAATTATATCTGCTTTTCAGGGAGCAGAAAAGGAAGATCCTGACTTACTACCTCCAGGACTTACACAAGATGAATTTATTGCTATAACTTATTACAGGCATATGTAAGTAAAGGAGAGAAAAATAAGTCTTTTTTTCAAATATATGATATCATTCTCACAAGAGAATATTTGAAGCCTTTGCTTGCAAGTGGAAACTTTGGTACTGATGCATGGTTATCAAATGAGGTACTTATTCTTTATTCTATATAAAATCAAATGCATTTGTGGTAATCATAAAGTTATTCTTTGCATTTTGACTTTGGTTTGGTGAATGTAAATAGTAACTTGGTGATTTAAAATTATATTTCAGATAATTGATGCATATACATATTTGCTTAGACTACTAAGCAGTAATCAGAACTTCGACAACAATAAGATTAGCTATCAATCATGCTTCGCATATGGCTTGCTTCAAAGAAATGTGCAACAAGGAGTAACATCATCATTTCATAATATAAAAAATGTGCTAATGATGTTCGTGAAATAATATCATATGATCTGGTATATTTACTATTATGTTTTTATTCCCTACAAAGTTTCTCAAATATTTTAATTGATAACTCTATGACTATGTCTTTTTAATTGTCCATGTTTTTATAGGTGTTTTTTCCTACAAATAGTGAAGGAAACCATTGGTATGTTGTTGTTATGCTCCCTCAAATTAGGAAGTTCCAAATCCTAAACTTGATGCTTGGTGGAATGGTTGAATCACAATACAAGACAGTTAGCATGTTATTTGTAAGTACATACTAAATACTCACATTCATTATTTTGAATGAATAAGTTTGACCATTGTCTCTTTTGATATCTTATAGATGCAAGGAATCCAAGCTTGTATTGAAGTTGCTAAATTACAATCCCTCGAGGTGGCCACATTCTTAAGGCATGTAGGATATTACTACTTAGGATTGGACTATAGTTCAGGATATGCCACAACAAATTAATTCGTAAGACATTCCATAAAATTTTCTTCAATTCCATACTTAATTGATCCTATAATGAACATAGTTGCATTTTGTTTCTTTTTACGAACTTGAACTATTAGGATTGACTGTGGACTTTATACATTAAAGTTTATGGAATATTGGGATGGAAGTCATATGAGAGTTGATATAAGCCCGGTATGTACATGTATGAAAGCTAAAAATTATCACATCATGTACTGTATTTACTTGTGATTGCTAATTTTAATGGTTTGTTTATTGTCTAGGCCTACATTAAAAGGTTTCGTAGAACTTTGATTGCTAAATTCATTCTATCCGAGTGGAGCCAATGCGAAGATATAAAGAAAGAGATCAAACTTATATCAAATACTAAAGCAACGAGATGACTGAACATGTTTTGTTGGATTTGTTGAGCAAGACCTGTAATCATTTGGTTACAATTAAGAGGGTGTCACTGCAGAGGAGATCAAAGGTGATAGTGAGACTAATCAGTTGGAGAGAAATCATATATGATTTATTTCATGTGCGATTCCTACTTGGGATGTGATCAGGAGTATAATTTTACCATTGATGTCAAAGAAGGCGGGGAAGGAGATAGAGCTAGCAGTGACTGAGAGTAACCCATGGGTTTGTAAAGGTTCACATGTTTTAGGAAACAACAAATTTATATTAGGTGATCTGCTGTTACAGATTTGAACTCAAAATGTCTGGCTTTGTAAAGGTTCACATGTTTGTTTTTTGCCTGCGCTTTATCTGCTGATTATCGTCTTTATGACATCCAATTGTTACTATGCGTTTAATATAATTTGAATTGCTGAACAGGCATTGAGTTATATTAATGAACTTGCTATGACATGAACTATATTTTTCTTAATACCATTAGAGAATCTATTTAATCTCATTTCCTTTACAACAAACGCTGAATATTAAAACATATCTTTCAACAGAAATAAGACACAAGAATATTAATCCCAATACAAAAATAAGACACAAAAATATTAATCACTGTCAACAGAAATAAGACACATGAATATTAATCCCAAGAATATTTATCCACTCTCCAGAAAACCTCCCCTAGCCTTCAGATGGGATCAATACAAACCTCCAAATCCCTGTCATAGACTTCCAAGACATTTTCCCCCTCAAAATATAGATATCATTAGAAGAAAGAAATTACATGGTTTCGCCTCTCCTATTGAGGGCGATCAGTTCCTAAAGTGAGGCATCCCTCACTCATACAAAAGGAACTAAGAACATCCTTGTGCAAGTTTCCAGGAAGATGAACATCACCCATCCCCCAATCTCCACCAAAAGGAACTTGATGACAAATTGTTCAACCACGTAGCGAGAGAGAAGGCCACCAGCCAGTTGAAAATCCTGTGATTGTAATCTTTGATGAAAAGAGTTCGTGACTTTCCAAGCATCTGAGAATAATAAGAATTCACATTCAGGTACAATTTTTTTACCTATTTAAACAGAACCAGTTTAAAGCTAACAAAGATGTTTTTTTAAACTTGAGTAGTGTTATATTTTTATCAGAGCTTGTGTATAATTATACTCTTTAGTTTTTTTCTAAGCATACAAACCAAAAATAAACCATAAGCATGTACAATAATATTACATATTCCGGCGATCCCCACGATCCGAGTCCGAGCTGTTGGAATTGGAATAGGTTCGGCAGCAGATCACGAAATCTTGGCGATCTTCTCTATCTAATGAATGAGGAGTCCGTTTGGACCTAGAATGTGTAAAGTTGTCAAGATACTGTTGTTTCAAATCAACGCATGTTGTAGTCTTCTTGTGACCATGTCTTCTCAGATGGGGAATATCACCTGTAATTAACATAACTTAATTATTTTTGACATTTTAGATAAGAGAATATGCATAAAAAATATAATAATCATTATCTAATTAGAATTACCCGATGTCGTTATTCACATCTTGTTTGTCAACATTGTTTACTGAAATACTTGGACAACTCCGAATATTATGACCTTGTTGGTTGCACATGCCACACCGATTATTTTGTTTTTCACTGTATGCCTTCAATCTTTTTCTAGGTGTACCTTTCGTCTTTGCTCGGATGGGATCTAGCATGATTGTTGTATCTCCATCATCATCTACATTTATCTCATATGTTCCATCATCTGAGTTATTTACATGCTTCGGATTTATTTTCCTTTAGTTTAAATGATGCTAATTTGCTATTAAGAAAATTCCTAAGCTCAAAAAATTGATCTTCGGACTTAGCTGCCTTATAACACACTTGTTTTGCTAGTTTCACAAATTATTGGTTTTTAATTGCATGACCTGAGACTTCATTCACTGTGCCATGTCTATCAGAAGCAAATCTAGCTTTAATATTTTTAGTCCACCGTGGCTAAATACAACACTCCGAAAATGATGTAAGATTTAGATATTTCATTAAGGAAAACATATGGCTGCATGGTGTTCCTTTTGTTTCTAGTTGCCAGCATTCACATGTTAACTTAACTAACTTTCTACTTTCCCATTTACAACAAACTATTGTGCGCACCTCTAGATTTGAGTCAATTGCGATAACAAAGTTGTGAAGTCCATCAACAATGTTGTGCCCTACGATACAATAATTTTTTCCTTTTTGCATGTCAATTTGAATTAGATCAAAAATAACAGGTGTAAAACATCAGCAACAGGTGTAAAACATCAGCAACATATAACTCTAATTTTCTTGTACAATTTCTCAGATATGGAGTAAACTGGGAGGCTTTAGAGTCATCTGTTGCCTTGTTTCGACGAACACCTGAAACACATCTATCATAGTGATGAATTATATCAACAAGAGTCATGCCATAGTTGAGATATTTGTGCATAATATAATTTATACTTTCAATGCGTTGTGTACTTCTAAGACCTAAGAAAGTATGCCCATGTAAGTAGGTAGTAGCCCATAAATTTTTTTTTCATACATTCTTAGTAGCCATTTTTTCTCTTTATTACCTATCTTATTAGCAAGAAGCTCTTTCCACTTATTTTCAAACACTTCGACTGTATATTTTCTTGAAATAAGGTCTTGGAAGACAGTTCTAATCGAACGATTTCTTATATTGTCATATAAGTTTTTTCTATATGCCAAGAACACAGCTGATGCTTTACGTCTGGAAACTCTGTGATAATAGCTTCACGCATGGCACTATCACTGTTGGTAATGACAAACAAAGGTTCCATTTGACACATCACCATCTTAAACGCCTTCAACAACCAAATGTAGCTCGCAGTTGTTTCATTACTACCAAATCCAAATATTATTGTTCTCCGGTGATGGTTTAAACCAATAAATGGTATGAAAGGCATGTCATATTTGTTTGTTCGATAAGTATTGTTAAATAATAAAACATCACCAAAAGCTTCATAGTCAACTCTTAATTGAGAATCAGCCAAAAACAAATGTGTAAGATGACCTTCATCGTCAGTTTTATTCAAATAGAAAAATCTACATCTTTCCTTTTTCTTTGTTCCATCATATTCAATATAGTTTGTGCATCTCCCTGTTCTATTATTCTTCATGATATTTTACCCCACTTATTATAAATATCTTTTATAATAAAATCAACCTTTTCATAGCCTCCGTCTCTATACTCCATAAAATTCATAATTTTATTTTTAGGAATGTCGCATTGTGCTAGCATATGAATTTCTTTCATTTGTACATCATCAACTCTTCGTTGAGAGCAAAGAAAAGGAACTTCATCCGGGCCTGCAAGCTCATGATTATGCATATCCCTTAAACTATAAACAAACCATCTCCGTGTTTCATTATAAAAAAATTATCAAGACATGCATCACAATTGCATCTGGATAATGATCATTCTTTATATG
Source organism: Asparagus kiusianus (assembly GCA_022839385.1). Taxonomy (NCBI): domain Eukaryota; kingdom Viridiplantae; phylum Streptophyta; class Magnoliopsida; order Asparagales; family Asparagaceae; genus Asparagus; species Asparagus kiusianus. The sequence continues at coordinate 190,421 of BQKN01001085.1, read as the reverse complement.
TTCTATTAGCTCTATCAGTATGCTTAGTTTCACAAATTCCTTCTTTAAAACAAACAAATTTGCGATAGTAAAGATTGCCATTTTTATCATATCTCACTTTATCCCTTCGAATGCTAAAACCCTTCAAATTGGCATATGAATTATAAAACTCATACTATTCATTTTCAGTGGTATAAGAATTCAGAATTATGACATCGTATTCCATTAAGGATGGGCCTTAGGACTTCACCTGGCATGCATATTATTTAATAAGACATTAGTTAAAAAAACTAGTCATGCAGCAAAATATTAGCCCTATTAAATATTGTTCACTGATAGAAACCAATGTTCTAAAAACAAGGTTCTGAAATCATCTTCTAGAATTTATTAACATATATAAATCAATAAATTTCTAATCAACCAAAAATTAACAACAAATTTCATGCTAAATAACATTAACCAATTTTTATCAACAACAATTAAAAACTTGCATAAAGTTTGAATTTTACCCTAACTAAACCCTAAGTGCGCATACAAGATCAAACCAACAAAATAGACAGTTTTAGTATTGAAAATGAATGTTCCTAATTTCAAATCAATACCATTCAAAGATTAGGAAACAATATGTTATCAAATTTCCCACAATCAGAGAAAAACTTAGGGTTCTAACGAGTGATTACATACCTTGATCTTGGTCAAACTCTCCGTGGCTAAGAAAGAGACTCTGATTTCTCTTGATGCTTCGGACTCTGATTTCTCTCAGGGAGTGGAGAAAGAAGCTAATTTTTATTGATGCTTCGACAATATCCAAAAGCAAAACTTCTGCGGAATTGAACGGAACTAGGGTTTTGTTTAAGAAAAAAGAAAGGGGGAAATCACGTGGCAGAGCTCGCGGTGGAGGATCTCCACTTCGTCGGATGGGATTCTGACGACGGAGATTTGGTCGGCGGTGATCTCGCTTAGAGATCGGTAACCTCCTATGGTCGGCTTCTTCCTCTCTCTCTGATTTTTTTTCTTTTTTCTTTCTTTTGTGCGGCGGAACAGAGACGGAAGGAAGAGAATGGTTGTGTTTAGGATAGAAAGCAACTAGGGTGAACACCGTGCAAAGCACGGCATATTTTTTCCTCGCTACAGTAATTCCGGTTTTAACTACTATAATAATATTTTTAAAAGAAAACTACAGTATCCAGTTTCACGTTCGGAGTAGTTATAAATGCTACAGTAAATGTCAATGTAGTATTACTGTAGCATGAATAGTAATATTGCGCCTTGCCATTTGCATTGAGGAATAGATTAGAAGGAAATTTTGAAATACTAAAATACCATTTCTTATTTTAGCTTATTTATTATTTTTGTCAATTTAAAAATTAAAGAAAAACCTATTTTTAGGGGCTGTTTGTTTCACACATTTTATGGAATAGGAATAGCATTTGGGTCTGACAGTGGCATTTTCGTAATTTTTAGATTCTTTATGAATCCTATTCTGGAGTTTGGCTCAGTAAAATTTTCAAGATTACAATTTCTATAAAGTTGCTACAGTTGACGTTTTTTATAGAAACCCAAATCTAAGCTTTGGGGTCGGATTTGGGCGAGATTTCTGACACTGAGCTATGTCGTCGATTCCGATTCCGATTCCTCATCTTCACGATTTCGATCCGTAGATCTGGAATCGCTGTGCCGCTCCCGCCTCAATCGCCCTCTTCTTCGTGCCTCTACTCCCGCGGCACGTCTTCTGTAACCTGGGTTCGGGCCTCTTCCTCGAAACCCTAACTCTGTTTTCGACGAGCTTTGTTGGTGCTGTTTTGAGCCTTCGATTCTTGGTGATCCCTTCTGGTTGGGATCTTCTTCCGGTTGGGTTCGGGCCTCTTTCTCGATCTTGTTCTGGTTGGAGTGTGGCTAAGGTGTTTTATTCGACCTCGGTGGGTTTATTTCTGGAACGTCGGCATTTCCCCCCTCTTCAGTAAGGTATAAAAATTTCCCCCCTCTTATTTGGCTTTTTTCCAGTGATTTGAGAGGAATTAATTTTAATTTTGAAGCATATGAGAAATAGAGGCGTATAGCAATTTCAATGATTTGTTCGATTAATTTCATAATACTACAGCTAAACAATGCATGCGGGTATCTGTGTAGTGGATTTTTTGGAAATATGCAAGAATTACGTTGTTAGGTAGATTAACTTCATGCGGGTATCTGTGTATAGATTAATTTCATAATATGTTTAAAATCAGTCTTTTAATAACTTAAATTGCTGTTTTTTT
>BQKN01001085.1:152408-166059 GCA_022839385.1 Asparagus kiusianus | reverse complement strand
TTGGTTAAGATTTGATGGGTTGATTCGTCTTTTTATTTCCAGAACATGCTTGTACAACCAATTCGTGGTTAGTATATGACTTAATAACTTATATTTCTATAGTTTGTGCTATCACTTCTCTGATTATATTATTTGTTTCAGTAACAAAAAAAAAAAAAAAAAAAAAAAATCAAAGAGAAAGTCATTTGGACAAGGTTCATCTCTAACGGTCATAAATGTGCATCTGACGTAATCTTGGGTTGACTAAAAAACAAGATCAGTCGAGCCAAAAAATCTTAGACTGCAGATATCACATATTATCATTAACTGTTTAGTGCACTTTTGACTTGTCTTTCTGGAAACATTTTGATTGACAATGTGGCTTGAGCTGTAGGCATTTTAGATTGTTATTAATGAAATGAGGTTCATTCTGTTCTGCAGTTGTTGCATTGGATATATATATATATATATATATATATATATATATATATACAATTGCTATGGAAGAGACAAGCAATGGGTTTTCCTGCTTCCCTTCCCTTCCCTTCCCTCTGACTGGTTTGATTTCTTCTGGAGTCTTTTATGTCAAAACATGCAACTTTTCTGTGATTTCATTCTTACAACTTGTCCAATTGATATATCTCTGATCTGTAGATGTTATGACAATTATAGTTATGAGAAAGAATCATCACATGTTTCTTTTATGCCTTGTTACCATTTAGATGAAGGCCATATTGCCAAGAGACAATGTTTCCACATACTTCATTTGTTTATCTCTGATTTATGTGTATTATGGTAATCTTAGTATTCCTAGAAATCCAATCGCATCGTTTTTGGAGAAACGTTACATGCCAATAGAAATCCAGTCACATATTCATTTGTTTACTCCATCAGGCCGCTCAAATTCATGCTCATGCAGTGGAAAACTCATGGAAAATTTTATGATGACAGCTTGTTAGACAGAAGTTACTTTAATGATCCACCCCTTTATTCTTTTTCCCCTCTATTATAGCTTTAATTCAATATTCTGATACAGGAAGTTTTCTTTTGATTCTTTTTGTTTCTCTATGTAGTGTGTTGAATTTTTTAATGAATTTATGCAATTTTTTTCCTAATATGTTTATTAACCTAGACATATTCAATAATGCTAAATAGCTACAGGGATTCAACTCTTAAAATGTTTATGAGAATGCATGTCTATGCAGGTCTGGCCTATTGAAGTTGACTTGAAATTTCTGGAACCTGTTGGACGAGAACTTAAGGCTATTGGGAAGGTAACAGTATGCCATTACTATACTTGTTTTCAGTAACATATGTTGGTGAAAACAAAACAATTAATGACATCATAATATCACTGGACCAATCCATCAAAAATACTACGAAGAATGAAACATGATTTCAGACATGATGAAAGTCTTTAACACAGATTAAACAATAAACATTGATATTGTAGGAAAAAGTTTCTTGGTAATAATAGTTTGAGGACTATCAAGTTTAACTTCAATTTACTAAAGATTTAGTTCTAAACTTCTACTTTTGGTAAGAGAAACTGCTTCTGTTCACACATTCTAAATGAGCGAGGACTATTTCTGATAGGAATTTGGTCTTTCCATTTGTTTGATCCATTCATCAAACCTACACACTTTTAGCTTAACTTCATTTAAGGAAAGAAATCGCTAATCGACCTTGCATTAACAGGTTAATGAAAGTGGATTATAACCCATAGGAAAGAAATTACTTACTACTTGTACCCAAAATGGATGGATAGTTAAGTTGCATGGATACGAGTATGAGTACGCTATGGTGGAGCCATGAATTTTGTATGAGAGGTTCAAAAAAATTAACAATAAAATATGGTAACATATAAATTTTTTAAACGATTAATTAGAATGCTAGTATCTAAACATCATATTAAGACTTTCGCAATCAAATTTTAAACTAGAATATAGCGTTTACAATAATATTTTGGGTTTTATTTATAAAAAGCACCTTTAAAATAGGTCCAATCGACAAAAACCACCGTCGAAGTTTTTTTCCGTAGAAACCTCGTATAAGTGGGTTTAGGTTTCCATCAACTACATGAGTGCAATTTCTGTTCAACTTCTACCCGAACTACCCAAAATACCCTCCTCCATTCTCCCTTCTCCTCATCCATCCCATCTCACCCTCTCTCTACCGCATATCCTTCCTCCTTCCTCCATTCAACTTCTACCTATCTCCTCTTCCATCCACTATCCTACCTTTCTCCCCCGACCCATCTGACCCTCCTCCCTTCTACATTTCTCTCCCAACCCGTCTCACCCTCCTTCCTCACCCGTCTGAACCGTCATTTACACGGAGGAGGACGTGGGTAGATGTGGGGTGTATGAGAAGGGAGAATGGTGGAGGGTGGAGGTAGGGTGGGAGTAGTTGGTGTGGGTGATAGGGGTATTTTTAGTGGGGGTATTTTTAGTAGTTAGGGTAAAATGGAATACAAGTTGCTCTGGAGTGGTTGATTGAAAGCTAAACCCAGTTATGGTTTCAAAATAAAAAAAACTTAAAAGGTGGTTTCAATCGACTTGACCTATTTTAAAGGTGGTTTTCATGAAAAGCCCTAATATTTAGGTTACGTGGACAATTCATCTAGGCTTCCTATCCGTGCCCGATACTTCTCATACCCTTGTCTGTGTAAGATACTCCTTGGACACTTACTTGAATAGATACATATATTTATTCAGATGTATATTCATAACACATGTTTTAGTTTAAACACTCTTGGACACTTCTTGAACGTATATCGTACACTTCACCTTAAATTTATGCAACTTGTTGGACTCGGGACTGGTTCGTTTTAGCACGTAACTAGTTCATAAGTTAGATTTTAAAGGGTTATTTGGTATCCAGTTCAAAAACAAGTGGTTTTTGAATTTATAACCTATTAAATAAAAGACACAAAAATGGTAAAACGATTTTAGTTCTCATAACATGAAGTGAAAAACAACATTGATCTCATATATATTATTAATTTTGAATGTGTGTGTATAACCGTGTCTCTGTATCCTAACTTTTACAGTTTGATATGTCCCGTATCTGCATTCGTGCCCGTGCAACATAGCCTAATAGTTCCTTCGTTTTGAAAGTTTGAACCTTTCTATTACGTCTTTCTCATTGATGCTACAAAGCATGTAACAAAACTACTAATTATTAATTTTCAATTATGCTCCTGAATTCTTTTTCTTTTGTTGCGATTAGATTGATCAGATGACTGCATAAAACACACAATGGAAATTACCAAAAAAATTGAACACAAGATGACAAATATTTATGTGGCTCCTTTCTACAGGCTATGTCCACGGGCGTGCAAGAGAGGAAAGATTCACTATACCTAGATTAAAGTACAACAAAGGAAACAATGTTCACAAAAATCACCATGCACTAATCTAGCTTTCTCATTGAACAACATAGCAAAAACTCTTAACCTTTCTTTTTCTCTCTACAGCCGCACAATGGAGCTCTTTCTTTTGTTTGCTACAAGATGCAGACCAATAGACCTTGGGGTTATTTATTGAGATAAACCATTTCAAAATCTTTAACAATCGCAACTAGTGGAGCCCACATCTCAATCAAACACTATTAAAATTGGTTTCCTATTGCAATTAGAAATATGGTTGGTGGGTTTTCAACAAACATGTTGGGCTCATTATGCAGCTCTTCCACCGTGGCCTAATGAAATTCGATGCACATACTAACATGTTCAAGGTGGGGCCAAGGCGCTTTTGGCACCTACCTAGCTCTACCCATGGAGTATGGGTACATGACACGTTAAACTTGTAAAAGCTAAGGTACGGGGATACGGCTGAAATTAATGGCTGAAATCATAGTTCTATACTAGATACAAAAATGATTTTTTAGAATTGTAGTTTTTAACTGAATTTGGGCTGAAAGAACCCTACCCTTATGCAACAACTTTCAAAAATGGATGTTAAGTGTAGGATATAAGTCGAAGATGCGTATGATGAGTGTTTTAAATTGAAACATGTATTGTATAATTGTGTGCATGTCTAATTAAATATATGCATATATTGAGGAGTGTTGCGTACACATATGTATGACGTCATGATAGAAGTACACAGGCAACATAGATGAGCTTGCTTCACCTTTGATATTTTCAATATCTATGTGATGGATCCATTAATCAATACCAAGGTTGCTGATAGCGGATCACGACGCGTCGCGGCGAGGTACCGCTAAGGCTATATCGGGCTATTACGACGAAATCGCGGCAAATAGCGCACAGTCAAATAGCGGTCAAATTTAAATATATTTAAATATCCTAAATAATAAGAAAATTCATAAAAAATCTAAAAATTCAATTAGTTGTAAATTTCTTGTATTATCAATAAATAACAATTAATAAGCTTATTGTATGAATGAAACTATGAAGAAATTCAAGAAATATAGCATCATAATATGTGTGATAGCGGGTTTAGCTGGTTTAGCCGCTTTTAACAACAAAAGTCCGCTTTTAATCGCGAAAACTAGCTTTTAACCCGCTAAAATTCGCTTTTACGCGCTATTCGAATGAATAGCGGATTTTCCCGCTTAAGCCAGCCGCGAAACCGCTACGCGTAGTGCTGAAGGGCCGCGACCGCTATTCGCGCCGCTATAGCCCCGCTATTGGCCGCTATTTACAACACTGATCAATACAAAGTCTGATTAGTTGTGAAAGGATTCACTCAAGACTATTTTGAAACGTTCTCTCTAGTTGCTTGTCTTAACTCCGTTCGAAGCTTATTTTCTTAGCTGGAAATAAAAATTGTCCTATGTCTCAACTTGATGTCAATAATGCATTCCTATATGGTGATCTTGCTGAGGAAGTGTATATGGAGCAACCATCTGGGTTCATTGCTCAAGGGGAGAAACATGTCTGCAAACTCAATAAAGCTATTTATGGCCTTAAATAGAGTTCTCGTCCTTGGTTTGAAAAGTTCAGTCAAGCTATATTTGCTGTAGGTTTTCATAGGAGTCATGCTGATCATTCGGTCTTCGTTCGTCAGAAGTCTTCTGGTATTATTCTTAGTGTATCAGGAAGTGATAGTGCAGGTATTAAGAAACCAGAGAATATCTCAAGCAACATTTCTTGACAAAGGAGATAGGTCAAACTCGTTATTTTCTTAGTATAGAGATTGCACATAGCAAACATGGCATTGCTTATCTCAAAGAAAGTATGCTCTTGGTCTACTCAAAGAAACTGGTTTGTTGGGCTTCAAGACTACTAATACTCTAATGGAACAAAACCTTAACTTATGGTCCGAGGATAGTGACGATTTTGAGGACAAAATAAAATACAGATGCCTAGTTGGAGAACTTATTTATTTGACCGTTACTAGACTAGATATCTCAGATAGTGTCGGTGTAGTCAGTCAGTTCATGGAAAAACCTAGGAAGTGTCACTTGGAAGCTACCTTGAGAATTCTGCAATACATAAAAGGAGCTCTAGGAAAAAGGTCTTCTTTATGCATGCTATGTTCACTTGAATCAATGTTCTGCAACCCTTAAAATCTTTATTCTCCATCAATGACACTCTTGCTAGATCTTTATGGAGGCATGCTAATATCGCACTACCCGATGAAAGGGTGCCACACTCCAAATCCTCAAGAAGTGACAACCATCGATAATGTACATGAGGTTTGCTCACATCAGGAAATAACATAGCGCCTATCATGTGTAATATATAAGCATGACCAAAGTACTGTAGCGTCTCCTGTGTCGTTAATAGGTATTTTTCCCATAAATGCCTCTCAAAGCCATGATAGCCTCATCATACAAACCTTAAAGGAGGAACCAGCCCTAGAAGCCGCTCACATACATCCTTTCGTTTATGGGCATCAGTATCCGTAACAACTGAGCCATCAATCCGAAGCCTAAGTATAATAGCTACATCTTGTAGTGTGATAGTACACTCCCTTATACGAATATGAAAGGTGTTGGTATCTGGCCTTCACCTATTAACCAAAGCATGGATAGGGGATCGATCAAGTCTAATCCATCTCACCGAAAAACACTACAGAAAACTAGTTTGACTACCAATTGTAAATACTCGATCATCCTCCATCGCCCAACCTGAATGATTATGCGAATGATGGACTATGTTGATCTCCAATACGACCTACACATTAATCTAAATCTCCAAATTAAGAAAATCCCTTAGAGCGCACATTCAAATTCTTGCAAAAATAGAAAATACATATTTATTTTACTTGCCCCAACCTAATCTTATGTGAACGATGTAGGGTCTGTTAGTGTAGGGCATGCCCTTTGATCGGTTCAGGATCTATAGTATATTTCTCTGCAATTAAAATACTGTACATTAGATTTTCCATTTGAATGAATTGAATCATATATTATCAAACAAAAAAAGTAAAGTAAAACTATGTACAACACCAACAATATATTAGAATTATATCATTGATTCCACCAAAATATACAAGTACATTATATATACGCAAACAACCCTTAATCTAATCCACTCCTAAGCCTAGTTGGACAACTATTTTTGTTGTGGCCTTGTTGATTGCATCGACTACACCTATTTTTCTTCCAAACTCTTTCCTGTCATTCGTCCATAGTCTTTCTAATTCGTACAGAACAAGGTCCCCCTGCTTTTTTTCTTATACCGGGGAGGTAATATCCCTGGCCCATCATGTGTCTAGTGTTGATCATCATGTGATGGACGAAAACACTCTTTGTACGTTTGGTAGTAGTAATAGCTTGAATACCACACTGGCAAATTTATAGTGCGATATCCTTGCACCCCCTTGCATATCCAAACAAGCCGCTATAACATGTGCACAAGGAAGCTATGGCAATGACGGTATGTCGCAAGTGCATGTCACAAATATGATCCATAAGCATATTGACTTTGTAGGAACAACTTTCTCTATGTGAAAATTCCTCAATGGCCTCCCATTCATTAAAATAGAATCTAATAACACCACATGATCTAACATAAACAATCCGATCCGCTAATGTACCTTCAACTTTTAAGGCTAACTCTGAAACCATATTTGCTCTAAGTGTACGTCTTCTAAGGAAGAATAAGTGTACGTCTTCTAAGGAAGAATTTATTAAGTATGTAAAATATCTTTACAACCAATGACTATATTAGCATACCACGAGCTCCCCTAAGTACACCATTGAAACCCTCTGAAGCATTTGTGCTCATACAAAACCGTTTCCCTTCATCTTCGCTTAAGGCTCACCTTTCGATATTATTTGGACCAAACCTAGTCTTGATCCAATCATGAACAGCTTGTGCAACAAATTTAATTTCCTCCTGTGGTTGCTAAATAAGATTTTGGAGATGCACTTGTCCGTGCTTCTTATTGAAGTTATCCCTAAAGTGTCTTAAGCAATAGCGATAGTGATGAGGTGATGGAAATTCATGTTCCAATGCATTTGGAATCCTTTTCATCCTATCAGATATGAATATAATTGTCCTCGCTCGCACACTAAGAGTGCACACTAATGCATGTAAAAAACAATGACCAATTTTTTATGTTTTCAATTTCAATAGCCGCAAAAGTAAAAGGAAATAAACCGTCATGTGCATCTTGTCCAGTTGCAATGAGCAATACACCTTTATATTTACCATACAAACACATTCCGTAAATGCTAAGAATAAGACGACAAAAACTTAATCCCTTGTTAGAAGGATTAAACATTCAGAATACCCCCGTGAATCGTTTATCTCCACCATCAACAGGAACAGGTTCTGATGAAACTTTATACATTGTTCCAGAATTTTTTGAGTGCTTTAAAATAATATGGTAATACCTCAAGATTTGTACCAATCTCTAAATATTTTTGTCATCGCCTTCCCTCGAGCATTCCAAACTTGATGTATGTACATCCAACTTGGTCGCTGCACGAACTAAAGCGCGAATATCCTTTGGGTTTAGATCGAGATCCACCCTTAGTTTATAGGCATAATCAAACGATATATGAAAGCGGTGGATGCATGTTTATGGTTCATTTCTAATCGTGGATTGTATATGTGTGAATAGGGGTGTGCATGGTTCGGTCCAAACCGAAAAAACCGACTGAACCCACCCGAAATTAGCAGTTCGGGTCGGTTTTGTGTGTAGATCGGTTCGGGTCGGGTTGAAAATATTTCAACCTGAACCGTCCGAACCGACCGTAGTTAATCACCTTTCAATTTTTAACCCGTACCCGAAACCCGACCCATTCCCTCCAATCTCAAAACCCTAGTCGCACTTCTCTTCCTCACATCCAGTCACAATTCCTCTTCCTCTTCCTCAAATCTCAGATCAACTGCACTTCCTCTTCCTTACGATCCAACGTTTCAATACCGTACTTCCTCTTCCTCTTCCTCAGATCTCAGATCAACCACTCTCCTCTCTCTAATTCTGTTGGCTCTCTATGAAATCCCTGCGAACTGCTCTTCTCCTTCCCTCATTCCCATTCTTAACCCCTTTCCTCTTCCGATTCAAGTCCACCTCCCCCTCTCAGACTCCGACGACCCTTCCACCTCCGCCAACTTCAACAACAAAGACTTCTCCCTCTCGACCTCCACCCAAAGCCCTAACCCTAGACCTAGATGGGGCAAAACCTATCGGCAGAAAGACGACCGCCTTCTGTCTCCTCGACGAAATGCTCAGCGGAAATAACGAGAAGAGGATGAAAATGACAACGATGAGGATTAGGATGAAGAAAAGGAGCAGAAGGCGGAGGAGGTTAAGAGATACGATGCTTGCAAGGACGCTTCTCGAGGCGTCGCTGCTGCCGCCTGATGACGTCGAGGATGCGGCGGGCGAGGGGGGATTGGTGGTGAAGCAGGAGGATCAACAGTCGCTGTCGGTTGGGATCATCGGCACGCCCAATGCCGGGAAATCTTCATTGACGAATTTCATGGTCAGTTCCTTTTGATTTGTTTCTTGGTTTATTCTAATTTTAATACTCGCGCATATCAGCAAACACAAGGTACACGCTCAATCTTAAAATCATAACAGGATAGTTCATATTTTGTTTATTTTTTATTTGGTGGCCTGATTAATTTGTAACTGGAGGCAATTTGGACAAGTAGGCTTGTGTTTGGGCAATTTGGGTTTTTTTTATTTGACAATTTGTAACAGTTATGACAGCAGCTACACTTGAACCGACAAACCGAACTGAACCGTACCGAACCGACATGGAGCAGTTCGGTTCGGTTCTGAATAATATGCGGTTCGGTTCGGTTCGGTTCGGTTGGTTAAAATTTGACAAAAACCGAACCGAACCGATCGTTGCTCACCCCTATGTGTGAACTTTATTGTGGTGTGTTATTTTAAATTGATGGCCCACTCTTACCCTATGTGTGAATTAACCTTCTAAGGATACTTTGTATTTTCATCATGATGCAAACCGACAGCTTCTTAATCACCCTCTTTGTTATAGAAATAAACTATATTATAGTTTGTTCCATTGCTTTTCATCGGCTTAAACTTGACATTTTTTTATGGACCATAAACGAATGTCATGAACTAACTTCTCCTTGCTTTGAAATAGATCGCCTTTTTTGAATGTGAAATCATCGCCCTAGGTATCATCATTTAAATTTGGGCCAATAGGAACATTTTTCATTGTCGAGTCATCAATCCATCGATCTCTATGAAATTTATCGGGCGAGGGATCCTCTAACACGACATACTAATTATTAACATAATATTGGTCAATCAATTGGTGGTGTCCTTCATTCCAATCTGTCAAACAAGTCATGCTATTAATTTGTAAGCTGTCTTCATCTTCATCCTTGAATTCGACACTGCATCCTACATTTCTATCATCACTCAGGTGGAAGGCTCTATATCTTGATGGAGAGCATCATCATTGAAGGCACTTGAAGTTCTTACAAGCGAAGGCCCGTTTAAGTGTTGTGATTGTGGCCAAACCATATCCCGTTGTGGAGATAGAAAACTGGTCGAGTCAACATGAAGGTTCTCTAACATGCGAGAGTGTACTCCATTATGATTCACCATTTTGCCTAAATTTATCTGAAGTTTCTCTATAAACAATTCCACTGAATGCTTCCCGTTGCTTAATATGAAGATGAGACTCATGTCATAATCATTAGAGATTTGAACGACGTTTGTTCTGTTCACCATTACGGGATAATTACAAATAATATTGAGGTGATACTCACGTGGATTGGTTAATGCAAGTGTGTGTAGATCATTAATCAATCCATCGAAAGTATATGATTTGGATAAACAACGGTTTTGTCACCCCTCAATATACATGCATATTATTCTCGAGAAAGTTAATCTTCACATCAAACGAACAAAGAATTAAGAATCAGATCGTTCATCAATACCTCTAAGGGGTAAAGAAAATTCATCATCAACTAATATTACATAAATAACACTAAAAATAATATTTAAAAATTTGAACAATTTAGTTCCTTAAATTTTACAACTTCCCCCTAATGTTTCCTTCCAATTTCGTATAATTTTCCAAAAAATTCAACATATTATTCCAAAATATAAACTAACAACATAAATTCAATTAATTCAATTAGCTACCTTTGACCAATTCATTTTCCTTAATTTCCCTTCAAATTCTATTCCAAATTTCCCTAATTTTCCACCAAAATATACATAAAAATTAAAAAAAATTAATTGTTAACACTAAAATCTAAACTAAAATAAGCTATTACGATGAAATAGAAGAGAATATGTAAAAAATTAGGAAAAAATCCAAAAAAGTTTGAAGTAATTTACCAAAAATAGTCAAAAACCATAATTTTGAAATCCGACGAACTTTGATGAACTCCGATGAACCTCGGGTCAACGATGGTTGGGAAGCTGATTGGAGATGGCTGAGTGTAAAGGGGTCATAGAATGTATACATCAACAATGGGGGTGAGAGGGTAAGAGAGAAAGGGAGAGACCGAGAGGGAGAGAGAGGGGTTAGAGTTAGGGGGGTTGGGAAACATATAGTGATGGGTAGGGGGAAGTAAACAAGACTCCACGTGATTGGGAATCTCATGGAGTTATGGGGTGAAAACGACAGAGAGTGCGCTCTCTGTGATTAAACCCTGCAACTCCGTAGGACTCAATTCCATCAAATTGCAGCGTGAAATCGCAAAGAGCATGCTCTTTGTGACTTGAGCTCTGTAACTCCACGGGATTGGGAATCCTGTGGAGTTTTATGCTCGAAACGAACTTCACGGAATTTTCAATCTCGTGGAGTTTAGCGTATAGTTGAAACTTCACCGGATTGAGAATCCCGAAAAATGTCCCGTGAAGTTTGTGACACTTATTTGCCAATTTCGATCCAGTTTCAAAAATTAGGTTAAAATGGGTAAAAAAATGCAAAATAGGTTGAAATTAGACACAGTTTCAACAACTAGGTTGAAATGGGTAAAAAATGCAAAATAGGTTGAAACTAGTGTTGAAACTTCACTGGATTGAGAATCCCGTGAAGCTTAATTTATCTTTTAAGCTTCACAAAATTGTCAATCCCGTGAAGTTTGTCACTTATTTGCCAATTTCGACATAGTTTCAGAAACTAGGTCGAAATGAGTAAAAAAAATGCAAAATAGGTTGAAATTAGTGTTGAAACTTCACTGGATTGAGAATCCCGTGAAGTTTATTTATCTTTAAGCTTCATAGGATTGTCAATCCTGTAATTTTGTGACACTTATTTGCCAATTTCGGCCCAGTTTTAAAACTAGGTCGAAATGGGTAAAAAAAATGCAAAATAGGTTGAAATTGGAGTGAATGGGAGAGATAGCGCGCTGGGTTTTATACTAAGTGAAGTTCATGGGATTGAGAATCTTGTGGACTTTGAAAATTCCCCGAACCCCGTGTTTTTAACAGAGGGTTGAAGCCTCGTAGAGAATTTTTGCAACCAAAGTCTGTAGGATTGTCAATCCTGTAGACTTTGGTACGCGGGATTAAGAATCCCATGTAGATTAATGCAATGTTTATGTATATATAGATTCTCAATCCCGTATACTTTCTGAACGACTTTTTTAAAAATCGACCTAGCTTCAGTGCACGTAACTGACGTGGCTGAAACTAGGTTGAGATTGGTAAGTACTTTTGTAGTATGTCAAAAATGCTTAATACTTTTGGAGTGTTCTATTTTGAAAATTTCTCCTTTTCATTATTGTTTTTTCTGCGTCTGGAAATTTGCATTTCAAGGGTGGTGATTGAGCATGATGCATGTACATGATGGATAATTCAGAAGCTAAGCTTCATGCTAGGGATTCTCAATGTTTTTTTTTATCACAAAGTTCTTGATAGTATCTATCTAATTATTAACATTAGTGTAACCTCGAATACATTCACTTTCTTCGTTCTTATGGTTTGAAAATATTTAGCAAGCATGTAGTTTTATCACATTGTCAACCTTCTGGCATGCCATTCCAATGAGAAAACTGTATAGGTGAATGGAATCTGACTGAAATATGCAGAATAATATCTAGCAGCATTTCATGTTTTACTACACCGGCAGAATGCATGTCTAGTATCAATCAGATCTTTAGAAAAATGATCCCTAATTATGAGTCAAAGTATAGTTAATTTCCTGAACTGGTAGACAAAAAATCATGTGGAAATAGTTTAATTTCCTGAACTGGTAGACGATCATGTGGAATCTGCATGACTATATTGTGTTTTGTAATTATTATTGATAATGTTGTTTCCTTTACAGTTCATGGAATCTGCTGTTAACCTCATGAACGCATCGTTTCAAGACCGTTAGGTGGAAGAGTGGAGGACTGCACATATGTTGATAATAGTTAAAACATATTTACGAGCAAGATGTCATTTGTGTCATCTCGGGAGTTACTAGCTATTAGAGAGTACTGAGTTGAGTGTAGGAAAATGGTCATGGTGTTATTGTGGAAACTTCATGTACAATAGGTTTGTCTTCTCTTTTAATGTTTGCCAGTTTGTTCCAGTTGTTGTAATTGTAATTGTGTTTACTAGTTTTTACATAGTATGCGCCGAGGTATTCCTGCAAGTGAATTTGCATACTCTAGTATTCATTTTTCAGTAGTAATTTTTGTTTGTTTCTTTCTGCAAGTTGTTGTTACATTCAACACACTTATGGAAAATAAGTACAGGTCAACATTGGTTCGTACAATCAATTGTACAGCAGCTGTTATGTTCATTGGCAAACATTTTTTTTTTTTTGTTCAGCTTGGAATGCTTGCGTCAGATGCAATAATCTGGAGCTTCTTGCGTGAAAAGTTCTTTCAAACTGTGGCACATTATAGTATTGCATCTTTAATGGTTATTGGTTTAATGGAGTTGGAATTGGCGAATTGCTGGAAATAGATAAATATGCGAATATTTGATTTACTATGAAATTGGTGGTGTTGGAGTTCATCTGATCATGTAATGCACGGCTACAGAGATATTATTTTGTAACTGGAGAATATGTCCCGCTTCAACATGACTGCGTCTGTATCTACGGTCCGTTTTTTAATGTTTCTACCTCTATTAATATTTTCATGGTAAATTTCACAAAAGTTTCCAATGGAGCTATCATAAACTTTGTTATTAGAGAAACTATCATGCATTTTCAAAACTGTAGGAAAATACTGTAACTGTTTTCTAATGACGTTAATGTCTTTGTAAAAATGCCTAAACTATCTTCAAACATTTTGGTTTTATTTGGTACG
>BQKN01001085.1:101504-152008 GCA_022839385.1 Asparagus kiusianus | reverse complement strand
TATATATATATATATATATAAAGCATAGAAGGATAATGGTTTGAAATGTCATCTGGGAAGTATCTGATAACTTAGCCTAATGTTTTTAGGCATGGTAGTTTAGTGACAACTTATTAGGGGCGCAAATAGTTTAAATATGGCTCGGATGTATCCGCTTACCAATCTTGGATATGGATGCATATATAGATATGTCTCGGTACAAAAAAGTCATAATTATATCCGCTAAAATCATATACGGATGCATATAATCATGCGGATGTACATGCAGATACAAAACATATATGACAAAAATAAATATTATTGGAAAAAACCATTGTTCATATGATACAAGAGAGTTCATTAATATGTTCATAATATCCGAAAAGCTACGATTATATCTCTTGATCATCAGAATTAGTCTCAAATCCATTAATTCCAAGGATTAAAATTGTTGCAACTTTATGACTAGCATATATTCTGATATTAGATCTAAATGTTTTACTACATAACCATATCTGTTACTATATCCTATCATATATAGATTTTAGTAACCATCCCCTTAATACAAACATATATATTTTTGTGCACTCCTACAACTTATCACTTCAATGCATGACAGTTCGGTGAAAAATAATATCCATGATAGTTTTCTTTAGTAAACAAAGTCTTATGATATTTGTGTCGTAGTGATACAAGTTCTTGATAGTTTCCTTTATTAAGCAAAGTTCGTGATTTTTTTTTCTGCAGGACATCCTAGCTTCATGAAAATAACGCTACTTTCCCACTATGGAAAGTTTGCTTGCAACTTGACGAGCATTTTCAACACCTAGGTAGAGGAGGCATATGCCCTACAAAAGAATGGGCTAGCTAAGAATGAAAGGATGTCCACCATTGAAAAGTTATCCCTTGTGCCGTTGAGAGTCGAGAATCTTATGAGAGGCTTTGCTATGATTGCATACAAAAGTCCAGTCATAGGCCTATAAATATAACCACTAAGAGCATCTTCAAGAGTGATATTAGGTTTTCCCTATATTTAAGGAGCAAATCTCTCATCTTAGAAAATAGAGAGCCAAATAATAAGTAAGTGCTCCAACAATGCTCCCTAAATGGCTCCCCATCTCATGTCCTACACTAAATATAAGGAGTAGGAGAGAGAGGAAAAGTTGCTCCAATAATGCTCACTATGTTGAGATTAAATATAGGGAGTCACTTTTGTTAGCCCTTAAGTTGTGATTATGTTTTACAACCACCATTATCGATACTAATTGCTTGTTGAGTGATATTATAGTTAATATATATATCAAGCTTGTTAGTACCACTAATGGATGATTGGATTGAATATGAGCTACAACGATAATATCCAAAAGGAGGAGGAGGCATAGTGATGAAGCAATGTTTATTTAAGAACAATAAATGCAATGAGAAGATTTATCAACTCAAGCTATATCAAGACTCAAAGAATTAAAATTCTATGTGAGGATATTAGCTAGTTTTTTTCTCTTTTCTCTCTAGTGCTAGAATGTAGGCAAGTAGTTATAGATTTTATTTGAAGCTATTGGGATATCACACACACGTTTTCATACTTATATTTTTTGAACGTTTTGACAAAATATCATTTTTTCACAAGTATGAGGACCTATTCGCAAAATTTTCTTTCTAAACAATTTGTTTTTAGTGTTAAAAACAATTTACAAAGTTACATAATTTTTGGAAGTTATTTAAATATTTTTACAGATTTTTAAAGAGTCAAAAATAGTTTTTAAAACAGTGTCAGCATGTAACAGTTCGCAGTCGACCGCGACGGTCGACCGCGACTGTGTTTTTTTTTGAGTGGGTAGCAGAAACTTTCGCGGTCGACCGTCACGATCGACCATCAGCTCGAAAATTCCCACGGTCGACCGCAAAAGTTTCTGGAAATTTCTGAGTTTCGAAAGTGGCTCGCGGTTGACCGCGAGATTTTCATGGTCGACCGTCGCTTATTCCAACGGACGTTTTCAGTACAGATTTACGAAATGATTTCTTACGGGGTTAAGGGGATCTGGGTATGGGTTTTAGCAGTTGATATTTTTCCTATTTAAACTCTCATACCCCTCTTCTCTCAAGTGCTCTTGTCCATTTGAAAAATCCTGCAATCTTGTTTTACTGTTTTCAAAAGAGCCCTAAACTTTCAAACCTGTTTTCTCTCTGTTTTCAAGTTCACATCCTAGCTTCAGTGTAATCTTTCTTGTTGCCATATGGACATTGTAAAGAGAGAGTTTTTACACCATTACTACTGTTATGAGCTTGATCTTGTGGAGATCAACTGTGTGGGAGTTAGATCTTGTGGTGATCAACTATGTAGCTGTGAGATCTTGTGAAGATCATTGTGTAGAAGAAGTTCCGGCTTTCAAACCGGGTTGTGTAGTGGATTCTCCTCGAGAGTGGGGAGCGGGGACGTAGGTCAGCGGGCCGAACCTCGTTAACACATTACGCGTCACTTGGATAACGATTTCTAACTCTATCTCATTTATCTTAGTTGTTCATTATTGTGGTGTGTTGCTTGTCTTATTTTTATTACACAATTGTAGCCTTAAAACCCTAATCACCCCCCTCTAGGGTCTAACAGTTGGTATCAGCGCTTGGTCTCTATATTAGTTGTTGGTCTAACCACCTTAGAGAAAAGATCTTATGGAGGCTTCAATGAATGTGCATATACTAGAAGGACAATCCACCACTAGACCACTATTGTTCACCGGTAGTAATTTTGCTTATTGGAAGACTAGAATGAGGATTTACCTTCGTTGCATTGATCTTGACATTCTAGAACTCATAGAGAAAAAATATGTAGAAAAATCCAAGATTGATAACATGACCGATGAAGAAAGACACCAAGCTATTCTCAATGCTAAGGCTATGAATGCCTTAATTTGTGGTCTTTCCCCTAATGAATACAATAGGGTTTCTACGTATGCAACCACATACAAAATTTGGGTAAAATTGTGTATTACACATGAAGGAACCCCCCAAGTTAAGGAATCCAAAATTAGTGGGCTTATGCATGACTATGAGTTATTTAAAATGCTTCCTAATGAATCCATTGATGCTATGTTTTCTCGTTTCACTAACATAATCAATGAATTGCATGGTCTTGACAATCATTTGACTATCCCAGAGATGAACTATAAGATCATTCGTTCATTAACTCCGGCATGGGAACCCAAAGCTACGGCCATAGAGGAAGCTCACGATCTTACTACTCTAGCTCTCGATGGCCTCATCGGCAAGCTTAAGGTTCATGAGAAGAAGCTCAAGGGAAAGGAGAAGGAGGAAGTGCCCCCACGGGAAGTTGAGGAGCCATCACCAAAAATAAAGACCATAGCTCTCAAGGGAGCTAGTGATAACTCCTCATCATCGTCGGATAGTGAAATTGGTTTTTCTAGAGAAGTGGCTCACCTCTATAGAAGAATATTTAGACTCATTAAAATGAATAAGAAGTTTAATCCTTGATCTAACAATAATTTTTTTCACGTGTAGGGAAGTGCTTTGAATGCAATGAACCGGGTCATATCGCTAAAGATTGCCCCAAGCTCAAGGAGAAATACTTAAAGTACAAGAAGAAGAAAGCCATGTATGCTGGATGGGAGGAATCCGAACCAAGCGATTCGGATAGCAATGAAGAAGGAGCTAAGATTGCTATTCATGATCCCAACATTTGCTTCATGGCTTATGAAAAGGAGGTAGTTTCTGACACCAAAAGTGAATCCTTTTATATGCAATGTGATCTAGCTACCGCATTAGAAGAATTAAACATTGAGTTTAAAATGATGTCAAAAGAATTTTCTTTCTTTAAAAAATTATATGCTTCTTGTGATTTAAAACTTGAATAACTACAAACATCTCTTGCTTTAAAAGATGAATTGCTAGGGGATCTTGATTTTGAAAACAAACAATTAAGATTTAAGATTGAAAGACTTAAAATTGAGAGTGGTAGGATTAGACCCACTCATGCTTATGCTAATTATCATCATCATGAGAGAAATAGATTTCATAGATCTCATGCCTCTACACACAAAAGAAATTTTGTGTGCACATATTGCATGAAACGTGATCATATTTCTACTCATTGTAGGATTAAAGACAATCATGATTTTTATGGAATGACATGGGTACCCAAATGTACCAAGCTTACTAACCACCAAGGACCCAAGATTTGGGTACCTAAAGTTACTACACATTCATCTCCTGTAGGGAACATCACGAGCACGACATAGAAAGATGTGGTACATTGATAGTGGTTGCTCACATCATATGACGGGTAACAAAGAGCTATTTTCAAACCTATCAAGGATTGAAGGAGGTAACGTCTCCTTCGGTGGTGGTGAGAAAGGTAAAATCATAGGTATTAGATGCATTGATAAGATACCTTCTCCCGTAATAGAAGATATTTATTGGTTAGTGGCTTGAATCATAATCTTCTTAGCATTAGCCAATTGAGTGATAAAGGTTTTGATATTTTCTTTAAACCGGATAAATACATTGTTAGCTCAAATGGAATAACTATTTTTGTTGCTAATAGAAAATCTAATGTATATATTTTTAAGATGGATGAGCTATTAGATCAAGATGTTAAATGCCTTGCGGCGGTTGATGAAAACCCTTGGATTTGGCATAAGAGACTTGGATATGCGAACATGGAATTGATATCCAAATTGTCCAAGAGGAATCTTCTAAAAGGGTTACCAAACTTGCATTTCATCAAAGATACTATTTGTGAAGATTATGCTAAAGGTAAACAAACTAAGTCTACCTTCAAATCCATCAATGAGGTATCAACTTCTAAACCCTTGCAATTACTTCATCTTGATTTATTTGGTCCTATGCATGTTACCTCTCTTGGAGGTAAACACTATGTTTTTGTTATCATTAATGATTTCTCTCATTTTACATGGACAATCTTTCTTGCAAGTAAAGATGAATGTTTTAAAAAATTTTCAAATCATGTTAAAAGATTTGAAAATAAAAAATAGTTGAAAGTTGTTAAGATAAGAAGTGATCATGGTGGTGAATTTTAAAATAATTTTTTCTATGATTTTTGTGCACATCGTGGTATAACTCATGTGTTTTCCACTCTAAGAACACCATAACAAAATGGTGTTGTTGAATGAAAAAATCACACCATACAAGAGATGACACGAACTATGTTAAATTCTTTTGATTTGCTTAAATATTTTTAGGCGGAAGCAGTCAATACGGCTTGTCATGTTTTGATTAGACCTAAGCTTAAGAAAACTCCTTATGAACTATTTTATGACAAAACTCCCTTTATTGGATATTTTCACATCTTTGGTTGTAAATGTTTTATTTTAAATACAAAAGATCACCATGATAAATTTGATTCTAAAATTGATGTTGGTATTTTCCTAGGATATGCACCTCGAAGTAAGGCATATAGGGTCTTCAACAAACGAACTCTTGTTGTTAAAGAATCTATAAACGTTACTTTTGATGAGACTCATATTGGTTTACAAGTTGATTTGCTTAGGAAAGATGATGATGATGTTGAGGGAGGATTAGAACTTTTACAAATAAATGAAACACCCTCAATAGATGTTCAAAAGGGTGGGGATAGTAACAACATTCAAGAGCAAGAATAAGAAGAACTCTCCAAAGCATGGATATTTGCACCAAATCATCCAAAAGAGCAAATCATTGAGAGTCCTTCACAAGGAGTTCTAACTCGCTCAAAGACTTTGAGTAGGTGTGGTAGTGTTGCATTCTTATCTCAAATAGAACCTAAAAAGATTAATGATGCTTTAAAAGATGAGTTTTGGGTTTTAACTATGCATGATGAACTAAATAATTTTCAAAGAAATGATGTTTAGAAACTAGTTCCTAGACCTAACAATACTAGTGTAATTGGAACAAAATGGGTTTTTAGAAACAAACTTGATGAACATGGCATTGTAATAAGAAATAAAGCTCGTTTGGTTGTCTAAGGATACAATCAAGAGGAGGGCATAGACTATGATAAAACATTTGCACCGGTTGCAAGGTTAAAATAAATTAGGATGTTTTTGGCATTTGCAAGCTTTAAAGATTTTAAATTATTTCAAATGGATGTTTAAAGTATATTTCTATATGGTTTTATAGAAGAGGAAGTATATGTTGAGCAAACGCCCGATTTTATGAATCATGTATTTCCTAATCATGTTTACCGGGTTCAAAAAGCTTTATATGGGTTAAAATAAGCTCCTAGAGCTTGGTATGCTCGCCTCTCTAGTTTTCTTCTTAAAAATGGTTTTTTTAAAGAAAAAATTGATAATACTCTTTTTGTTTGAAAAAGAAAAAATGATTTCATTTTAGTTCAAATATATGTTGATGATATCATTTTTGGTGCTACTAATAAATCTCTTTGTAAGGATTTTTCTAAAATTATGCAAGATCATTTTGAGATGAGCATGATGGGAGAGCTCACATTCTTTCTTGGGCTCTAAGTCAAGTAAACTAAGGAATGTATATTCATTTCTCAAAGCAAGTATGCTAGAGAATTGGTGAAGAAATTCAATTTGGAAAATTCTAAGCATGCACTAACTCCCATGATTACAAGTGTCAAGCTTGATACGGATGATAGTGGTGAGGATATAGCCAAAAAACTATACCGAGGTATGATAGGTAGTCTTCTTTATCTCATCGCTAGTAGACCCGATATCATGTTTAGTGTGTGTGCATGTGCAAGTTTTTAAGCTTCTCTTAAAACATCTCATTTGATTGCGGTTAAAAGAATTATTAAATATATTAATGGAACAATTGATCTTGGTTTATTTTATCCAAAAAGCAACTCTTTTGATCTTTATGGTTTTTGTGATGCCGACTTTGTCGGATGTAAGGTAGATTGCAAGAGTATGAGTGGTACATGTCAATTCTTGGGTAACTCTCTTATCTCTTGGGCTTCCAAGAAACAAAATTATGTTGCCTTGTCCACTACAAAAGCGGAATACATTACCGCCGGCTTATGTTGTGCCCAAGTTTTGTGGATAAAATAAGGTTTAGTTGACTATGATTTGAATTTTGAAAATATAAAAATCTTTTGTGATAACACTAGTGCTATCAATATTTTAAAAAATTCGGTTTTGTATTCTAGAACCAAGCATATTGATGTGCGCTATTATTTCTTACGTGATCATGTAGAGAGGCAAGATGTATCCCTTGTGTATATTGACACAAAATCTCAATTAGCAGACATCTTTACCAAGCCTCTTAGTGAAGATGATTTTTATCGCATAAGAAATGGTTTGGGTTTATGCACTATGTGAAAGTTCTATTTGCTTGCTTGGTTAGTTGCATTTCATATGCATTTTTATTATTACCATTTCCTTTACCCCATTTTGATGGTGACAAATGGGGAGAGAAATCTCCTTATTTGTTGCACATAGTTACGGGGAGCTCATAGATAGGGGGAGCTACTATCTATAAACTATATTTATTTTGCTCATATAGAATGGTTGGTTATCATCATCAAAAAGGATGAGATTGTTAGCCCTTATATTTTGATGATGTTTTACAACCATCATTATCGGTACTAATTGCTTGTTGAGTGATATTATAGTTAATATATAAATCAAGATTGTTAGTATCACTAATGGAGGATGGGATGGAATATGAGCTATAACAATGATAAAGGAGGAGGAGGCATAGTGATGAAGCAATGTTTATTCAAGAACAATAAATGCAATGAGAAACTTCATCAACTCAAGCTATATCAAGACTCAAAGAATTGAAATTCTATGTAAGGATATTAGCTAGTTTTTTCTATTTTCTCTCTAGTGCTAGAATGTAGGCAAGTTGTTATAGATTTTATTTGAAGCTGTTGGGATATCACACACGTTTTCATACTTATATTTTTTGAGCGTTTTGACAAAATATCATTTTTCACAAGTATGAGGATCTATTCATAAAATTCCCTTTCTAAACAATTTGTTTTTAGTGTTAAAAATAATTTACAAAGTTACACAATTTTTGAAAGTCATTTAAATATTTTTACAGATTTTTAAAGAGTCAAAAACAGTTTTTAAAACAGTGTCAGCATATATCAGTTCGCGGTCGACCGCCACGGTCGACCGCGCCTGTGTTCTTTTTCTAAGTGGGTAGCAGAACTTTCGTGGTCCACCGTCACGGTCGACCGTCAGCTCGAAAATTCCCACGGTCGATCGCAAAAATTTCTGGAAATTTCTGAGTTTCGAAAGTAGCTCGCGGTTGACCGCGAGATTTTCACTGTCAACCGTCGCTTATTCCAACGGACGTTTTCAGTACAGATTTATGAAATGATTTCTTACGGGTTTAAGGGGATCTGGGTATGGGTTTTAGCAGTTGATCTTTTTCCTATTTAAACTCTCATACCCCTCTTCTCTCAAGTGCTCTTGTCCATTTGAAAAATCCTACAATTTTGTTTTACTGTTTTCAAAAGAGCCCTAAACTTTCAAACCTGTTTTCTCTCTATTTTCAAGTTCACATCCCAGCTTCAGTATAATCTTTCTCCTTGCCATAGAGACATTGTAAAGAGAGAGTTTTTACACCATTACTATTGTTGTGAACTTGATCTTGTGGAGATCAACTATGTGAGAGTTAGATCTTGTGGTGATCAACTGTGTAGCTGTGAGATCATGTGGAGATCGTTGTGTAGAAGAAGTTCTGGCTTCTAAACCGGGTTGTGTAGTGGATTCTCCTCGAGAGTGGGGAGCGGGGACGTAGATCAGCGGGCCGAACTTCGTTAACACATCGCGCGTCACTTGGATAACGATTTCTAACTCTATCTCATTTATCTTAGTTGTTCATTGTTGTGGTGTGTTGCTTGTCTTATTTTTATTGCACAATTATAACCTTAAGACTCTAATCACCCCCCCCCCCCCCCCCCCCTCTAGGGTCTAATAGCTTTGTTATCATTGATTCATATTCTCTATATTTAGTCTCCAACACAGGAAGGAGCCTGTTGGAGCAACTTTCCCCCCTCATACTCCCCATATTTAGTCTAGAACATGAGATAAGGAGGCTGTTGGAGATGCTCTAATATATATTTTCGTCCTCACTCTCCAATTTGTATATTCTATCCTTTTTTCCTTCACATTTTAAGCGAGGCATTCAATTTAGGGCTGCAAGTTATTTGATGGTGTCACGGCCTCTTCTTAAACGGTTAAACCATTAGTATAGAAAAAAAATGTCAAATCGGTAGGGGGGGGGGGGAGGGGGTTGAAAAAATACAAAAAATCAATATAATTATCAACTGTAAACTTTATTTTCCTACGATTTGTACAATGATATTGGGCTGCTCTCCCGACAAATTAAGCAGCTTGGACCATTCTTTGATTATTAGTGTACATGGTCAGCTCTTGCACGTGATGACATTAATGTATGTGGTAAGCAAAATTTGGCAGTATCATCGATCATTAGAATAATCTCATCTTTAGCTCCAAGCTTTCCCGTCAGCGAAGTCAGATACGTAAAGCAGGCATCAGAGTCCCCACAAGTGAGCTTCTTCTTGTGGAGTCCCCGTAGAGTGGAGATTCTGACAAAAAGTGAAAAGGGCAAAAGAAAAAGGATAATTAAACACTGGCACCTTGACTTTCATTTGTTCGTGTAGAGGCCCCGAAATCTTTAGATTCCCCACTGTTCAATATATAAAATATCATTGAGGAAAAACTGATTTTTTTCACTCTCAAATTTTTTGTTTTGCTCCCATATTGACTAGTTTAAGTCTAAAAAATCATATAGTTTCCTCAACCCTACAATTTATAATTATCAATTTTACTCTTACCTCTTATCTCTTTCACCTCCTTCTCTTCTTTCATCACCCGTCTATAGGGATGCAATGTGATTGATGCACAAAAGATATGATACTTACTATATTCATATCCCTACATCAACAACCAATATAGATCCGAATACTAATATGTCCATGGTAAGAAAGATTCATATTCTTATCCACCAATTTGAAATAATTAAGAATGTGGTCCAAAGAATACAGATATGGAATATACAAGGCAAACTGATAGGATTTTGAAAAATATATAGGTTATGTGATTTCAGAATAACTAAAAGTTTAAGAATATATTTTTAGATCATCAAGATTAGCTCAAATCATTTAATCTAAATATTGAAACTACAAGATCAACATGTAATTGTACACGGATCAAGATATTTCACTATATATTCTTATCCATATCCAAGCAGATATAGATATTCCTTAATCATGTTTGTATATATATATCCGAATACGATTTTTTTTTACACGTTTGTCCTCATTCCTCGCTTCTCTCTCTTCCACCCCACCCATCACCCTATCACACGTAGCCCCTTAGCTCAACATTCATCCCAACTCAGTTGTTGCTGCTGCTTTGTGGAACCCGATTCTTTTTGATGAAGAGCTCACATTAATGTCCGGTCTAGAATTGAACCCTTAACATGGGGATTGGGAGGTCTATCTGTTGGACCCTAGAGGGGGGGGGTGATTAGGGTCAAGAGGCTCTAATTATGCAATAAAAAATTAAGACAAGCAAACCACAGTGAACTGATGCAATCAAAGTAAAAGAGATAGGGTTAGGAATCGTTATCCTTGACGCGCGATGTGTTAACGAGGTTCGGCCCGCTGACCTACGTCCCCGCTCCCCACTCTCGAGGAGAAATCCACTACACACCCAGTTTGGAAGCCGGAACTTCGTCTACACAGCGATCCCACACGATCTCTCACTACACAGTTTGATCTCAACAGATCACACTCCCTCACAGTTGATCTACACAAGATCTCACTCTCACAGCAGAAGAAAAGATGCACGACTCTCTCTTTACAGGACCCTATGGCAAAGAGAAAGACTACTGAAGATGAGAAGTGAGCTCACACAAGAAACACAGTGAAAAACCACAGAAAACAGAGTTTGAAAATTTTTCTCAGAAGCGAGCGTCTCTCTGGTTTTTCAGCAGAAATTAGGGCAACTTGAAGAAGAAGAAGACTGGGGTTTTTATAGAAGTGATTAATCAATTTAAAAACAAAACCCAATCTTCCCAGATAAGCAAATAATCTCCTTTTCATACCCTTACCTCAGACTGTGCCAAACACTGTTAAGTGAAAGCACAGTGTTCTAGGCAAATGACCGTTTGAAAAAATATCGCGGGCAGACCAAAGAAAAATCCGGTTGACCGAAGGGATATTCGGTCGACCGAAAAAAATCCTTCGGTCAACCGACCGAAAATTCGGTCGACCGCGAACACCTTTGAAAACTCAGAAAACAAGCAGAGCCATCATCGGTCGACCGGCGCGGTCGACCGATAAAAAAATTGAGATTTCGGTCGACCGGACCGGTCGACCGACGACCTCTCTGGAGTCCAGTAACGAAAGATCATATGTGCGGTCGATCGGTCTGGTCGACTGCATTCTGATATATGGCTGAAACACTGTTTTTGACTCAACTAAAATATTTGCAAAATATTTGTTTGACCTCTGAAAATTATGAAACTTTGTAAAATATTTTTAATACTAAAAACAAACTGTTTGGAATTTTTTTTTGCAGATAGGTCCTCATACTTGTGAAAAATAGTATTTTGTGAAAAACGCTTAAAAGCTTAAGTATGAAAACTTGTGTGTGAGTCCCAATAGCTTCAAGTAAAATCAGTAACTCTTTGCCTACATTCTAGCACTAGAGAGAAACATAAAAGATAGCTAATATCCTCATATTGAAAGCAATACTTGAGCTTTGATATAGCTTGAATCGGATGAAGCTTTTATATGACTTTGTTGTTCTAGAAATAATGTTGCTTCATCACTTGGCCTCCTCCTCCTTTGGATATCATCGTTGAAGCGCATATTCCATCCAATCCTCCATTTATGGCACTAACGAGCTTGATAGATGAATTTACTACATTTGCACTTAATAAGCCATTAGTACCGATAATGGTGGTTGTAAAACATCGTCAAAACATAAGGGCTAACAATCTCCCCCTTTTTGATGATGACAACCAACCATTATAAGAGCAAAAATAAAATAGCTTATAGATAGGTGCTCCCCCTATCTATGAGCCCCCCTAAGTATATGCAACAAATGAGGAGATTTTTCTCCCCCTTTGTCACCATCAAAAATGGAGTAAAAAGAAATGCAAAATACAACTAAACAAGCAAGCAATGTAGAACTTTCACATAGTGCATAAGCCCAAACCATTTCTTATGCGACAAAAATCATCCTCTCCAAGAGGCTTAGTGAATATATCCGCTAGTTGAGATTTTGTGTCAACAAATACTAGGGATACATCTTGTCTCTCTACATGATCGCATAAGAAATGATGGCGCACATCAATATGCTTGGTTCTAGAATGCAAAACCAATTTTTTTGAAATATTTATAGCACTTGTGTTATCACAAAAGATTTCAATATTTTGAAAATTCAAATCATAATCAACTAAACTTTGTTTCATCCACAACACTTGAGCACAACATAAGCCGGCGGCAATGTATTTCGCTTCCGTAGTGGACAATGCAACACAATTTTGTTTCTTGGAAGCCCAAGAAACAAGTGAATTTCCTAAGAATTGGCATGTTCCACTAGTACTCTTGCGATCTACCTTACATCCGGCAAAGTCGGCATCACAAAAACCATATAAATCAAAAGAAGTGCTTCTTGGATAAAATAAACCAAGATTAAAAGTACCATTAACATATTTAATGATCCTTTTAACCGTAATTAAATGAGATACTTTAGGAGATGCTTGAAAACGTGCACATGCACACACACTAAACATAATATCGGGTCTACTAGCGGTAAGATAGAGAAGACTACCTATCATACCTCGGTATAATTTTTGGTCCACGTCTTCACCACTTTCATCCGCATCAAGCTTAACACTAGTGCTCATGGGAGTAGGCGCATGCTTAGAATTCGCCAAATTGAATTTCTTCACCAATTCCTTCGCATACTTGCTTTGTGAAATAAAGATCCCATCCTTAGTTTGCTTGACTTGGAGCCCGAGAAAGAATGTAAGCTCTCCCATCATACTCATCTCAAAGTGATCCTGCATAACTTTAAAAAATTCCTTGCACAAGGATTCATTAGTAGCACCGAAAATAATGTCATCCATATATATTTGAACTAAAATAAAATCATTTTTCCTTTTTCTCACAAAAAGAGTGTTATCAATTGTTCCTTTTGAAAAACCATTTGCAACAAGAAAACTAGAGAGGCGAGCATACCAATCTCTAGGAGCTTGTTTCAAACCATATAAAGCTTTTTGTACCCGGTAAACATGATTAGGAAAAACATGATCTATAAAACCGGGGGGTTGCTCAACATACACTTCCTTTTCTATAAAACCATTTAAGAAGGCACTTTTAACATCCATTTGAAATAGTTTGAAATTTTTAAAGCTAGCAAAAGCCAAAAACATCCTAATAGATTCCAACCTTGCAACCGGTGCAAAGGTTTCATCATAGTCTATGCCCTCCTCTTGATTGTATCCTTGGGCAACCAAACAAGCTTTATTCCTAGTAACAATGCCATGTTCATCAAGTTTGTTTCTAAAAACCTATTTTGTACCAATAACACTAGCATTGTTAGGTCTAGGAACTAACTTCCAAACTTCATTTCTTTAAAAATTGTTTAACTCTTCATGCATAGCCAAAACCCAAAATTCATCATTTAAAGCATCATTAATCTTTTTAGGTTCTAGATGAGATAGGAATGCAACATTACCACACTCACTCAAAGCTTTTGAGCGAGTTATAACTCCTTTTGAAGGGCTCCCAATAATTTGTTCCTTTGGGTGATGTGATTTGAATTTCCAAGCTTTAGGTTGTTCAACTTGTTCATGAGTATTGGAGCTATTCACATCCTTTTGAGCTTCTATAGAGGGAGTATCATTGATTTGCAAGAAGTCCAATCCTCCCTCAATATCATCATCATCATCTTGCCTAGGTAAAACAACTTGAGAACCAACATTAGTCTCATCAAAAGTAACGTTTATAGATTCTTCAACAACGAGGCTTCGTTTATTGAAGACCCTATAAGCCTTACTTCGAGGTGCATAACCCAAGAAAATACCAACATCAATTTTAGAATCAAATTTATCATGGTGATCTTTTGTATTTAGAATAAAACATTTACAACCAAAGATACGAAAATACCCAATAAAAGGAGTTTTTCCATAAAAAGTTCATAAGGGGTTTTCTTAAGCTTTGGTCTAATCAAAACACGATTTAAAACATGGCAAGCCGTATTGACGGCTTCCGCCCAAAAATATTTTGGCAAGTCAAAAGAATTAAGCATAGTGCGTGCCATCTCTTGTATGGTACGATTTTTTCGTTCAACAACACCATTTTGTTATGGTGTTCTAGGAGCGGAAATTATATGAGTTATACCATGATGAGCACAAAAGTCATAGAAAAATTTATTTTGAAATTCACCACTATGATCACTTCTTATTTTGACAACTTTCAAATCTTTTTCATTTTCAATTCTTTTGATATGATTTGCAAATTCTTCAAAATAATCATTTTTCTTTGCAAGAAATATTGTCCATGTAAAACGAGAGAAATCATCAATGATCACAAAAACATAGTGTTTGCCTCCAAGAGAGGTAACACGCATAGGACCAAACAAATCAAGATGAAGTAATTGCAAGGGTTTAGAAGTCGATACCTCATTGATAGATTTGAAAGAGGATTTTGTTTGTTTACCTTTGGCACAATCCTCACAAATGGTGTCTTTGATGAAGTGCAAGCTAGGTAATCCTTTTACAAGGTTTCTCTTAGACAATTTTGAGATTAACTCCATATTTGCATGTCCAAGTCTCTTATGCCAAATCCAAGGATTTTCATCAATTGCCGCAAGGCACTTCACATCTTGATTCACTAATTCATTCATCTCAAAGATATATACATTAGATTTGCGATTAGCAATAAAAATAATTTTCTCATTTATACTAATGATGCATTTATCCGGTTTAAATGAAATTTCAAAACCTTTGTCACTCAATTGGATAATGCTAAGAAGATTATGATTCAAACCATTTACTAAATAAACATCTTCAATAATGGGTGAGGGTTTCTTACCAATAGAACCGATACCAATGATTTTACCTTTCTCACCACCACCGAAGGAGACATTGCCTCCTTCAATCCTTGATAGGGTTGCAAATAAATTTTTGTTGCCCATCATATGATGTGAGCAACCACTATCAAGGTACCACATCTCCTTACGTCGTTGCCGTGACGTTCCCTACAAAAGATGAAGATGAAGGTATAGTAGGTTTAGGTACCCATGTCTTGGGTCCTTGGTGGTTAGTAGTCTTGGTACCTTTGAGTACCCATATCATTCCATAAAAATCATGGTTATCTTTGATTCTACAATGAGTAGAAATATGTCCATGTCTCATACAATATGTGCACACAAAATTTCTTTTGTATGCATTAGTGTGAGAGCCATAAAACCTATTTCTACCATGATGATAATTAGCATAAACATGAGTGGGTCTAGTCCTAACACTCTCAATCTCTAGTCTTTCAATCTTTGACCTTAATTGCTTATTCTCGAAATCGAGATCTCCTAGCAATTCATCTTTTAAAGCAAGAGAGGTAGTTAATTGTTCTAGCTTAATATCACAAGAGGCATGCAATTTTTTAAAAGAAGAGTATTCTTTAGACATCCTCTTAAATTCAAAGTTCAACTCTTCTAAAGCCATAGCTATGTCATATTGCATATAGAAAGATTCACTTTCGGCCTCGGATATTACCTCATGTTCATTTGCCATGAAACAAACATTTGGGTCATGAAGAGCAAGTTTAGCTCCCTCATCATCACTATCCGAATCACTTGGTTCAGATTCTTCCCATCCGGCATACATAGCCTTCTTCTTCTTGTACTTCATGTACTTCTCCTTGAGCTTGGGGCAATCCTTAGCGATGTGACCCGGTTCATTGCACTCAAAATATTTACCTACACGAGAGGAAAACTTGTTGTTAGATCGGGGATTAAATTTCTTGTTCATTTTTATAAGTCTAGAGATTCTTCTAGAGAGATGAGCCACTTCTCTAGAAAAATCAACTTCACTATCCGATGACGAGGAGGAGTTGTCACTAGCTCCTTTGAGAGCTATAGTCTTCAACTTTGGTGATGGTTCCTCAACTTCCCGTGATGGCACTTTCTCCTTCTCCTTCCCTTTGAGCTTCTCCTCATGGACCTTGAGCTTTCCGATAAGGCTATCGAGTGGTAGAGTGGTGAGGTCATGAGCTTCCTCAATAGCCGTAGCTTTGGGCTCCCATACCGGAGTTAAGGAACGAAGTATCTTGTAGTTCATCTCTTGAATGGACAATTGCTTATCAAGACCATGTAATTCATTGATGATATTAGTAAAACGAGAAAACATGGCATCAATAGATTCATTAGGAAGCATTTTAAATAGCTCATAATCATGCATAAGTCCACTAATTTTAGATTCCTTAACTTGGGGGGTTCCTTCATGTGTGATACATAATTTTACCCAAATTTCGTATGCGGTTGCATACGTGGAAACTCTATTGTACTCATTGGGGGAAAGACCACAAATTAAGGCGTTCATGGCCTTAGCATTGAGATTGGCTAGGTGCCTTTCATCCTCGTCCATGTTCTCAACTTTGGACTTTTCTACATATTTCTTTTCTATGAGCTCTAGGATGTTAAGATCAATACAACGAAGATAGATTCTCATCCTAGCCTTCCAATAAGCAAAATTACTCCCGGTGAAGAGTGGTGGTCTAGTGGTGGATTGTCCTTCTAACATATGCATATTCAAAGAAGCCTCCATTAGATCTTTTCTCTAAGGTGGTTAAACCAAAAATTAATATAGAGACCAAGCTCTGATACCAATTGTTGGACCCTAGAGGAGGGGTGATTAGGGTCAAGAGGCTCTAATTATGCAATAAAAAATTAAGACAAGCAAACCACAGTGAACTGATGCAATCAAAGTAAGAGAGATAGGGTTAGGAATCGTTATCCTTGACGCGCGATGTGTTAACGAGGTTCGGCCCGCTGACCTACGTCCCCGCTCCCCACTCTCGAGGAGAAATCCACTACACACCCGGTTTGGAAGCCGGAACTTCGTCTACACAGCGATCCCACACGATCTCTCACTACACAGTTTGATCTCAACAGATCACACTCCCTCACAGTTGATCTACACAAGATCTCACTCTCACAGCAGAAGAAAAGATGCACGACTCTCTCTTTACAGGACCCTATGGCAAAGAGAAAGACTACTGAAGCTGAGAAGTGAGCTCACACAAGAAACACAGTGAAAAACCACAGAAAACAGAGTTTGAAAATTTTTCTCAGAAGAGAGCGTCTCTGGTTTTTCAGCAGAAATTAGGGCAACTTGAAAAAGAAGAAGACTGGGGTTTTTATAGAAGTGATTAATCAATTTAAAAACAAAACCCAATCTTCCCAGATAAGCAAATAATCTCCTTTTCATACCCTTACCTCAGACTGTGCCAAACACTGTTAAGTGAAAGCACAGTGTTCTAGGCAAATGACCGTTTGAAAAAATATCGTGGGCAAACCAAAGAAAAATCCGATTGACCGAAGGGATATTCGGTCGACCGAAAAAATCCTTCGGTCGACCGCGAACACCTTTGAAAACTCAGAAAACAAGCAGAGCCATCATCGGTCGACCGGCGCGGTCGACCGATAAAAAAATCGAGATTTCGGTCGACCGGACCTGTCGACCGACGACCTCTCTGGAGTCCAGTAACGAAAGATCATATGTGCGGTCGACCGGTCCGGTCGACCGCATTCTGATATATGGCTGAATCACTGTTTTTGACTCAACTAAAATATTTGCAAAATATTTGTTTGACCTCTGAAAATTATGAAACTTTGTAAAATATTTTTAATACTAAAAACAAACTGTTTGGAAAAAGAATTTTGCAGATAGGTCCTAATACTTGTGAAAAATAGTATTTTGTGAAAAACGCTTAAAAGCTTAAGTATGAAAACTTGTGTGTGAGTCCCAATAGCTTCAAGTAAAATCAGTAACTCTTTGCCTACATTCTAGCACTAGAGAGAAACATAAAAGATAGCTAATATCCTCATATTGAAAGCAATACTTGAGCTTTGATATAGCTTGAATCGGATGATGCTTTTATATGACTTTGTTGTTCTAGAAATAACGTTGCTTCATCACTTGGCCTCCTCCTCCTTTGGATATCATCGTTGAAGCGCATATTCCATCAAATCCTCCATTTATGGCACTAACGAGCTTGATAGATGAATTTACTACATTTGCACTTAATAAGCCATTAGTACCGATAATGGTGATTGTAAAACATCATCAAAACATAAGGGCTAACACTATCCTGTAGCGATAGTGTCAGTATTTTTGTAAATTCTATCCTATATATAGAAGCTCTATCATAAAAATATGATATTTACTCACATATTGAAGTCGTATCTAAAAGAGAGAAAATAGAAAAAATATAGACATGCGGGGTTAGGATTTGAGAGATTAGTTGCAATCGCATAAAATTTTATATATAGCTGCTAGGATCGAACAAATAGTTGATTGGATGATTTTGATTATTTTTTACCAATTTGGACCAAATTGTCATATAGATTTAAGGCTCGGTTCAATTTGATCCAAACTTGGATTACTCTAGCGAAGAAAACAAGCTATTTTAGAGCAAAAAATCACTCTTCTAAAACCAAACAGAAGATATTTTAAGGGCGTATTTGGTTTCATGGATTCACGCATCAATTATGAAAATCTTGCATCAGTAGATGGGCCCCTAGCTTCTGTATTCGTCATGCTAACACTCCCACCAAACAAATTGTTGTTTGTTTTGATGAATTATGAGATAATAAGAACAATGTCAGCCACGTGTAAGGACCCTACATTGGATCGGTTAAATCTAGACCATTAATCCAATCCGAATAGTTTTGAACCGTTCGATTATGTTGCATGGTGGAATCATGACATGTGTCACTTTACACTTTTTTCGTGACATCGATTTTTAATTTGGTTTTCATGAGTTTATTAAAGTTTTGGGCTTCAATGATTTTTTCCATAAATGTTTTAGGAGTTTAAAAGGGCATGAAATCATTCTAATGGATCATTAATCAATAGAGGCTTAATGGAAACTCATTAGACCCGACCCATTATTAGAACCCTCATATGAAAATCTCATTTTCTCTCACAAATCAAAGAAGGCGTTTTATACTTGCCAACCTTTTCATTTCAAAATTTGAGAATATAAGTTTCGTAGATCATTCTTAGTTCCACTTTTTGACCTTTAAAAAAAATCTAGTTTTTGGTTAACTTTAATTGTGGGATCTTTGTCATGGGGAGAAAATCTCTTAGATGTGAAGTTTTTTGGACAATCTTTATCAAACAGAAGGACCCTTGTTATTCAAAATATAATTTTTTTTACAATCATATATTTCTTAGAATTTTGTTGGGTTTTTCGTGAGTAATTTGGTTCTCTATGTGTGGATTAATGTTGTTGATTGGAAAATTAGAGCAAAATGGTTGTCCTTACTTTTGGTGAAAGAGAATTTCGAGCTTCTCTAATGGTAGATTTTGATATAGTGAATATCTTGGGTTGAAAGTTATTCCAAAAGTTTCTCTTTGTTATTAAGAATTATGGGTAAAAAGTGAATTTTAATTTAATTGAGTTTTGATCCAAGCTAGGGATCAAGAAAGATTGAAAATTGTTGTTCCCTAGGACAAACATTGACTCTCGTCAGAGGAATCACCGACGCTTAGAAGAAAAT
Organism: Asparagus kiusianus; assembly: GCA_022839385.1. Taxonomy (NCBI): domain Eukaryota; kingdom Viridiplantae; phylum Streptophyta; class Magnoliopsida; order Asparagales; family Asparagaceae; genus Asparagus; species Asparagus kiusianus. The sequence goes on along the minus strand of BQKN01001085.1, from coordinate 132,275 downwards.
AATTTTTATATTTCAATTACAGTGATCTAATTTTGATTTTTTGATTATAAGGATCTAGCGCTAATGCTTAAATCAATAGCAAGTATGATAAAGCAAGAACGAGTTCTCAGTTTAGGATGCATTGCATCTAGTGAGTGGAGGCTCAGGATCCTCCATCACTCAAAACTTGATCAAGTATAAAAGCTTGCTAATTCTGAAACCAAGATTAAGTATCCATGTGTATCAAGTCATAATAAACTTACATCTAATGTTTGATGTGCATGATTCGAAGCTTTGGAAAAACCAGTCGGAGAAGGCATCCATGCATGCATGTTCTTTATGGATCGAGTTGTTCGAGCCTAGTGCATAATGTAGGCTGTCTAAAAAACACAACAGATAGCTGATCCCTATCAAACTTTAATCAACATCTCGATAATGAAAGTTACAATCAGACGACTTTCACGTCAATAAAACGAAAGTTGCAATTGGAGGATTTTTACGTAGATCGAGAAAGGTTATAACTCAACGACCTTCACAACGACTGATGAAATCTCTAATTCAATAGCCTTCACACTAAATCGTGAGAGTTACAATCTGACGAATCTCACATCCCAAATAGCTAAAGCAAAGATTACAGAACAATGGTCTTTACAAATGCTCCAATAGAAGAGGTTACAAGTCAACAACCACTTCTAAATGTAGAGTTCATCTCTGTGTTCAATTTTCAAAACACAGGCGGCCCCTGCATTTTCAATTTTCAGCAGATGCCTAACTCTGCGTCTCAAGCCTAAGATGCAGAGTTAGGGCCCAGAACGCCGACATGGGCGTTTGACTCATTCAAACATGAGCTAAACGGTTTCAGAACCGTTTTTTTTCACGATCTGAGGGAATCTCGCCCATTTAGGAGCGGATTAAGGGGTTAGTTACACCCCTTATCTTCCTATAAAAACCTTAACAAGCTCAACTGAAAGGAGGGGTCAGGCATTCAGTTTTTCGGATCAAATCACCAGGAGATCGGCTAGAGAGAACTTCTTAGCAACAAAGAGATCTTGAGGCATCCTTCAGCAACAGCAAATTCACTTGGCTATTAACCAAATTTTTGTTCAAACAACACTTTTCACAGAGTTTAAAACTCACTCTGAGTTCATAAACTCGTTAAGAGTTCTTTTCATACTTGCCACGCAAGTTTATTATTCTAGTAATGGAAGACATTCAGATCATCAACGGAAAGCAAACTTGACGCGAGCATTCGAGGGAGGTACTCCATTGCTACCGTGAAGAACCTAGAATTAAACAAAAGGGAGGATTTATATTGATCCTCTTCTTTTTTATAATCGGAAATTCAAATTGTAATTAGTTAGAGATCGAGAGAGTTGTAAACATTCTTTTTCTAAGCAATTAGAGGGAATAAATCAAATTCAATTCTTTCATTTCTTACTATAAATTTTCAAACAAACAAAAGATGGTGACTCTGCTGGGGACTAGCTTCTCTGATAAAGAAGTGGTGGCACAATCTGACGTCAACCTCGCTGGAACAACTGTCAAAACTCTCGTCGTAGAGTTCGATCAAGCCAAGTACGAGGAAGTCCTCTCCTCTGGATCGCTTAGCCCTAAGGCTAGGCGCAATATCTGTAAGATCTCCAAAGAGATCAAAACTCCAACTGTTGCTATAATACCGAAGAAAGTCCTCTCCTTTGGTCAAGATTTCTTAAACAGCCCCTCCTCTGAAGAAATGAGCTCCGACTTTGCCAAACTCGTTCAATGAGTTAAAAGCTCCACACCCAAGTTGACACAGCATGTAACAGGTCATAAAAGGTCCATGGCGGAGGAAAGTCCAACCAACACTGATGATATCACTACCAAGGCCTTGTAACAGGCCAAAACGAACGCCGCTCGACGAAGGAGAAGATCCATACGGTAAGCGCACTTACGAAATAGCCGATTCCTTGACCAACGCGAAGGTCGCGTTTGTGAGCCTCTGCCTGAGCGCTGCACTTCTACTTCACAACAAACACTTCATAGTGACGAGCCCAAATACGAGCCCCGCATAATACAACTTAAACGCGACTGTTTGGTGAAAAATTTGTAGTAAAAAGAAAATGAAGGAAAATTGATTTGGATTCCTTTAATCTCAATTACAATTGGATTCCGATTACAAAAGAGAAGAGAATGATCTGAATTCTCCCATTTGTTTAAAACTGGGTTCTTCACAGTGGCGATGGAGTGCCTCCCTCGAATGCTCACGTCGAGTTTGCTCTCCGTTGACGATCCGACGTTTTGATTCACTAGAACGATGTCTTCTCCTCACGATTTGATGTTGTGGAGAACTTGCGTGGTAAGTTTTAGAACTCTGAACGAGTTTAGAAGAACTCTGTAAAGAGTTGATTTGAATCGAAAATTGGTTAATAAGCTAAGGCCAGAAGAAAGCTCCGGTGGTCGATCTCCAGATCCGAGAATGCTCCAAAGATCCTCTCTTTGCTGCCAAGCTCCAGGGTCAAACCGAGCCAAGAAGTTCCAACCTTTAACTCAGTTGAGTTTCTTCTTATTTATAGGGGATTAAGGGGGTGTAACCGCCCCTTAAATCACCCCTAAGTGGGGTGTAACCGCCCCCAAATTGTAGGAAATAGTTTTAGAACTGTTCAAAAGTTTAAGGGGTGCAATTCCCTCTAAAATCTCTCCATAATGAGGTGTAACCGACCCCATTAAGTGGAGATACGATTTTAAAACCGTATAGGTTCTGTTTGAATCAGTCAAACACAAAAAACACAGGTCTGACCCCCGCGTTTTGATGTTGCAACGTAGGTCCGACTCCGGCGTTTTGATGTTGACACGCGGGGAGGACCTTCGTGTTTTGGTGTTGCAACGCAGGTCCGACTCTAGCGTTTTGTTGCTGACACACGGGGAGGACCTCCGTGTTTTGGTGTTGACACATGGGGAGGACCTCCACGTTTTGTTCTGGGAGTTTGGAACGCGGCCACGAGCTATGCATTTTGAATCAGGGACGCATAGGTGAGCTCCGCGTCTGAATTTGAAGAGACCGTCGATCTGTAGTCTCTTTTGCTAGAGCGTTGCAAAGATCACCATCTTGTAATCCTTATCTTGGCTCCTTGAAAATATGAGAGTCGTTAAATTGTAACTCCCGATGTTGATTGTGAAGGCTGTTGATTAGAGCTTTCATCGATTATCGTGAAGGTCGTCAGATTGTAACATTCATCGATCTACGTGAAAATCTTTAAATTGTAACCTTTTGGAAGTTATCAGATTTTAACCTCCATCATCGGCGTTTGATGGGGGATCAGCTATCTATTATGATTTTTAGACAGCCTACAGAACCCCCTCCAAAGTTTTTAAAAGTTCGCGGTTGACTGGGACGAATTTTCAAAATACTTTGGATCTCAACTCTGATCTTGGAGCTGTTGATTCCTTATCGTAAAGGAGTCATTCTCTGCACTCACTTTGAATGCATCTTGGTTGACGAGATTTGCCATGCAGGACCTGTGTGAAGGTATTCGTCACAATCCTACTTCTGGAATGCGGAGGATGAACCCTGCATTTTGAACTTGAGACGCAGGTCTCACCCTTGCATGTTGAATTTGGAACATGGGTATGACCTCGGCGTTTGGTTTTTGCATCGCGGGTCTGACCTCAGTGTTTTGACTTAAGACATGGAAGTGGCTTCCGTGCATTTTTAATTAAGTCTTTGAGACTTATCTTTAGCTCATTTGTTTTAAGTCTCGACTCACATCCATTAAGCTAATGGACCTACGAACATGCATAGGATTTTTGACAAACCCTCAGTCATCAACAGATTTGATAAGCCTTTACTGACTACCGTTTGAGTTGGGCTAGCATGTGAATTATTTGAATCCGTTTCACATATAACGTTGTGCTAAGAGAATGAACCCTCTTAGACTTGATGCTATGATTTTGAATACATAGATTTTGTTATTTTTACGGAAAAAGACTAACCGGTAACGCGTGTTAGGCGTAGGCTTATCTCTAATTAGGAATCGAGAAAAAGTCCTCCATGCGTGTGATGCATAGATTTTGATATTTTTTAAGGGCAAAAGACTAACCGGCAACGCGTGTTAGGCGTAGACTTATCTCTAATTAGGGATCGAGATAAAGTCCCCCATGCGTGCAAGACATGGATTTTGGTATTATTAATAACAACATGCCACAATGTTGAATACGTGGGCTATGCCATTATTACGGGAATAGGCTACCCGACAACATGTGTTAGATGCAGACTTATCTCTAATTAGGGATCGAGATAAAGCTCCCCATACATGTGAGGTATGGATTCAGAGATTATTAATTTAATGATAATCATTGGCTACGATATTAAATGCATAGACTTTGTCATTATTTCTTCCTGTGATACTTGAAACACTGAAAGAAAGTTGGAAGCGCCAGAGGTGTAATATTAACTTGGCATGAATTTTCACTTAGAGTGAAATTTAAAAAAATTCTTTATTATCACTAGGATAATTCTAGAAAATATTTAATCCATTGGGGATTTTATAACAAGTTCATTGGGGGATTTGACTGTTAGAGGTGTGATGTTAATCTAACAGTATTTTATGGGCCTATCGCTCTATTGAAGAGTCGATAAGTTAATTTTGTCAGAGGTGTGATATTAACATGACAAGAAGAATATTACGATCAGGGCAATTTTGAGGACCTATCGCTCTATTGGGGAGAGTCGATAAGTGGATTGTCAGAGGTTTGGTGTTAACATGACAGAATTTGTGTTACGATTAGAGCAACTTTGGAGACTTATCATCCTATTGACGAGGATTGATAAGTGAATTGTCAGAGGTATGATGTTAATGTGACAAGAATGTGTTACGATCGGAGCAACTTTGTGGACTTATCATTCTATTGAAGCGGATTGATAAGTAGGTTGTCAGAGGTATGATGTTAACGTGACAGGAATGTGTTGCGATCGGAGCAACTTTGTGGACTTATCATTCTATTGAATATGATTAATAAGTAGGTCGTCAGAGGTGTTTGATATTAACGTGACAAGAGAATGTTACAATCGGAGTAACTTTGTGGACTTATCATCCTATTGAAGAGGATTGATAAGTAGGTTGTCAGAGGTATGATGTTAACGTGACAGGAATGTGTTGCGATTGGAGCAACTTTGAAGACTTATCATCCTGTTGAAGAGGATTGATAAGTGGGTTGTTAGCGGTATGGTGTTAACATGACAGGAATTTGCTACGATCGAGGTAACTTTGTAGACTTATCATCCTATTGAAGAGGATTGATAAGTTGATTGGTTGTCAGAGGTTTGATATTAACGTGACAGGAATGTGTTGCGATTAGATTAACTTTGAAGACTTATCATCCTGTTAAAGAGGATTGATAAGTGGGTTGTCAGAGGTATGGTGTTAACATGACAGGAATGTGTTGCAATCGGAGTAACTTTGTGGACTTATCATCCTATTGAAGAGGATTGATAAGTGGGTTGTCAGAGGTGTTTGATATTAACATGATAAGAGAATGTGTACTTATGACTTGCACAAGATTTTAGGAATTAGCGTCTCGCTGGGGAAACTTGCTAGGTGAGTTTATCATCAGAAGTGATAAATTTTGATGCTTGTGATTTGAATAAGATTTTGAAGACTTAGTGTCTTGCTGGGGAAGATTGCGATTTACGTAATTTTGAGGACCTATCATCCTATTGGTAAGGATTGATAAGTTGATTATCAGAGGTATATGTTGTTAACGTGACAAATTAGGAATAATGCGAGTTGAATGCATACTTTGTGGGGATGATGATCGTTAGAAGTGTAATGTTATCTCGACGATGTGAAAGATTCGTTACTCTTAATTCAATGGATTCCAAGTAACCAACCCCTAGTCTTGATTAAGACTTAGCAGGGGAATAAAAAGAGGTAGACAAGGCACATCGTCTAGTGGGGTACTATACATGAAGTTAAAATAGAGGCACATCACCTGGTAGGCCATTATCTGATGAGTTTGACTATCAGAGGTAACTGTTAACGTGATAGTTTTGTTGACCTGCCATCCTATTGAAGAGGATTGGCGAATTGATAGACTATCAGAGGTAACTATTAACGTGATAGTTTTGTGGCCCTGCCATCCTATTAAAGAGGATTGACAAGCCGATGGACTATCAGAGGTAAATGTTAACGTGATAGTTTTATGGATCTGCCATCCTATTGAAGCGGATTGACAGATTGATAGACTATCAGAGGTGATCATTAACGTGATAGTTTTGGTAGACTTCGTGGTTGACAGAGGTATTCTATTGAACATGATAACTCAGAAAATTTATTATTCATAATCCAATGAACTACAAATAAACTAACCCCCAGCCTTGAACAAGTGTAGGGGAAAAAGGAGCAGACATGGCACATCGCCTAATGGGCCACTATCTAACGAGTTTGACTATCAGAGATGATAGTTATTGGAGACCCTGACATCCTACTGAAGAGGATTAGCTTCAGTGGCCGTAGTATCTTCCCCTTCTGACTGAAAAGATTAGGCTTGGTTCGATTGCTCGGGCCGATTCTGTCTATTTTGTTCTTCAGCTTTGATCCCGACAATAATCTTTTGAGCCTGTTCGCCTTGAGAGATTAGTTGTCTCTAAGAACGGCATTCTGTACCTCCTATTCGGGCTAGGAGGTCGGTCTGCAAGTTGTGTCGACAGGTCTCTACTAAGGTAGATTGTGTCATACCAGACGAACACCGGAGAGCCATGGTTTGGAACCTCTTGACGAAGGCTTTGACGGACTCCCTCTTCTTCTGCTTAGTGACGAGAAGGGTATGGATGGAGACTTCTGTATTCTCTTCAAAGAATCTTGACAGGAAGAGTCTCTCTAGATCCGCCCACTTTCGGATACATCCAGCAGGTAGTTTTCTAAACCATTCAAAGGCAACTCTCTTGAGGGTGCTAATGAATAATCGAGCTAGTATGGCATCGTTTGATATCATATTCCCAGTCTGTGACTTGAAATGATAGATATGTTGGTTCGATGATCCCGTACTGTCAAAAGTTTATAGCGTCGGGACCTTAAATTTTGGAGGATAAGGGGCTGTATTCCATTCGACATGATAGGGCCTGACAACTCCCTCATCTTGGAGCTCGCTTCTGTCAGCAATGGCATTGAGGCGGACTTCCAATTCTTCCATTTTGGCAGACTGGAGATTCTGCTCGTTCTCCGTCTCTCTTTCTTCATCAGAGGAAGATTCCAGATTGTGGGCTTCTTGGTCAGAAGCAGCGTCATCAACCGCTTTTTCCTTCCATTTGCTTGTGTGAAGTCGGGATAAAGACGTTCTTCCTCTTCGGGAAGATTCTTGACTGGGTGGCGAATCTGTCTTCTGAGATTTGGCCTTGTTTGTGACGATTTGAGTCAACAGGGCTAAGAGTTCATTGATGGCCTTCTGCTGAGATTTGAGCATGTCCTCCTGCTCATCAAGTCTCTTTGCGAGATCTTCATGGTTTCCCGTCATATAAGCAGAGCTCTCATGTTCAACAAAGAGCTTGATGATTGGGACTCTGCAATGGCTGAGTGTTCATCATCAGAATTGGTTCCTCTGGCTAACCTCTGATAGTTGACAGGGGGAATGGCTCCCGTTCGAGTCCGAGTGTGTCGGTATACTCCTTCAAACTCATTAGTGATTTCTCTAACGGTCGGTGAATGACTTGTCACAGAGTCATCGGAACTAGGACCTGAGGCTTTCCCTCTACCGATCACATTGATAGTGACCCCAGGATACTCGGTCTTTGGAGACTTCTTCCTGTGCGAACATCGTCGTTGGTTAGGCAAAACAACGGTCGTTGGTCGGTTGAATATCAACGGTTTGGCCGCATATGAGTAGCATTGACATCCCGAGAGGACCGTAGGGATAAGTCGTTCACATTGGAATGAACGAATAATTTGTTGCATCGGTCTTTCACTCGATATGAACTCTCTTAAATCAGTTGTAAAGATTCAAGGAGAATTACTCACTGATCGTGAGGTTTGAACTGGAACCCCCAGTCTATGATTGGACAGGACTGGCTCTTGGTGGACATGAATCTGGTTTAGATGCCTTGGATCCATGAACTTCTTATATCCGCCTCTCAATCTAGTCGTACTACGCAGAGTATTCAGGGGTCTCGCTGCCCGGTCAGTGAGCCGGGGGTCCAAGGGACGGGACGCCCCTGGTCGGAGGGTCCGGGGGGGGGGGGGGGTGGACTACCCCCCGGTGAGGTTCGAGGTAGCGCCCCGAAGCTCTACGGTATACACCAGGTTCTGTATTAGATTTGGAACTTAGGACGCGAGGGTCGCGTTTGGCACTTAAGACGCGAAGGTCGCGTTTGGCACTTAAGACGCGAAGGTCGCATTTGGCACTTAAAACGTGAGGTCCGCATTTTGGTTTGGCAACATGAGGGCCACGTTCTTCATTGTCCACACGAGGGTCGTGTTTTGACTGGGAAACGCGAAGTTGAAGTTCGCGTTCAGCGAAGGCTTGAGGTCCGCGTTTTGGCTGTAAAACGCGCCATTGAGGGCCACGTTCAGTCTGGTTCTCGCGAAGCTCATGTTCGGGCTCATAAACACGAGGCTTGCATTCTAAAGTAGAAACACGAAGCTCAGGGTCGCGTTTAGGCTCACGAACGTGAAGCTCGCGTTGGTTGGAGGATCGACTTTCTTGGAGTTGTGCCGAAGCTAAGTCTTCTCCTTCAGAGAGGGGACTGTATGAACAGTGCAACCCCCAGGGGAGATAGCTGTTTGATGAGTCGGCCATAACTGGAGCTTTAGTCTCCTTAGAAACTTTGTGGATCTTACGCATAGCCTTGGGGCTAAGGGATCTAGAGGAGAGGGCCTCCTCGAACTTGGCTTGATCAAACTCAATGATCAGAGTTTCGACGGTCGTTCCAGTAAGATAAACATTGGATTGCGCCACCACTTCTTCATCAGAGAAGCTCTTTCCCAACAGAGTCGCCATCTTTTGTTTGGTGGAAAATTTATAGTAAAAAGAAAATGAAGGAAAATTGATTTGTATTCCTTTAATCTCAATTACAATTGGATTCTGATTACAAAAGAGAAGAGAATGATCTGAATTCTCCCATTTGTTTAAAACTGGGTTCTTCACGATGGCGATGGAGTGCCTCCCTCGAATGCTCGCGTCGAGTTTGCTCTCCGTTGACGATCCGACGTTTTGATTCACTAAAATGATGTTTTCTCCTCACGATTTAACGTTGTGGAGAATTTATGTGGCAAGTTTTAGAAATCTGAACGAGTTTAGAAGAACTCTATAAAGAGTTGATTTGAACCAAAAATCGGTTAATAAGCCAAGGCTAGAAGAAAGCTCCGGTGGTCGATCTCCAGATCCGAGAATGCTCCAAAGATCCTCTCTTTGCTACCAAGCTCCAGGGTCAATTCGAGCCAAGAAGTTCTAACCTTTAATTCAGTTGAGTTTCTTCTTATTAATAGGGGATTAAGGGGGTATAACCGCCCCTTAAATCACTCCTAAGTGGGGTGTAACCGCCCCCAAATCGTGGAAAATAGTTTTGGAACTGTTCAAGAGTTTAAGGGGTGCACTTTTCCCTAAAATCTCTCCATAATGAGGTGTAACCGACCCCATTAAGTGGAGATACGATTTTAAAACCATATAGGTTCTGTTTGAACCAGTCAAACACAAAAAACGTAGGTCTGACCCCCGCGTTTTGATGTTGCAATGCAGGTCTGACTCCGGCTTTTTAATGTTGACACGCGAGGAGGACCTCCGCGTTTTGGTGTTGCAACGCAGGTCCGACTCCAGCGTTTTGTTGCTGACACACGGGGAGGACCTCCGTGTTTTGGTGTTGACACACAGGGAGGACCTCCGCATTTTTTTCTAGGAGTTTGGAACGCGGCCACGAGCTATGCGTTTTGAATCAGGGACGCATAGGTGAGCTCCGCGTCTGAATTTGAAGAGACCGTTGATTTGTAGTATCTTTTGCTAGAGCGTTGTAAAGATCACCATCTTATAATCTTCATCTTGGCTCCTTAAAAATATGAGAGTCGTTAAATTATAACTCCCAATGTTGATTGTGAAGGTTGTTGATTAGAGTTTTCATCGGTTGTCGTGAAGGTCGTCAGATTGTAACCTTCATCAATCTACGTGAAAATCTTTGAATTGTAACCTTCTGGAAGTCATCAGATTATAACCTCCATCATCGGCGTTTGATGGGGGATCAGCTATCTATTGTGATTTTTAGACAGCCTATAGCGATCCTCAGTGGTGCGTTGTTCATTCAAAATGCAGCCCTCAGGGAAACGTTTCTAAAGCTAAACGCAACTTTCACGAGTGCGTTTCCAAACCAGAACGTGGGTCTTCAAACCACGTTGATCATCACGAACGTAGTACTCAAGAATGCATTTTCAAAAGTAAACGCACACCTCAGAGGTGCGTTTCAACATCAAAACGTGACCCCCAAGGGTACGTTTCACCTCAAAAACACAGGCCTTGGCCTAGCGTTCACAAAACAAAATGTGACCCCCACGTTTCTTCTCCAGAATGCGATGTAGTCCGTCAAGTTTAGAAAGATCAACATGGATTTAAGATTCATGTCCGTCAATAACCAGTCCCACCCACTAACAGGCAGGGGTTCCATCTCCATCCTCACGCTCTGTGAGAGATTCATCCCAAGTCCCCAACTTACGAGAATTACTATTGAGAGGAAGACCCGTGTAACAAACAACTCATTCATGTCAATGTGAGTGGCTTATTTCTATAGTCCTTTCAGAATGCCATTGTTGCGCATCCTTGCCTCGGCGATCAGTATTTGACCGGTTAGAAAATGTCGCTAGGCCGACCAAGTGACGATGTCTTCACAAGGAAAAACCTCGGAGGTCAAATATCCCGAATTCACTATCAATATGATCAGTAGAGGGAAGGCCTCAGTTCCTAGTTCTGACGATTCAGAGAGAAGTCATTCCCCGACTGTTCGGGAAAACTGTGATGATTCCGAAGGAATATATCGGCGCACTCGGACTCGCACAAGAGCTATTCACACAGTTAACTATCAAAGGTTAGCTAAAGGGGATCGCTTCAGATGATGAACATTCAGCGATTGCGGATTCTCAATCCTAAAGCTCTTTCGTATCACGTGAGAAACCCATCTATTTAACTAGAAGCTCCAACGACTTGGTGAAGATAGTTAACATCACGTTATGATCCAGACACAGCATGATTCACTTGTCCAAATAAAGGATATGTTGGCTTAGCTCCTTACGGAGAAAGTCCAAAAACCTAAATCTTTCCGGAAAACATACTCAAAGGAAAAACAAAAAGTGCACGAGAATTCAGATCGTGAAACTCAAAACATAGAATCCTCCTTTGAAAATAAGAAGAAAACTGAAAAGGAACAAAATCCTCAGTCGTCTAAGATGGATGAGTTAGAGGCTCGTCTCAATGCAATCGTCAACAGGAATGAGCTTCATGAGGAAGGAGTAGTACATGCTTATCTTGCGGAATGGGACACAGCTCCTTATCCATCAAAATTTAAGGCCCAAACCATATAACCTTTTGATGGCACATGATCACCAAACCAGCACATATACTACTTCAAGTCGCAAACTTAAGACGTGGTAGCAAATGACGCCATCCTAACCCGTTTGTTCATCGATACCCTTAAGAAAGTTGCTTTCGAATGGTTTATGAAGCTGTTTGCTGGGTCTATTAAAAAATGGGTAGATCTAAAAAGGCTCTTCTTAGCCAGATTTTTTGAGGATGATACGGAAGTGTCCGTCCTGACCCTTCACCACCAAGCAGAGGAAGGGAGAGTCTATCAAGAGTTATGTTGAAAGATTCTGCAGTATGGCATTGCGATGCCAATAAGGTATGACCTAACCTACTTTGGTGGAAACTTGCAAGTATAATTTGTAGACCGGAATATCGCTCCTGGAGACAATTAGTTTCACAAGGAGAACAAGCTAATGAAATCATTGCTTGGGTCCAAGCTGAAGAAGCTACCCAATCGAAGCCACAACAGCAACGTAACCAAAGCAATGCTCCTCGATTCAAAGGAAAGGAGACTTTGACCACCGATTCCAGCACGCGAGCATCACCTGCTAAGCAAGGCAAAACACTGAATCAGCAAAGAGCGCCCAAGCAGTACTCATTTAAAGAGGATCATGTGTACACTCTATTCCAGCTGCTTCAGAAGAACAACAAACTGCGACTTTCTGAGATCAAGAAACCGGATGAGGCAGGAAAGGTGGATAACCCCAATTACTATCGTTATCATAGGTTCTTGGGACATCCTACTAGAAAATACTATGTCTTTAAGGATATGCTGCAAAACCCGATGAACGCTAATGTGCCTACATTGAAGCCCGAGCAGAAGACTGTATCCACCAATTTGATAGTGGTCTAGTTCAGTGATTTCCCTCCTGTAGCAGCTATAGATGGAGTTATTCCCATCCATAAAGGAGAAATGCATATGAAAAATACTTACCCACACGGTCAGAAAGATAAAGGGTTGACTCCCCTCACTATCTTGAAAGGGGAGATTATATGGGTCCATCCCGACCTGGTTGAAGACCAACAGTGGACGAACACATCGTCCAAAAAGAAAAGAGGCAAGGCTAAACCATCCAACTTGATTATCCCCTCCATTAATGAGAATGATAATCATCTCAAACCTCTCATAGACTCAGAAGAAGAGAGGATCGTTCTTATAGCAGACCAAGGAGGTAACCCTGGCACCCAGTCAGGAAAAGCTTATCTGAAGGACTATGATCAGAGTGCTTAAGAAATAGAAGAACAGCCCTAAGACGCTGGGGGTTCTGTCCCTCAAAGGTCAACTGACAAAGGGAAGCAAAAAGAAACCCGGTATAATTAGAACCTTCTTCAAGAAGCCGGAGAGTCAAGTGCTCCCTTCCGATTCAATGTCATGGCACAATTGGCCAACATACCGGCCATGATTATCTTGTACGATCTCCTGTGATTGTCTAAAACTACAAAGGAAGCTCTAATTGAAGCCTTAACGAACACAAAAAGCTTTATTATACAAGTTACTCTGATTTCTAAAGCTTCTGAAGGTCAGTCTTGTATACAGTGTCTACAAGTAGCAAGAAGTTTACCCTGTATATCATTTACTCAGGAAGATATGCAGGTCAAACACAAGCACAACAGACCTTTGTACTAAACAGGGTACATTGGGTCATCAGAAATCAGCCGTGTACAAGTTGATCCAGGCTCAACACTTAGCATCATGCCTTACAGGGTCATGCATGTCTTAGGGATTCCCATGCATCGGTTGAACACCACCTAGACCACTATCTTTGATTTCAATGCCAACAATACTCGACCCTGGGGAAGATCAAACTCAGGTGTCAAATCAGAGATCTTAAGTCCGAAATGACTTGTTACATCATAGATGTTGACACATCCTATAATTTATTGTTGGGACGGTCATGGATTCATACAAACTGTATTGTTCCATCTACCCTATATCAGGTTATGAAGTATGCTAATGATGAAGGGGAAGTTTGAACCCTGATTGCTGAGAAGCGCCCTTTCAGAGGGGTGGAGAACTTCCACACAGACTCCGTCTTCTACCTGGAATCTCAAGAGAAATCGAAAGAACATGCTGAAAGTGACAACATAGCCGACATCGAGTCATATCCTGAGGAAGATTGTCCATGGGAGTTGAATTTTGATATAATGAGTGAGGGCGAGTGGTGCATTAATGAATATTTTATTTTGGCATACTTGTCTTATGTGTCCTCTAAAAATAAACAAATAGAGATTGATACTAATACAAGTACCAACCCATTGCGCACATTATACGCCGAGGCATCACTTACATTACCGGTTAAATCATTCTCCATTGCAGATGAAGAATGGAAGATGTACAGAAGGCTTTCTTCAAAGTCCCATCCAAAAGGAAAGGACAAAAGCCTATCAATTTTGGGAGAGTCAAACTTGAACTACTCAAGCGGGGAAGTTCAGAAGAAGATAATAGAGTTCCTCAATTCCATTACCAAGAGCTCAATTCCATCTATTTGATGAAATAAATGGGTTATAAATTTAGTGAAAAGAGAGGTTTAAACTTCGGGAAAGGAAGGTGAACGCCCATTCGAATGTCTCTCACTCCCGAAGGAAAACCTCCTGATTATTATCAGCAAACTGGAAGAGGTGTGGGTTATGTCACAACCCCTTCCCTTTCAAAAAATAAAACCGGTGACTGTCTATGTTAAGACCATTCATCCGGGACATCATCATGGGAATCCGATGTTAGCGTCAGACCTTTCTTTAAAAGCCTAACCGTGAACATGGTTTCGGCTAGTCGCCCAGATGAAGATGCAGGGGATGACGAAGAATTGATCAAATCGACCAACGACCCTTGGATCAAACACCTTAACATCTTGTGGGATATGTGTTTTGAACAGCGTGAGCCGCCTACTGAAGATAAAATAATCCAGGTTAACATGGAAGATGAATCCAACCCTAAACCAATCTTTATAAGCGAAAACTTATCACCATCTGACAAAGAAGATCTTATATCTCTCATTCGAGAATATATAGATGTCTTTGCTTAGAATTATGAAGATATGCCTAGCCTTGATCCGAAAATAGCCATGCATCGTCTTAACATTGATCCAAACGCAAAACCTATTAAACAACAATAATGCCGGTTTTGTCCAGAGATCATGGAAGCAATTGTTAATTGAGTCAGAAGTCAAAAAGCTTATTGACTCGGGCTTTGTTAGAGAGGAACAACATCCTGATTGGGTAGCCAATATTGTTCTAGTGCCTAAGAAAAATGGTAAAGTTCGAATGTGTATTGACTTTCGTGACCTCAATGCAGATTGCCCAAAAGGCGAGTTTCTACTTCCCATCACGGATGTCATGATCGACAATACCTGTGTATATAAGAGGATGTCTTTCATGGATGGGTTGTCAGGGTACAATTAGATCAAAATGTACCCTTAAGACAAAAAGCATACTATTTTCAGAATACCACTGGGGGTATATTGCTACACAGTGATGCCATTTGGACTAAAAAATGCAGGTGCCACCAACCAATGTGCAATGAATATAATTTTTCATGAGCATCTACATAAAAAGATTAAATGCTACATTAATGATATAACAGTGAAAAACCAACACAAGGAGATCATCTTATAGACTTGAAAACAATGTTCGACATCATGCGAGCACATCAGCTGAAGATAACCCGACCAAATCATTCCTTGGGGTATCAAGTGGAAAATTCCTGGGATTTATAGTTATGTCCAAGGAAATTTTTCTTAACCTAGAAAAAATGCGTACCATCCAAGACATGCCACCTCTAAAGAACCTCAAAGAGCTCTAATGTTTGCAAGGCAGATTGGCTTACATTCGGAGGTTCATCTCCAACCTCTCAGGATGCTACCAACCTTTCTCTAAGCTCATAAAGAAAAGAGTATCATTTGTTTGGGATGGAGACTGCCAGAAGGTATTTGAGGAGATTAAGAGATACCTCACTCAACCGTCTATCCTTGTGGCCCTGATATTAGGAAAACTGTTCTTGCTATACGTAAGAGCCATGGATCATTCCCTTGGAGCTTTATTAGCCCAGAACAATGACCAAGGACAAGAGCAAGCAATCTACTACCTAAGTAGGACCATGATGGGAGCCGAATATTGATACAATCTAGTAGAAAAAGAATATCTCGCCTTGGTATTTGCTATCCAAAAGATGCGACATTACCTAGTAGGACAAACAATTCATGTCATCTTTAAGGTAAATCCATCGAGAGTGCTTATGACGAAACCATCCTCCCTGAATTGTCGACTAGCAAAATAGGCAATCCTCCTATCATAGTATGACATGCAATTCATGTCACAGAAGGCTGTTAAAGGTCAAGCTCTGGCGGATTTCCTAGCCGATCATCCGGTACCAAGATCATCTAAGTTGTATGAAGACTCGCCTGATGAAGTCGCCGAAGCTTGTGTAGCCCAAGAAGTTATACAAGTATGGAAACTATTCTTTAATGGTGCATCCAGAGCAAACCCTCATGGACCAATCACTATCGGAATAGGGGTAGTACTCATTTCCCCAAATGGTCACGTGATTCCAAGAGGATTTTCCCTGATCGAACCCTGCACCAACAATGTAGTTGAGTATAACGCTCTGCTATTAGGGATATAATTCGCCGAAGAGCTTAACATTTAACATCTCGAGGCATACGGTGACTCTCAGCTCATCGCAAACCAAATCCAAGGAGAATATGAAGTACGCAATGAGGACTTACTCCCATACTACTTCATAGTGCTATAACAAGCTCGGAAGTTCAAAGGTTTCTTTATTGGATATATTCCACGAGCTCAGAATGCTTATGCAGATGCTTTAGCCTCACTGGCAACTTCATTAGCATTGCCACCAGGGGCTAAAACAATAATTCTTATCATGGGATGCGAGTTATATTACCCTAAGATTTCCTTAGACAAACAATCCGACAAGATGACGACAGGAGAAGTCTGCACGATCTTAATAGATCTTGAACCCAAGGATTAGTGATTCCTGTATATCGATTATGTTTTATACAGAATTTTGCCCAATAATCCCAAGGAAGTGGCCGCTATCAAATGGAAGACCCTTCGATTTTATTACGACGTGGTTTCTCAAACCTTGTATCGTAAATCACATGATGGAGTCTTACTTCGTTGCCTTTCTAGGAGGAAGCGAAAGAGGCTCTCAAGAAAGCTCACGATGGGATGTGCGGAACTCATCAACCAGACTTAAGTTAGGGGATCGTCTCCGACGAATTAGCTATTATTGGCCAAATATGTTTTCAGATGCAATGGATTATGCTAAATATTGTCACGCGTGTCAAATCCATGGTGACTTCATTCATCAAGCACCAGGAAACTTACATCCCACATCTGTGTCTTGGCCATTCAAAATGTGGGGAATGGATATTGTCAGACCCATCACGCTGCCAACTTCCAAAGAGCATCAGTTCATATTGGTAATAACTAATTACTTTTCCAAATGGGCGGAAGCAATTCTGCTAAAAGAAGTCAAGGCTTCAAATGTGATTAAGTTTATTAAACATCACGTCATCTACCATTTCGGTGTACCGAGATAAATAGTTCACGACAATGGAACATAATTTATCGAACATGGATTTCAGAGATTCTACGATAAGTTTAGAATCCAGAGTGTTGTATCTACGACATATTATCCGCCAACAAATGACCTCGCAGAAGCTTTTAACAAGACCATTATGAAGCTTCTCAAAAAATTCATTTCCAAGAGCTGACACGATTGGGACAAAACACTGTCCTATGTATTTAATATTACATTAAACAATTTGAGACACTAAATAGAAATCCAAACTTTACATATAAAGGACTATGATATCAAACTCATTTGAACAATTAATTTATTCTTCAATAGATATAAGGTTTTCATGTGTTTTAGAAACTAATTGCTCAAGAATGTTGTACATATCTTCTGCTTGACCAAATAAAAAGAATACAAATTAATGTGAAATTATATAGTTTTTTCTAGATTTTTTTCTAGATTTTTTGTTTAACAAGGTCAGTTGCTTGCCATGTTTGAAAAGTTAATTGTTTAAGAATAATCTTATATATCTTTTGTCTGAACAAATGGAGGGAATTATAATGCTCCATCTTAGGATTATCAAATATTTGATTACAATTAGAATTTCTTTTTTAAGGTGATATATGAATAATATGAGCCTTGGTCCATTTAGGAAGTCAATAGGAGGTGTCATGCAAAACTGGAAGTATGAGGGGTTTAACTGCAAAACTGCACTTGTAAGTTTGGTCATTGCATGAGTGAAGTATGGGTAGGTTCTTTGAGTGATAGAGAGTACTGTATAAGATTGAGAACTTAGTTATATATGTAGAATGGGGGATCTTTATTTAAATGAAAGAGGGATTTGACAAATACTATTCTTAATTTTAAGGGTAAAAGGACAAAAAACACAGGACTGGAGAACGCTTTGATTTCAAGTAATCTAGGAAAATTTTTACTATTTGCAATATTAGCCTATTTGTTAGCACAATCAACATTTTAGACATGAGGGATAACATTCATAACGCCTCAAGAGATAAAGTCAGATTTAATATAATAATACATATGCAGTCAATTGACCATTCTAACAATGCTAAGCCTTTCTTCATAGTAATTTTTTTGCTTAAAACCAATGAATTTCTAAAATATCTGAAGCCTACATGAACTAAAAATATACCTTTTATTCTTAGGATAACAAAAATATTCTAAAATAAAAAAGGATATTGTACACTTACGTACAGCTAACTTAAAAAATCTAGAGTCTTGCCAGATTTAAATCGCAACTATAATATCCCATGCTGTAATATTGCTATGCTCCTATTATATTACATTACTACAACATTGAACCAATATGAACCTGTAGGAAGTTTTTAAATCTTTAAAGAAATTATTTATAATTTTTGTATTTTTAGTACTATTTGTAGATTTTGAAATTTTTAATGAGGTAGCGTGTAATTTTTGAAATTTTAAAGGAGTTGTTAGTAAGTTTTAGTTTTTAAAGGATTCATTTATAATTTCATATTTTTCAGAGGGGTGTTTGTGCTTTTTGATTTTTTAGGTATTTTTAATTTTTCACATTTTTCAAGGGATAGTGTCCAATTTGTTTTTCATAGAAAAGTGAAAAGAAAATCAAGAATATTATTATTTGACTTTTAATAGGGGTAATTATATGTCACCCGGCACTTTAAAGTACTTTTCAATACCCTGTTAGTTGCATAATCATTTAACATAAAAAAAATCACAAGCAACCAAAATATGTAAATAATGATTTCTTTATTTATCACAGAGAGGTTTCTTGTTCATTTATAATATTGTATAGATGATGTTAAGTTGGGGGTTTCTAGAAAAGTTTAGGAAAGTTTAGGGGCTTTCATGGAAAATACCTTAAGTTTCAGGATGTTCTATGCAATTTACTCTTTGAAACCGAGAGAGAAATCTCTTTACTTGGAATGCAGCATACATATAACACTATCCAGAATCAAGATATAGGATTCAAAATATTCTTTTTAAAAAAATTTTAAGCGCATATATTGGTTCTACATGCATATAATAATTGAATAATATACATGCGTATTGATTAAACAATCTAATCTAATCTAATAAGAAGAAAATAACAAGGGCACATATCTGTTGAATGAGATGAAAGTGCTGTGAAAATTATTACAATTTCTTGATCTAAAAAACATACGAACATACAATATAATTAATTACCTTAAAATAATTTAATCTAATGTAATAAGACGAAAATAACAAATGCACACACCTATTGAGGGAGACAAAAGTGCTATGGAAATAATTATAATTTCTTGCCTTATATATATTGGTACGTTACATTGCATGTGAAAGGATAACAATTATAAATAGAATTCTATTTTAGATAATAATATTCAACAAGCTTAATGAGGGCTTAATTAATTTGTTTGCATATATGTTCACGAGTGCGAGATGAACAATATATATAAGGGGGATTTTTTATTAGAGGTTAGTTAAATGGAAGCGGGATTAGATAGTTGAGGTCTATGGATTAGTATTTGAATTCCTATGGTATTTTTGTCTACCAAAATATTTTCATGAACTCGTGCTTATACATATAACATTGTCCTCAATCAAGATATAGGATTAAAAAATACTTCTTAAAAAAATTTTAAACGCATATATTGGTTCTACATGCATATGATAATTGAATAATATACATGCGTATTGATTAAATAATCTAATTTAATCTAATAAGAAGAAAATAACAAAGACGTGTACCTGTTGAAGGAGATGAAAGTGCTGTGAAAATTATTACAATTTCTTAATCTTAAAAAAGATGAAATATACAAACATACAATATAATTAATTGCCTTAAAAATAATCTAATCTAACCTAATAAGAAGAAAATAACAAAGACACATACTTGTTTAAGGAGACGAATGTGCTAAGAAAATTATTATAATTTCTTGGTTTATATATATTGGTACGTTATGTTGCATGTGAGAGGGTAACAATTATAAAGATAGTTCTATTTAAATAATAATATTTAGCAAGCTTAATTAGGGCTTAATTAATTTTTTGCATTTATCTTCACGGGTGCAAGATGAGCAATATATATAATATATATAAGGTACGTGGTCTATTAGAGAATTCTATGATAATATTAACTCTACAATGATATAACAAACAAATTCAACTCTGAAGGGTTAACATGCAAAAGTGCCTATAACAATTCAAAAATTAAAAAAAATAAAAAAAATCTCGTCAAAGTATGAGATAATTGAATAATATACATAACAAACAGACCTAACTCCTACTTAAAAGATAAAACAAATTCATAAAAACTATTAGATTGAATTGATCTAAAATTCTTTTAGCATTAGGATTAAGTAAACATGAAAATAGCTAGATATGAAGGGCTTACATACAAAAGTGGCTACAACAGTTCAAAAAAAAAAAAAAAAAATCTCGCCAAAGTATGAGATAATTGAATAATATACATGCATATTAGATATCAAAAGTTGGTTAGTTAAACGAAAATTTTGATTGGATGTTAGTTAAAAGAAAGCATGATTAGATAATTTAGGTCTATGGATTAGTATTTGAGTTAAGGATATTTTTGTCTACCAAAAGATTTTTCCGAACTCGTGCTTTTAAAGGGAGTATGATTATTATAAAATTCTTATGCTGTACTAAAGCATATATGAGCATCAGAACACAAAATCTGTGTTAGGACAAAATTGTAAAATTTGTTTGTTTTCAGCAAAGAAGACAATAAGAACTCTGGTATATATGTTACAAGAGTACTAAGAGATTCATAATCCAGCCGCCTCCGCCTAATCCCTTCTTTTGTCCTCCCCATAAGTCGTATTCTACAAAGCCCAGTAAAAGAGTCTCTCCTCCTCAACAATTTCTCTCTCTTCACTAATTACGTTTGTCCCTCCTATGCATAGAATTTGTAATCGCATTAATAATCCTACCATTCTTTATCCATCCATAATTTCAACACCTCTACAATTCGAACCTTTTCAGGATATTCCCCTTAAATCATGACTCTTTGCTTCTCTATTTAAGCCAGCGTTTGGCGTGTGCTAGCCCAAAGCAATTAATACCCAAGAGATAGAGAGGGAGATGGGTTCTTCTTCTTCTTCTAATTACTGTTATTGTTTTTATTTTCTCTCTCTTTTGCTTGCTTTAGTTTTGAGCTTTGCTGGTAATTGTAATGGAGGAAAGACGAGTTCTTTTGTTAGGAAAGTTGAGAAGGCCATTGATATGCCACTGGATAGTGATGTCTTCAGAGTGCCTCCTGGTTACAATGCACCTCAGCAGGTGATTTATATTTGTTTTGTGAAGAAAACCCATGTTTTGATTATTTCTTTTTCTATTTGGAAGTTATTGATTTTATTCTTAATTTTTTATTCCATTTGGGTAGTCTGTAAATCTTGTTCTGCTCCGTCCTGGGTCTTTCGTTCGTACGTAGATTAGAAACTGTTTTTGGGGGATCACAAGTTTTTTATGGGCAACTCTCGATTTTGTTTTGCTTTGGTTTAACTCAATTTTTTATGGGTCGCCTGTATGCTCTTTTTCCTCAAAACTTGAGGTTCTCGTTCTGTTTGTTTCATGACCAATGATTTTTATCTTAATTTGTTACTCTTTTATAGCATATTACACTCAATTGATTGCTACCCCTTTTGTTTTCTTTGCGTTATTGTATGAATGACTTGCTTCTTTCCTTCAGTGATGTTTGATTCTGTTGCCCATTGTCTGCTCATCTTTTTTGGATTCATTTATTCTCGTCAAATTTTGCTTTATTTTATTGGTTTATGCCACTTCTATTTTCCACTTTGGTATGTTAATCATGAGGATCACTTTTCTAGCTTGTACAAGTTGTAGTGTTGAACCTAAAACCTTTTAGGTTCGTATACCTTTAATCATATGCTTTGACTCTTCATTAGAT
Source organism: Asparagus kiusianus (assembly GCA_022839385.1). Lineage (NCBI taxonomy): Eukaryota > Viridiplantae > Streptophyta > Magnoliopsida > Asparagales > Asparagaceae > Asparagus > Asparagus kiusianus. The sequence goes on along the minus strand of BQKN01001085.1, from coordinate 110,322 downwards.
GCTGACAATGCAAGTGTTTATAGCTTAAGAGTTCATATATCAACTACATAATTGTTTGCTGTTCATATATAAATTTGGTGAGCTTTTTAATTTCTGAAGGTTCATATAACTCAAGGTAGCCTTAATGGTGGAGCCATGACAATATCATGGGTGACCCAAGATGAGCGAGGTTCAAGCAAAGTACTCTACGGCACATCCGAGCACAATCTTGAGTTCTCAGCTGAAGGCAGAGTTACTAACTATACATACTATAACTACACTTCAGGCTTTATCCATCATTGTACTCTACGAAGATTGAAGGTGGTTTATTTAGCAAATTTATGACTCCTTTCTAGGGATAATTTCTTTTTGGAATTTGGAGTTGAAGAGCATTTGTTCTTTTGCAGCACAACGTGAAATATTACTATGAGGTTGGAATTGATCATTCACCTAGAAGATTTTGGTTCATTACTCCTCCTCAAGTTGGCCCTGATGTTCCTTATACCTTTGGCCTTATAGGTACCCTTTTTCGTTTATTTTATGCAAGATATCGCCTTTATAATCATTGGTAATGGTACTATATGACCTTAAATCAATTGCCTTTTCGATAATGTAATATGCATACATTCGAAGTAGCCATATCTTCTAATGAACCTTTCATTACATTACCAAAAGAAGAAAGAATTGAGTTATTTTTTTCATGGTCATATATTTTGGTAGATGTATTTCTGTCTTGAGTGAATAGATCCCCTTGTGCTTCTTTTGATCCTCGTTCATCATCATATAATATTGCAATGGGGGTTCCAGGACAGTCATTATTTCAATAGGACATTATGAGATGAACCTTACGCATTTGGCTTTATCGCTAGCTTTCTCATTTGTTTTTATGCAAGGTCTCACCTTTCTAGTTGTTGGTAACAAGACTATATCTGTTTACATCACTTTCATTTTGATAATGTTATATTCGAAGTAGCCATACCCATTTAATAAAATATGTATTCTAGCACTAAAAGAAATAAGTCGCAGTGCTTCTTATAATGATCATTAGTTTGGCTAATGTACCCACATTGATTCTATAATGGTACATGCTTATTTCTCATTATTTAACATTATAATCAGGCGATCTTGGGCAGAGTTATGATTCCAACAGTACACTTACTCATTACGAGAATAACCCAATTAAAGGACAGACTGTGCTGTTTGTTGGTGATCTCTCTTATGCGGATAATTACCCGAATCATGATAATGAGAGATGGGATACTTGGGGGAGATTTGTGGAGAGGAGCACAGCTTATCAGCCTTGGATTTGGACTGCAGGAAACCATGAGCTTGATTTTGCTCCTGAAATCGTAAGTACAAAAGAAAAAAACATTATACCCTTCGTCTATGTTATAGTTTCCAATTCCACTGAAAGTTTCAGGATCGATGTTTTGTTTGAGCAATCTGAAAAAAAACTCTGTTCATATCACAACTTAGACCATCATGCACATGTCTGTAGCAATAAGTGATGCTATTTCAAAGAACATACTGATTCTTATGTTGGGCTTTTGGCTTCATTGTTGACTATAAAAAAGTTAACCATCTTTAGTAGTGAAAAAAAAAAATCTAGTGCTCTCTATTTAACTACATTGACAGAGTATGGAGATTTGGCAGTTTTTCATTTGGAAATTAATCATTAGAAATGTTCATAATTCTCTTGCAGGGTGAGACCAAGCCATTCAAGCCATATAGGCATAGGTACCATGTTCCCTATAAAGCTTCTGGAAGCACATCCCCATTCTGGTACTCCATCAGGCGGGCCTCAGCACATATCATTGTTCTTGCATCATATTCAGCTTACGGTATGAATTCCTCAGAAATCTGTTTGGTATTTGAGCATTAATAGCCGTTAGTTAGAGATATTTAGTAATAGTCATTCATATTATAATATCCTTGCTATTCAGAATAAACTTGTATTATCAAACTTACATTGTCCATTTGTTTGCTTTTAAATTGTAGCAATTCAATGTAAATGAATGTAAAATTTTGCATTTTTTGACTAGAAACATTCTTAACATCAAGAAATAGTCTTGTGTAAATCCTTCTCCAATGGTACTTACAGGTGTATATCCTTTCTCCTTCCAGGTAAATACACTCCTCAATACAAGTGGCTTGAAGCTGAGCTGCCAAAAGTTAACAGAACAGAAACACCGTGGCTTATTGTTCTTTTGCATTCGCCATGGTACAATAGCTACAACTATCATTACATGGAAGGAGAATCAATGAGAGTTATGTTTGAATCATGGTTTGTAAAATATAAAGTGGATGTCGTGTTTGCAGGTCATGTACATGCCTATGAACGCAGCGTAAGTATATCTACTGTTTTTCTAACCTTTGGTAATGCATTATTATAATTTCTTTTTCTGACACAGTTTGTACCTATTAAATTCAGGAACGCATATCAAATATCGCATACAACATTGTGAATGGGGAATGCATGCCAACAACTGATCAATCGGCTCCTGTGTACATAACTATCGGTGATGGAGGAAACCTCGAAGGACTTGCCACCAAGTATGTCTATATAGTAACCGACCCTTTTTTCTTATAGTTTATTCAGAAAAGAGCTAGGATAAACTATTATGAAATAGCTTTATTAGAGATGGTACATACTATATCAGAAAACTATCCTAATGACGAAGCTTTTGAAATTTATCCTATGCTTAAGCAAACTAAACAAGGAAAAAATGTCCTAAATTCTTTTTGTGTGTGTGTATGTGATGCCAACTTTCACCAACATCTCTCTGTTACCGTAGGAAATTTTTTTTTAAAAAAAATATTTTTCTCTAATTAGAAAAACTATGGTGTGTGCAAAACCCCTAGTAGTGCATGATGGTTTTGCAAAATTAACCCAAAAACAAGTATCCACCTTGAAGGATTATCTTTCAATTGTAATTTGCGTGATGTAACTTGGACACTTGAAACTTACACCTGAAATTGATGAGCATTTATTTCCATTTAATTTGCAGCATGACAGAGCCACAACCCAGCTACTCTGCGTATAGAGAAGCAAGCTTTGGACATGCCACTTTCGATATCAAGAACAGAACTCATGCCTACTATAGTTGGCACCGGAATCAGGATGGTTATGCTGTAGAAGCTGATTCAATGTGGTTTTATAACCGTTTTTGGCACGCTATTGATGAGTCTGCTAAATATTATTCATAATATTGGATGTAAACTTACATTGTTCTTATTAGTTGTAGAGACAGTCTTTTTTTCCCAAATTTTGGTTGAGAATCATATATTCCAGTTATTGGATAGACTTATTTATCCTCATACCGGTCAATAAATTTAGTTTAGCATTTTATGGATGAATTTGTGGAAGCAATACTTTTGTATATCTCGAAGCTCACAGTTATCATATGAGAGTGTTTGTTTTGGTCAGTAATTACAATTATTGTCAAAGAAATAGATTTCTTTTATATAAGTAGGTGATGTTTATAAGATAACGCCTGCCTTCGATTGATAGTCACAATTTACTTTGTTTTGATAAGCATGTGAGATATGTGCTAGACATGCTATCGTCTCTCATAATTTCACATACACTAATATAAGTGGGGATGCATCACAGAAGTAATGAGTTATTCTACTCAAATATTATTTTAGAGCGAATTTCCTCTCAAAATTTGTTCCCAATTGTTAAGAATTATAAGTCTTAAAATCCCTAAACATTAGGTAGGTTGAGTGCCCTTTTCAAGGTCCAAAACCTGGACTCATGAAATAGTGCAATTTTTTTTTAAGAAAACCCACTTTAAATTTATAGCCGGTGAGATTTGAACCTAGGTTGTTCTAATACCATGTTTTAGTCCCTAAAGGTTGAGGGTTCCTTTTATGGGCCAAAACCTGAACATAGTAACATGTGGGGCTCATGCAATGGTGTTAAAATTTAAAAAACCCGCTTTAAATTTGTGCTTGGTGGGATTTGAACATAGGTTGCTTTGATACTATCTTAAAGTCTGTGATACTTCACCAAATCTCCAAAGTTGTGATGAAGGTGGAGAGAGATATTTTTATATTCTAACAATAAGGAGTTTAACTGATTTGCGGTGTATGGTAATAGGAGTAGTCATCTCCAAATTGTATTTAGAAGATAAGAAAAATAAGAAGAAACTACCTTCTCTTCCACGTGAGATTAGAGTTGGGGAAAACCCAATTTGACTATAATTTTGTAAGATACAATTAAGCTGATATATTATTTAGGTAAATAACTGGTAATTATACCCAAGGGGGTTCGCTAGGATGGTTGGTTGAGTTTGCTCTGTGCTCTCAATAGTTCTAGGTTCAAATACCCTTGCCGACTTTCTTGAAACTGGGATTGCGATGAAGAACCCTTAAACGTAGGAATTTGTAACCAAATATCCATTTTTGCCAAAAAAATTATACTAATATAAACGAAATGAATGATCATGAACAAATCTTTTATTTAATATTCTGATAAAACTACCTCAACTATAGAAATTTGTGCTCAAGGACTTATTTGGATTTGATGCGAGTGAAGGAAAGTTAAAGGAACCTAGAAGAAGCTAAGGGAAGGGAAGGTAACATGTACAACTCGTTTGGGAATTTAGTAAGGGGAATCAAGAGGAACTTATTTCATCCCGCTTGGGAAGTGTAATAAAGTGAAGGGAAGGGAAGAGAATATATGCAAATGACATAAAGATCCCTACATGTTATTAAGTTATGTTGTTGTTAGATCTTGACAGGGAGTAAATTTGTCTCTCTACAATTGCTTTGTTCACCTCCTTTACCTTCACCCTTATTACACCCCAGTTTGGGAGGAAGAAAAAAAGGGGGTTCTCTCTCTCCTCCTTTTACCTTTCCTTGTCCCAATACCTAGCCCAATTTGATCCCCAAACAAAGTACAGTAACTTCCCATACCCCTTGTTACCGTCAATCCAAACATGCCCTATGTAGGAATTCTTTAACCAAGTTTCCGTTTTTTTCCAAAAAAATAATTACACTAAGGGGGTGTTTGTTTATTTGTAAGTGAGTTGAAAGTATGAAAGTGACTTTTTTTTGTAAGTGGGTTAACGCATCCAAGTCAGCATACAAGTGACATACATTGTTTGTTTACAAAAACTAGTTATTGCTGAAAGTAGAAAAGTGAGGATGATGTGGCAACATTATTTTAATTTAATTATATATTAAAAATCATGTTTTTATATAAATCGCTTCCCATCTCTATTTACCATTTTGAACCATATTCAGGACCGACATTATGTAGTCATAAACAACAATTTAACAAAATAAATAAATCCTAAAACATATATACCCAAAACTAAGCAATCACCATGAATAGGTCTAGTATAATCTCACTGATAAAATTTTAGTGAAAAAATCATTGGTAAATTATTAGCGTTATGATCCTTTTGTAATGCTAGCAAATGCAAATGGGGACAAGAATCACAAAGATAATACTTGCTGCAACCAAAAAACATCCAAGGTACAAAATGTAAATAACCCAATTATTTATCCTCAATGGAAAACGCGGTGGCGGAGGCCAGAGGATCACCGGAGGCAGATCGGTGCGTTGACGCGCTCAAGAGGCTGAGAAAGATGCTGGTCACCATGGTCCATGGACATTCTCGTCAAAACGCATGTATTTGGATAATTTAAAGTGATATTGGGCTCAAGTTTGTGATTCGGTTGCCTCAATTTGTTTTCTGGTGAAGATTTAGGGGTTTGTGGGCCCCATTTTTTACTTTTGTAACTCACATCTGTGTTTTTATAGGGGATGTTGAATTTGTAAAAAAGTCTGACGTGGACTATTTTTTGAAGTCACTTTCATTATCACTTTCAATAAAACAAACAAGTTAAATCTAAAAAATAAGTGACTTTCATACTTTCAATTTTCACTTACAACTAAACAAACACCCCCTAATATAAACGAAATGAATGATCATGAACAGATCTTTTTTTAAAAATATTCTGATAAAACTGCCTCAACTATAGAGATTTGTGCTCAAGAAAACTTAAACTGAAAGCCAAATAAGAGGGTTGACTTTGGATAAAGGCTATACGTTACATATTGGATGTTGTGCTGTCTATTGCAGTAGGATAACTTAATGCTGCGGCAAGATTTTCTATAGTATTGATCTGTGTTTCTGTAGTCCTACTTGATCCAGATTTCAATTTTGTTGTGTTCTAAAAGAACTTCCAATCGTTGTCATTTAGCCAATGGAGACCATCAGACTAACGCCGGATATATCTTGGAATATGCCCAAATTGTTGACTTCTGGAATCCTAATGAATTTCTTGTTGGACTTACATTAAACAAGACGTTAGCCAAGTCTAGATGCTTGTATGATCCACATTAAAAGCTCAATTTCATAAGTTTGTACATTTATTAATTGTCTCTCTCTTTCTCCTTAAAATTCTTTTTAGTTCATCCATTGATATGCTGCCATGAGGTGTTTCTTTTTTTTTCCCCCCTCCTGAATTTGGCTAACAAGTTATTTGAAACATTGACAGGAGACCTAATGGGTAACTTGTGGATCCTAGAGTTTCAAGCGTTTTGATGCACCAAAATTGGTAAAGCCAAAGGAAATTTTCAGTAGTAGTTGAGTCGAGCGGGTAAAATTTGAAGGAAGTAAAGCAAATTGGAGGTATTAGCAATTATAATGATGCGGGGGACAAAACTAAAAAGGGTATTTTCCCTACATCCCCGAATCTATTACATTTTCCGTTGTACTCCAAACTTTGCATATTTAATTAATGTATCTGTACATTCTCCCCGCTAGATTAAAATAACCAACGACTACTTTATGATGTTATGTGATATTCCCTGTTTGGAAACTCAAAATATGGCTAATGTCATTATTGGGGTTAAGTGTAAAAAGTCAAAACATTTTGGGTTTTTTTCTAAATTTTCCAAACTTATTGGGAATTTTAATGAGAGTTTCAAACCTTTTGGAGTTAAGTGTTGAAGGTTAAATCTTAATGGGGTTTATTGAAATTTAAACCTTAGAAACAAGTATCGGAATAATATATATAACCTTAATTCAAAGATGTTGACTGTGCAAATTTTAGCTCCTTACTTGAAATTATATATATCTTCTTACAGCAGAATAATACCTTCTTATCGTTGTTTTATAGGTCTTTATTTAAAACAAGTTATAGCTCATTGTCACTTGTCAGTTATGTCATTTTCAAAGAAATAATAAACGTTTTTGACTCTTTGTTCAACACTATGTCTTAGGAGTTACGAAAATATTTTCTTAGGAGCTACGAAAATATTTTTTTGACGTAAAATAAACGAAAATATTTTTTTTGACGTCAATCGAAACCTGAATCAAGAGTGAGCCAATCCTCCCAAGTCACCCGTTCACAAGAATATTTACAAACCTGGACAGTGGCCTTATCCACTTCTATCATGACAAAATACACAAAAAAGTGACAAAATCTTTGAAGTATATGTAAACTAGCGTAGCAATATATACACAACTGAGATCATAGTCCTCTACCATTTCAGTCTCCGTCCCATGAAGTTCCTGTAGTCAAAGCCGAGTAGCAGTCGCATGAACATGTCTTGCCTTCTTCTTTGCTATGTTACCTGACCAGAGTATAGCGAAGGAAGAGACGTTAGCTGTTGACTGATAAGCTGAGATAGGAGCTTGCCTAAATATCAGTTCATTACGGGCTATATATTCATAGACACCAGCAGAAAATTGGGAAGAGAATTTGCCAAAGCTGATGACCTTGTTTATCTGACAAAAAGGATCCATAAGAGTGAAGCATGCTGTTGAAATCTAGAGAACTGATATTTAGGCATAGCTTGAACAGAATGGGATCACAAGCTTCTTTTGCAAAAGCACACCCCCAGCGCAGGCGAGAGTCTGTTTCTGTCGCAGCTTGACAAAAGGAGCATGTTGTGTCTCCTATCCGGCCCTTGAGGGGATAGATGGACTTTAGTTTGAAGCTTGTGCTTGCATAAAAGCCATATATCGATCTTGACCTTGGATGGAAGAAAGGATTTCCATATGAAGTTGTATGCTGCACATTTGGTGCCTCTACTAGAGATGAGCTGGGAGAGGGATTTAACAGAACAGTGTACTGTGGTGTTGAAAGGCCAGAGAACTTCATCTATGAGGGTGCTATTTGGATCATTGTGATTAGAGAGGAGGGATTTCATTTCTAAGACTTGCTGGATCTCTTTCTGAGATACAGGCATATGAAGGAGAGGCCTCTAATGCCATTAGTTGTCATGCATTCTACCTTGGTATCTTACATTGACATATTTTGAGAGAGCTAGGTTGTATGCTAAAAGGAACAAGGAAGATAGAGTATTAGCACCTATCTATTTGTCCTCTCAAAAAAGTATGCCGAGTTCATTACCCAAGTCCCATTGAACTAGAGACATTAAATCTTGGCTAGAAAGGATTGTCTCAAGCCAGAGCTTAGATGCATTAGCCTTAGGTCATGTGCAACTAGTGATAGGGGGTAAGGTGGGAGTATGAAGCACAGAGAATTTGGCAAACTAGTGAGTCTTGCTTGAGGAATTTCTACATCCATTTGGATAGAAGAACCTCATTGAAAAGTGACAAATTTATAATGACCAGCCCCCCTTCCAGTTTAGACTTACACACAATCTTCCAATTAACTAATGATTTGCCTTCGGCATATGATGAGCTCCCCCTAGAGAAAATTGTTGGGATTGTGTTTTTAATTCTTTGTATAACTTCATAAGAATTAGATAGGGTTAGAGAACTATCATGATTAGGAGATTGAGTCTCATCATGATTAGGAGTTTGAATCATATTCTAATTAGGAAGTTAGGCTAGAGATAGGGTTTTGGTTT
>BQKN01001085.1:80327-91504 GCA_022839385.1 Asparagus kiusianus | reverse complement strand
ATGTAAAGATGTTCACTAATGCAAATTATATATAGCTCCTTCAATCAAATTATAGGTTGATCATACAACAAACTTATAGCTGTTATAGCTGTTTGCGTTAAATGACAGCTCTTTACCTTAACAAATGACATGTCCTCATCAGCTCTGTCATTTGCATAAACATCAAACATTTTCACTCTAAGTTTTAACGATGAAGTACAATGAACTTTAAACAATACAACCAGATGCAAGTACATTACAGTTGTGTCAAGGTTGTCTACAGGTCACATTTAGAAGTCTACATACTAAATTAAAAAACATAAATGATCCTTTACAAAATTATTTGGTTTGCTTCCACCCCTATTCCTAAGAGTACAATAAATATTAACCAATTACAAATTGATGCATTGTACATTCCAGTTGCGATCAGATTGTCTACATATGTCAAATTTAGAAGCGTATGTACATACGAAATCAAAGAAAGTATTTATGCTATTTACAAAGTATTTGGTTTTTTTTATTTCCATCCCAAAGCCTAAGTACAACGAACATTTACCAATCTACAAGTTAATGCAATGTACATTACAGTAGGGTGAAGGTTGTTTTCATGTCAGATTTAGAAGCCTAATTACTGAATTAAAGAACATAAATGCTCTTTACAAAATTGACTGTCAATAGATCGATCTTGAAAACTATTGTTTCTTCACTATAATATATTAGAGCATGCATCCGCTTACCGAGAGAGTATGAAATTAAGCAGGATATCCATTGATTAAATACCTTACCTAAATAACAAGGAATTATCTCTATAAATCAATACCTCTTCTTACTGGTAAATAAACAAGAAATCTTTATATATCTAAAAGAAAGAAATTTCATCTGTGTCCAAGATGAAGTGGCAGCCCACTGCTTGTGTTCTTTTTGTTAGCTGGCTCATATTTTCATTTGGTAAGTGCTCACAACATCGGTTGTGTTCCTTTGAGAGTTTTATACATTTCGCACTTGATACATGCTTGTTGACGAGACTTCTAGACAAAAATTATTAAAAAGGCTATGCTTATAATTTTCTTAGATTATTGTTTGATTTTCTACAGGAAATGTGAAATATTTAGTCTTCTTTTAATTTCTTTAGCAAGCAAAATAAAAAATAATAGGGTGTTGCTTATGTCAGAAAAAAAAGTATTTTGTAGTGCTACGTTATTCTTCTAGTGTTCATCAAAAGCTAGGTACGTATTAGAATATAGTATAGTTTATAAGGTAATCAAAGCTAAAATAACCAAATCTCATTACAAAATTCAAGAGTTTCTTCAGTGATTGTCGATGAGCTAGAATGTTTCTTAATAAACAAAGTACGGATGAATTAGGAGGTTTCTCGTAATATTTAGCTAAATATTTAAGAGAATAATCCCTTAATTACAAAGAAGTCCAGTATTTATAAGGTAAGTTATGTTCTAATAACGGTTTGCTTCTTGTGCAGGATGCTCAAGTGTAGAAGCAGCCGACTTGAGCAGATGCTATCACTTCTTCCATTTCTACCCCAAATGCAAGACCGCAGAGTGCAGGCGTGCTTGCACTGATTACGGCGTCAAGACCGGGAGCAAGCTACTCACATATTTTTGTAGCCCAGACACAGCTTGCATTTGCCACTTTGCGTGCAAACCGTAAGTATCGAATTTAGCATGCGTGAGTCACGAGTCAAAATCTTTTTGTGTGTGGGTATTGTAAGGAAAATTGGAGCCTTCAACAATAAAATAAAAATATCATGTTTTGATGTTGTTTTCTAGATTGTTGCTTCTTCTTTTATGAGAACTGAATGATTATGAAAATTGACGTTATAATGTGAAATTAGCGGAGAGCATTGAAGCCTGTATGCATCATATTGAAGAAAACGCGAGAAGTTTGGAGAAGAACAGGTGTTGGAAAAGCTCAGGGTTCAGTTTGGGAGCTGCGCGGTCGACCGCGGTGCAAGGCCGGTCGACCGCGATCGTGCAAAGATCCAGGATCTGTGCTTGGACTTGGCACAGTCGACCGCCAGACCCTGTAGGTGATTTATGGTCTCTGTCGTTGGATCGCGGTCGACCGCGAGATTGGGGGCGGTCGACCGCCAATCAGGTCAAAGCCCAGTTTTGGTTTCCTGTTCTTATTTGATTTTGGTGTTTGTATAAATACCAATACACGTTCTAGGGTTTCTTAAGGTAATAGTTTGGGATATTTGGAGCACAGAAAAGAGGTATTTTCTGAGCTATTTGATTAGGGTTTATTTGGAGAGATTAAGAGCTTTGTTGGTGAGATTAGTTTGTTCCTTCAAGTGATTTGTAATCTCAGGTTATACTCTTCTTCTCTATTAGTGAAAACCCCATCCTCTTATTGCCCCGTGGACGTAGGCAATTTCCAAACCACGTTAAAATTAGTGTTTTGTGTGTGCATTGATTTTGGTTGGTTTTGGCCCTCATTGATCGACAATTGGTTTGGTTCCTTGACACGGTTTCAACAACAATTGGTATTTTGTCCAATAATTGGTATCAGAGCTCGGGCTACGCTTGGGCTATTTGGAGGAGTAGATCGATTTGGGAAGCTCGTCTAGGGTTTTAGTTGGTGAGAAAGGTGTGATCTTTTTGGTAATGCTTTTTTCTTTTTTCAGTTTTGGATCTATTCTTCGTTTGTTTCTGCACTGGTTGTTGGTGTGTTGAGGATTATGGCCGAGAAAGAGGGAGTTGAGGGTGGTTCTTCAGGTGTGAAGACTATCCAAAGTTTGAGTATCCACTCAATGAAGATTAACGTGGAGAAGTTCAATGACACTAATAATTTTGGACTTTGACGATGCGAAGTCTTGGATGCGCTCAATGTGCAGAATTTGGAAGATACGTTGGAGTTGGACGGGAAACCGGATGACATTGATGAGAAGGTTTGGAAAAAGATGAATCGGATAGCGTGTGGTGTGATTAGGTCGTGTCTCACTCAATATCTAAAATATAATGTGATGAATGAGACTTCAGCTAAGAAGATTTGTGATGTCCTAGAGAGCAAGTACTTGACAAAGAGCGTCGAAAACCGATTGCATTTGAAGATGAAGCTTTATCGCTTCCAATAGAAGAAGGGAACATCCATTAGTGATCACATGAACTACTACACGAAGCTTCTTGCAGATTTGACGAATGTAGATATCATTGTTGAAGATGAGGACAAGGCGTTGCTATTGTTGAGTTCTTTGCCCGACGAGGAATATGAGACATTTGTCCTTACTCTTATTAATGGTAAGACATCTCTTTCATATAGTGAGGTCACCGCTGCATTAGTGAATTATCATCTTAGGAAGAAGGACAAGAAGACTTCTATTGAGCCAGTAGCGGGAGCATTGGTTGCAAGAGCAAAGGGTTCAAACCGAGGTAGAAGGTCACAATCTAGAGGGGCGCATCTTGGAATTCGTAGGAATCAGTGTGTTTTTTGTAAAGAAGATGGACATTGGAAAGATGAATGCCCAAAGTTGAATGATCAAGCCGGGAAGAATAAGGAGAAAGCTATTCAGGTTTCAGAGGTGAATGTTGTCAAGGCTAGTGACAATGATTCAGATTCAGATTCTTTGGGCTACTCATTATCTGCACTGCCGTCAGTTTGTGTTACCTACTCTACAGAGTGGATGTTGGACTCGGGTGCTACGTACCACATTTGTCTTAGGAGGGATTGGTTCTCCAGCTTTCAGGAGTTGAAAAGAGGGAATTTCGTGCTCATGGGTAATGATCATGAATGCCCTATTGGTAGTATTGGCACCATTCGGATTAGGATGAGTGACGGAATGATTCGGGAGTTGGTTGGAGTGAGGTTTGTTCCTCAGTTGAAGAAGAATATCATTTCACTTGGAGCTTTGGAGGCAGCAGGCTATAGGGTGATCTTGGCGGATGCGCGTTTGAAGGTTACATTTGGGTCCATGATTGTGATGAAGGGTTTCAGAAGGAGTAACTTATACTATTTTCTTAGGAGCACAATGATTGATAGAGCTCCGACGACTTCATTGGATTTGGCTGGATTGTGGCGTAGTTTTGTGCTGGGGTATTTGATTGGTGATGTCGTGCATTAGTTATTGAGGAGTGCTTTGTCCTGCAGATGGAAGTCCTTTGAGCACATTGGGATGAGCAAGACCATGGTAGAGTTTGGCACTTCTATCCATCGAGTGAGGGGTCTTTTAGGAGGTGTTTAGTCAGGCATTTGGAGGCCTTCCAAGGAGGTCATTGGGAGGTAATCGTTTTGTAGTTTTCGCAGTTAGTGATTGTTCTAGGTATTATTGGGTCGCGACCAGGTCCTCTTGGTGTAAAGTCCTAGAAGTCAACAACAATTGGAAGAAGTGTATTAGCATAAAGGTAACTCGTTGTTCTAGATTTGGTAGGGGTCCTTTCTTGCGTTTGTGTCGAGCTCATGGCAACTTGAAACACTTCATTAATGTGGAGACTTTGGGGGCGACGAGATGAGATGACAGTTTCGATAGGTCATTCCTTTCTGGAGGAGGATCGGTGTTAGTTGTCAAGCATTGGTTCTGGTTCTGGAGTTTCGACATATTTAGGTCATCTTAGTCATAGGTCGCCAACTGCTGCATTAGGAGTTATTGGATTTGGTGGAGCTGCTTCAGATTTTGGTTGGCGTCGGATATTTGGTTACCCAGCATTTGGTCACATCGAGGATGTGAGATTTAATCCGATTGCGCGTTTGGGATTCGGAGGCTCGTTTGATTATTGGTTGAGAGCTTCTGATTTTGTTCTGAGTAGGAATGTCACTTTTGACTCTCAGCAGGTGGAGAGTGTTGATCAGGTCATTTGGATATCGCAGCAGGTGGAGGGTGATGCTATTTCACGTTGGGTAGAACTTATTCCACATACTCCAGATCATACTGCATCATTTGGGATTCCAGCTGAGGTGGCACAGGTTGGGGATCATTTGATTTCGGATGCAGATGATGGATTTGTTTTGGTTTCGGTTGCAGCTGGTTGACATGATTTGGATACGGCCATTGGTTCACCTCAGATGGACGTGTTTGATTTGTATCAGTTTGGGGCCGCTATCAGTTGTAGACCCGTTTGCGGTATTGGGAAAGAGTTGCAGACTTTTCTATTTGATTGAGGGTCTTTGGAGACCGTTTGGGTGATTTACGTGAAGGCTTGATTCCTTGGGCAAGAGGATACGCAGGCAGTCTTTATGATGCAGCCGATTTGGTGAGTAGGTACTGACGTTTGGGTGAGTGTTCTCACTCTCGTTTGGGTTTCGACTTGTTGAGGATTGAAAAACAGCAAGTGAGGCATTTGGCTTGGTTGGTGTCGGCTCAGTTTTGGTAGAAACTTCGCCGAGGTGGAGAATTGAAGAAACCGCGAGAAGTTTGGTGAAGAAAAGGTTTTGGAAGAGCTCAGGGTTCTGTTTGGGAGCTGTACGGTCGACCGCGGTGCAAGGCCGATCGACCATGATTGTGCACGGATCTAGGATTTATGCCTGGACTTGGCGCGGTCGACCGCCACGGTCGACCACCAGACCCTGTAGGCGATTTATGGTCTCTGTCGTTGGATCACGGTCGACCGCGGGATTGGGGGCGGTCGACTGCCAATCGGGTCAAAGCCCAGTTTTGGTTTCCTGTTCTTATTTAGTTTTAGTGTTTGTATAAATACCAATACACGTTCTAGGGTTTCTTAAGGTAAGAGTTTGAGATATTTGGAGCACAGAAAATAGGTATTTTCTGAGCTATTTGATTAGGGTTTATTTGGAGAGATTAAGAGCTTTGTTGGTAAGATTAGTTTGTTCCTTCGAGTGATTTGTAATCTCAAGTTGTACTCTTCTTCTCTATTAGTGAAAACCTCATCCCCTTCTTGCCCCGTGGACGTAGGCAATTGCCGAACCACGTTAAAATTGGTGTTTTGTGTGTGCATTGCTTTTAGTTGGTTTTGGCCCTCGTTGATCGGCAATTGGTTTGGTTCCTCGACACGGTTTTCAACAACAATTGGTATTTTGCCCAACACATATTACGGTGCAGTCGCCGCATTAAAATAGTAAGAAGCTCGATCATTTGAAGTGGGTCGTCGGTGTCTACTTTAACATAATTTTGTTATTTAAGATAACCCACCAAGTTAATTATTTGAAAATAGGGTTATTTTCACTTTAATACAACAAGGTCTACTCTTAGGGGCTGTTTGGTTCATTTTTTAACTCGGTGGAAAAGTTTTACACTGCCTCCACATCAGATTTTTCGTGGTCACGTAGGATATAAGCTTTCCGTCGGTTTTTTCCCATCTTTGGTTTGCTAGGGTTGAAGAAGGAAAACTCAGTGAAAATCACCACCACATCAGATTTTTTCTCTCCCCCAATTCCTTCCCCAACCTCGTGAAATCGACGAAAACTGCAACCACGTCAGCTTTTTGCCATATAAACAAAAGTTTTTCCTTTTTTTTCATGCGAACCAAACACAATAAAAATAAATACATTGGTTTTCCACCATTTTTTTGTGCGAACAAAAGCGAAATAATCTATTTCTTAGAAAATTTTGGAAAACTTAAAACTTGTGTTTTTGTACATGGAATGCATTTTCCTGTATCTAGGAAACGAACCAAACAGCCCCTTAGTAAACTTTGATATCCTAGGTTTAAATTTTTATCTAAGAATAAAAACATAGAAAAGTGGATAAGAAACAAATTTGTTTTACCAAATTTCAAATTTTGAGTTTGGAGAGGAGGAACAAGGTTAGGATTTGGTGTAGCAAACTATCAAGTTAAATGTCATTTGAAAATTTTGGCATATCAATTATCAAAATAGAAACTTTACGATACCTAATGTAAAGGGGGTGAAACTTAAGGTATTAAAGTTCATATAAACAAAAAAACTAATTTGTAGTACAATGCATAAATTAACAATAACCCCTCTCATCTATACTACTAGAATCTAAAATTATAACCGTCCTCATAGTTTTGGTTGAGCGGCATGATCTCTGACATAATACTAGAGCAACCGGTTACAATACCCACTTGGCCTCACATTTAAATCAAATTTAAAACCAGTCTGATATAATTTCATAAGTCCAACTTTCAGTCGGTGCGCAATCTGCAAAACCATGTTAGAATATAACTATAACTCTTTAACTCTCACCACAATTTTGGAGTTTCTTCAAAATATAAAATTGTAACCTGAGCTATGGTGTAGTTGTGATCTTTGATCTATATCTTCTGTTATACCTCCCAAAACTCAACTATTTTAATAACAGTTTACTCTCAAAATTCATAACTAACAGAGTAGGGACTATCTGTAATTTTATCATTCTAAAAATGTGATAAGGATTATCTGTAATTTTATCATTCTAAAAATGTGATAAAACAATATAAGGGGCGATAGATGAAAGATATGAGGGTTATCTGCAACTGTGACATGTACATCCAGAGTTCATCAGCTGCCTTCTTCGAACCTCCAACCGCACATAGACCCAACTACGTCTGAATCCGGCGATTTCTCCTCTCTCGCAAGATTCAGACCCATAATTGTGTGGTATTTATCCAAATTTCTAACTAAGATGTTTCTTGATTGAGGGATTTGATTTATTTTGGAACTCTTTTTGTTGTCGAAGGAGTGGAGATGTAATGGAAGGGGTTATTTTTTCAAAAGGTATTTATAGTTGTGCATTCTTTCTCCTTTCACGTAAGTATATTCCTGAGTACAAGTGGCTTGAAGCTGAGCTACTGATAGAACAGAAACAACATGGCTTATTGTTAACGGTGCATTCAGTCTAGATACGGCTCGGATATTATTCTTACTGTTGCTATTTATGTTGGCCCAAAACCTGGCCAGTTACTGAAAGGCCCAGAGCTCCCACCTAATATTCCCTTGTCCATCTCTAAGATGTTAGACTCCCCATCTCTCCATACCCTAACCCATCTCTGATCTCCCCAAAGTCGGCTGCCCCTCCCCCTTATAAAAACACAGAGAGTGTTGAGAGAAATAAAGACAAGAGAGAAGAAAACCCCTTTGCTTTGTGCCATAGCTTCGTGAGATCCTCTCTTCCCGTCCATCGCTTTGTGTGATTCCCCTTTCGTCTTTGTGAGTGATTGAGAAGAAGACCAACATCAATCTTCCCTTTGTGTTCTCGATGGTGCACTGGAGAAGAAGATCGGACTGATTAAGTAGGCTTCTGAGCCAAACAGCGATGACGATCCTCAACAGTGGTATCAGAGCTTCGTTGAGTTGACGCTGAAATCAGACCTCTATCGTCGGACCACCAAAGTTAGATTTCTACTGCTAGACTGCCGCCGGACCACCGAACTCAGATCGCCGTTGGACCGTCGAGCAAGAGGGTAAGGTCGAAACCCTCTCCTAGGGTTTCACTCAGGTATACTCTGGCCTTTGTTGAAAATTTCAGTATATGCTCTTGACTTTGTTGAAAATTGCAGTAATTGTTGAAAATTTACAGTAAATCTTCAAGATTAATTTTTTTCGTTGTGTTTAACTGCTGAAGTTAAAATTTGTTTGTGCTCGTGTGAAAGAACAAAGGGTTTGAACCTGAGCTTCGTGCTCATCGTTATTCTCATTTTGTTCGTGCTAGTTGCTTCGCACGTTTCGAGCCTGATAATATTTTTGAAAATTTTCAGCTATATTTGTATTTTATATTTTCTGTTATTGTTTGTGCTCATGTGAAAGAATAAAGAGATTGAAGCAAGAACTTTATGTTTATCGTTCTTCCATTTGGTGGTGCTAGTTGCTTCACACGTTTCGAGCCAGATATTTACCAAAATTAGAATGTTTACTGCTAATCCATATAGTATGGTTCCGTTCAACGGAAAATCTAATTTTAGCATTTGGAAACAAAAAATAAAATATATTTTAATTCAACAGAAATCATTTAGGGCTGTTGGTCAGACTTATTTGACTTCTAACACTGAAGAAAAAAGGGCTGAAATGAATGAAAATGCTTATTCCATAATTTATTTGAACTTATCTGACTCTGTGCTTAGAAAAGTTAGAATTTTGGAATCTGCTAAAACCCTTTGGGATAAACTTGAAGAACTCTATACTGAAACCTCTTTGCCCAGTAAAATATTTTTGCTTGAAATTTTTTTCAAATTTAGATTGGATATGTCTAAGGATATTGAGGAGAACCTAAATGTTTTCACAAAACTTATTTTAGATATTAAGTTAACTGGTGATAAACATATAGACGACTATACTCCTATTGCCCTTCTAAATGCTATTCCTGACTTATATAGTGATGTGAAATTTGCTATTAAATATGGTAGAGATGAGGTTGCCCTTGACACAGTGGTCAATGGTTTTAAGAGTAAGGAATTAGATTTAAAACATTCCAGGGGAAATAAAAATTCTGGTGAGATTATGCATGTGAGGGGTAGGCCTCAGAATAGGTCTAATAACCAAAAGAATGCTAGTGATGGGGAATCAAGTAGGAAAAAATTTGAAAATGGAAGGGGTAGATCTAAGTCCAGGTTTAAAGTTAAAAGATACTATAATTGTCATGAAGCTGGTCACTTTATTAAAGATTATCCTAAGCCTAAGAAAAATCAGCAAAATGATCATGCTAATATGGCTGTCTGTGAGGGCAAAATGGGTAAAATTTTTATGATTAATAATCTTTGTGATCATGCATATTTGAACTCTATGTTATCTGATTCTTTGTGTAAATCAAATTGGTTAGTAGACTCTGGTTGTACTTTTCATATGACTCCTTTTAAAAACTTGTTTTCAAACTACAAGAAAATAGAGAATGGCTTTGTGTCAATGGCAAATAAAAAGAAATGCGATGTTTAGGAATTGGTGATGTATACCTTAGGTTTTCCTTTGGTTCCGTGTTTACTTTAAAGGATGTTAGGTATGTTCCTGATTTACGTTATAACTTGATTTCTTGTGCATCTCTAGAAAATGATGGTTTGGAGGGAAAATAGGGTAAAGGGATTATGAAAATTCTGAAAGGGTCTCCTGTTATTTTTACTACTAAAAAACAAAATAATTTGTATGTTTGTCATGCTGAACCTGTGCTTGATTCTGTTAACTCTGTGATAAGTGATAAATCTGTTTTATGGCATAATAGATTAGGTCACATGAGTAATAAAGGATTAGAAATTTTACATAAAGGAGGTTACTTTGGTAGTGATAAAATATCCCCCATCCTTTTATGTGAATCTTGTGTGCTAGGAAAACAACATATGGTTAGTTTTCCTACTTCTTCTTTTCCTAATCAGTCTAAGTGCACTAGTGTACTTGAATATTTGCATGCTAATGTGTGGGGTCTCTCTAGTGTTCCTACGCATGGAGGGAACCAATATTTTCTTTCCATAATGGATGATTATTCTAGGAAAGTTTGGGTATTACTCATGAAACAAAAATCTGAAGTTTTTGGTAAATTTAAAAACTGGAAAATTATGATTGAAAACCAAATGAGAATGAAAATTAAAACTCTTACGCCTTGTTTGGTACGCGAGAATGGACATAAGTGAGAATGAAATGGAAGAATGAATGGAATGGATTGTATGTGGGAATGGAATTCTCATTCTCATTCTCATGTTTGGGTACTTTTGTCGAATGAAGCTAGAATGAAAATCGCATTCCCATTCCCATGTTTGGTATCACTTATTCACAAGTGAGAATGGAATCGCATTTTCTAATAATGTCCTTACAACAACATATATTTTTAATAAGATAAAAATAAATATTAATGATAATAACTAAACAATTTTATTTATGCATAGGTTATATTAATTTCTGTGCATGTTATACTAATGCGCATGTTATCTCTTAAGTGTATGTTCTATTTATATTTTTTAAACAATACTCACTATTTCTTAGTCTTAAAAAAATTAAAGAAAAATAAATAAAAGATTATTGCATCTTTCATAGGTCCAAAAAAAATAAAGAATGATATCCACAGTTCTAGATATATAAATTAACTCATTTGATTAAGTATCAAAATCACCCATATCATAATAAAAAAATCCATAAAAGAGTACCAACTAAAATAATAAAGTTTCGAAATAGCAAAATGATATAATAGCCTAAATTGCCAATCTAAAACTACCCACTTGCATATCGCCTCACCCAAACATTCTTCAAATCATCACTAAGTGTGAAGAACAAATCCAACAAATCACGGTTAGTACCAATCGCCCCTATCGCTATCAAACATTGCTCCATAGGTAAATTCATATTCATTACGTACTCAGTAAACCTCTTTCTCT
>BQKN01001085.1:10678-75327 GCA_022839385.1 Asparagus kiusianus | reverse complement strand
ATTGGAGAAACAACCACCGAATCGTACCTAGAAACTCGAGCGAAGGAAAGTCGATGGCTCGGTCGTTGAAGAGAAAGGCGATGCCAGGCGTGGTGGTGACTTCAGTGAAAGAGGCGATGCCGAGGCGGAGGTGGCGTCGGGGGCTCTGGGTTCGAGAGGCGGTTGAGGCAGCGGAGTAAGAGGTGGAGGAGGAGGGATTGGGGTTGGGATTGAAGTAAGGAAGGAGAGGCGATGGCACGACGATTTCATAATAGAAAGAGAGGAGGCGTTTATTTTGGTGTAGGCTAAAAAGAAGGAAAAGCTGATTACATTCCCTAATACTTAGTTAAAGAGCCATTATTTTTTGGTTTATTTTTATTATTAATAGGGGTATAATTGAAAAATAAGTAACTGATTTGATTCTCTCTTGAATGGGAATGACCATTCCCTATCTTCTCACTTGGAATGCTCATTCCCACAAAAAGTGGGAATGGTCATTCCCTGGGAATGGTCATTCCAACATCTAAAAAGTTGGTTTGTTTGGTATGAAGGAATGGAAAGTGAGAATGTCATTCCATTCCATCCCATTCCCGCCTACCAAACGAGGCCTTATGATAGACAATGGTCTTGAGTTTTGTAATAAACAATTGAATAATTTGTGTACTACTTGGGGTATTAAAAGGCATAAATTTGTTCCCTATACACTCCAGCGGAATGGGGATGTTGAAAGGATTAATAGAACTCTCTTAGAGAGGGTGAGGGCTATGTTGGTCACATCTGGGCTCTCTAAAAAGTTTTGGGGAGAAGCTGTTTGTACTGAGGCCTATTTAATTAACAGGTCCCCTTCTGTTCCCTTAGGAGGAAAATGCCCTGAATTTGTGTTCACATGCAAAATTCTTGATTTAAATAATTTGACAATTTTCGGGAGTGCTGGCTATGTGCATCAAAAGATTGATAAGTTAGAACATAGATCTAAAAAATGTGTTTTCTTAGGATACCCTGAAGGGGTAAAAGGTTATAGGCTTTGGAATAAGAGTGAACCGGGGTTTAAGGTAGTGATAAGTAGAGATGTTGTTCTTAATAAAAATGAATTTTCTTGTTTACCTTTACCTATCCCTATTCCTGAAAATGATGCTCCAAATAAGGTGGAGCAAATGCCTATTATTAATCAACCTGAATCACCCCCTGAAGAAAAATTGAATGATATAATTATTAAAAATCAAGATGAGATTATTCCTAATGAGGTGGAGCATGATATGTAGGAAATAGATAACATGCACGATTTGAATGATTATCAACTCACTAGGGATAGAAATAAAAGAACCATTAGGAAACCTGAAAGATATAGAGATTATAATTTGATTAATTGTAATATGTCTGAGTTTGCCTTCAATGTGTTTGAATCCCTTGAGTGCAATGAACCTAAGACTTATAGAGAAGTATTAAGGTCAAAATATTCTGAAGAATGGATTAGTGCTATGAAGAGTGAGATGAAATCCCTAAGAATTAACCAAACATGGAAACTTATTCCTAAACCTGCTAGTTGTTCTGTAGTAGACTGTAAGTGGTTGTTTAAGGTGAAACAAGAATCTAAAAGTGTTAGGTTTAAAGCTATATTAGTAGGTAAGGGATTTACTCAAAAGAAGGGAATTGATTATACTAAATTTTTTGCTCCTGTTGTCAAATTAACTACTGTTAGAATTATGCTTGCTTTAGTTGCTCATTTTAATTGGGAATTAAAACAAATGGATGTAACTACTGCTTTCTTACATGGTGATCTCGATATATATATTTATATGCACCAACCTAAGGGCTTTGTGGACCCTAAATTTTCTGATCATATGTGTTTGTTAAAAAAAAGCTTTGTATGGTTTAAAACAATCACCTAGGCAATGGAATATTAGATTTGATAAATACATGCAATCTTTAAAGTTTAAAAGGAGTTCTGCTGATCATTGCCTGTATTTTAAGAATATAGACTCTGTGCTTGTATTTCTTTTAATTTATATGGATGATATGTTGATTGTTAGTCCTTGTTTGAAGTCTATTAAGCATGTTCAAAAATGTCTTTGTGAAAATTTTAACATGAAAGACTTAGGCGATGCTAAAAGAATCCTAGGCATGAATATTATTAGAGACAAAAACAAATCTACTCTAGTTTTAAACCAAAGTTCATATGTTGAAAAAATTTTGAGTAAATTTGCTATGTCTGATGCCAAATCTGTGAATGTGCCTCTTGCTTTCCATTTTGTGTTACGTAAGGATCAGTCCCCCAAGACTGAAACTAAAATAAATGATATGAAGAAGGTACCATATTCGAATGCTATAGGATCATGTATCTCATGGTTAGTACTAGGCCTGACATTGCATATGCGGTTAGTTGCTTGAGTAGATATCTCCTTTCTGCACCATACCTCCTCTGGTATTCTATGCTCCAATGGAACCGATGGACCTTGGTTGATCAAGTAAGCTGTTGTGTTGACTGCTTCTACCCAGAACTGCTTCGGTAGGCCTAACTGTGTCCGAATGCTTCTAGCTCTCTTTGTCAATGTTCGGTTCATCTGCTCAGCTACACCATTTTGCTTAGGCGTGCCGGGCATGGTTCTCTCCATTCTGATCCCGTACTCATAGCAAAACTTCTTGAATCTGGTGTCTTCATCCTCACCGTCATTGTTGGTCCCGAGCTTCTTTATTCTCAGACTGGTCTCATTCTCGACCATAGCTTTTTATCTCCTGAAAGCCTCAAATGCTTCTGACTTATGCTTTAGAAAGTAGACCCATACTTTCTGAGAGTGATCATCAATAAAAGTCACGAAGTAGCGTTTCCCACCAATGGACGCGGTGGTGGTTGGTCCCCAAACATCTGAGTGAATAAGCTCAAGCTTCTCCTTCTTCGGGGTTCTGCCACTTGTCTGAAAGCTGACTCTCTTCTGCTTTCCAAGTATGCATTCTTCACATATGTCCATCTCTACTGACTGCAGTTCTAGGAGTTTTCCCTTTGTGTTCATGATCTTCATCCCTTCACTCATATGATCGAGTCTCTGGTGCCATATCTTTGAAGTCTCATTGTCTGCTACAATTGAGATCAAATAATGTGCACCTGCTGTCATATATAGGGTATCAGTCTTCTTACCTCGGGCAATCGTCATTGAGCCTTTTGAGATATTCCAATCATCTCCATAGAAGGTCGTAGTAATCATTCGTCAGCCAACTAACCTACGGATATTAAGTTCTTTCTCAGGTCAGGAATATGTCTGACATACTTCAGCTCTCATACTGACCCGTTCAACTTAATTTTCACTACACATTTGCCCACAATAGCACGCGGTTGATCATCGCCAAGGTATATATATCCAAGATTTTCGAGAACATACTTCTCGAAGAATTCTTTCTGAGAAATAGCATGGAACGACGCTCTTAATTCTAACACCAAAGATTCTTCCTTGCTCTCCAAAGAGCATATCAATGCGTCGTCTCCTCCTGAGGTGGAAGTGACATTCACCTCTACCTTTGCCTCCTTCTCCTTCTGTGCACTCTTGCACTGATTCTTTTAGTGTTCGGTCTTTCCATAATTCCAACATTTGATAGCCTTCGAGCTGCTTTTTGGATTCCTTGACTTGGACCTCCTGTCCTTTGATCTACCTCTATAGTTTGATTTCCCTCATCCATTCCCTCTAGTTGACTTTCTACCTCTTGACTCTGCATGCAATACTGAAGAGGTTGTAGCTTCACCCGACTCTCTTCGTCGGATCTCCTCACTGAGAACCAGATCACGAACGTCATCGAACATTAACTTGTTACTTCCTGATGACTTACTCACAACCGTGACTGTAGTGTTCCATCTTTCTAGTAGGGAAGACAAAATTATCAACGCTCGAACTTTCTCATCAAACTTAATTTCAACTGAACTCAATTGGGTTGTGACCGTGTTGAGTTCATTGAGGTGTCGTGCTACTGACGTGCCTTCCGCCATTCTCAGATTGAATAAGTGCCTTATTAAATAAACTTTGTTCGCGACTGATGGGTTCTCATACATATTTAAGAGTGCTTCCATAAGACCCATCGTGGTCTTCTCCTTCACAATATTGAACACAACATTACTAGTTAACGTCATCTGATAACTCTGAGGGCTTGTCTGTTTAAAAGGTTCCACTCATCTTCCTTTATAGAATCCGGCTTCTTCCCCGAGAGGGGTTGATACAGATTTTTTTGATACAGATAATCCTCTATATGTATTTTCCAGAATCCGAAATCTGTTCCATCAAACTTCTCTAATCTCACTTTTTCTTTATCCATGGCCATCGCTCCCACTTGAATCTAACTTCTTCTAAATCGTTTCAGGCTCTGATACCAGTTGTTGGGGAATACCAGGGGCTACGCTAAACCCGTAAGACATTAAAAACACAGTATAGAGAAAAATACACTAAGATATACGAGGTTCGACAAACTTGCCTACGTCCTTAGGAGCCACATAATTAATTTCTTATTAATCAACAAGAATTTACAATACAAGAGCAAATCTCAAACTTGAGATCTCTCAAAATACAAGTCAACATTATAGCTACATTGTTGATTTGCCCTCTTTAATAAATTCCCTCAATAAATTCCCCTCTTCTTTAATTCCTTTCCTCAAAATCTCGTAAGCTGAAGGAGAAAGAAGAGAGATTGCGAGAAAGGAGAGAGAGAGCCGCCGCCAGAGGGAAAATCATGAGAGAGAGAGAGAGAGAGAGATAGAAGAAGCACAGAGGAGAGGAGCTTTGGGTTCCCTTTTATAAGGGAACCCTATCGATAGGCTAACGACAGGCTGTCTCTAGCCATGGTGCTCGAGCTCGCCTGCGGAGTCCCGCTCGAGCTCGCCTACTCTAACCCCGCCTGCAATGACCCCGTCGCCTGAATCATTTCTCGAGCTCACCCGCAACAAGTCGACATCACCTCGACCTCGCCTGCGCTACGTCGCCTCATCATAGAACTCGCCTGCAAGGGATCGCTTCGAGCTCGTCGTCGACCTCGCATGATCTGCGTCGACGTCGCCTGAGCTCACCTCGACTTCAAGCTTGACGCCTGCAGCTTTGGTCTACACCCAAACCAACATTACTCTCCTCAATAATCTTCACCATCCTTATCGCCTCAGCCAATCACTAGGGGTGCTGTAATTTGTCTTCCATAGCAATCCAAGGCTTCAACCCCTCCACGAACGACCCTAAGAGCGATCTTTTTGGTCAAATTTTTTTTAACCAAAATCTGTAACCTACAAAATTCCTTGATGTAATCAGTTACTTTCCTATCCTAATTCAACTGTGCTAACTGCCTGTGATGATTGGCAACGGGTGATTTGCCCCCCTGCAGCATAAACTCCTCTACAAATGTTGTTCGTTCATCCGAGTCTTCTTCTTTTCTTCTCATACTGGCCCTTTAACCGTCTCTACCAACTGTTAGCACATCCATTCAAATAAAACTCACCATCTTGACTCACTTCTGCTGCTCGACCTCATGAACATGAAAATACTGCTCTGCCTTTTCTAGACACTCATATGGATCTCTACCCTCAAAATGTGGGGAAATCAAAATTTAGCTCTGCAGACCCTGCTCATAGTACAACATTATCTTCCATATCCATCCAAATAGACCCCACGTCACTAAAAACCTCTCCTCCTGTGAGGTCATCCCTGATCATAATCTCACTTGTGATCCATGCTAGAATCCTCGAGCAACTCATGTCAATCTTGGCCTCTATTTCAATGTGAATTCCACTGATATATCAACCTGTCTTCCATAACTTCAACATCAGACCCATCTGTTTGTTACTGCCCCAAAATTAGTGGACTAAGTGGTTAGTTGTTAGTGCCTTAGTGGCAGTTTAATCTCCTAAAATAAAGTAGCATCTTAGGACTACTTAGAAGTTAGACGTCAGAGTATTTAGTTAATATTTGGTGGAGTAAATCGTGGCCCATGATTATCCACTAAGTACTAGCATTTCCTATTTTTCAGTTTAAGTTTGTTATTGTAAAGCCTATATAATGGCTAGTTTATTGTTGAGTTAAACATATCAAAAAATCATTCTCTACAAATATTGCTTAACTTTACAAAAAATTTGGTATCAGAGCCATTAGAGAAAGAAGACACGTGCAGCTCTTTTTCTCTATGTCAGGTTGGGTCCTCAAATAACAAAAAAAATTAAAAAAAGAGAAAAGGGAAAGAAAAAAGTAGGAGACAGAACACATCTAAGGGAAATTGAGCTTTGATGGCAACAAATGGCGTAAATACTTCTACTCAACCCCTTATTCCAATTTTTAAGGGGGAGAAATATCATCTGTGGAGTTTGAAGATGCAAACTCTGTTCAAATCCCAAGAGCTTTGGGATATGGTGGCAACAACGTATACCGAGCCGACTGAAGTATCGGCGGAGCCCGATCAGCGATTACGAGAGAATCGAAAGAAGGATGCAAAGGCGTTGCTATACATCCAAGGAGCACTGGATGACTCAATTTTCCCAAGAATTTCAGCAGCTAGTTCTTCCAAAGAGGCATGGGAAATTCTCAAAAAGGAGTATCATGGTGATAGTAAGGTAATTTCTGTTAAATTGCAAACCTTACGTGGGAATTTTGAAGAACTAGGTATGCATAGCAAATAATCTGTGCAAAGTTATTGTCTAGAGTGTCTGAAATTGTGAATCAAATGAAATCATATGGTGAAAATAATACCGATATAACTGTAGTCAGTAAAGTATTATGGAGTTTAACAAAAGATTTTAATCACATTGTTGCTGCCATTGAGGAATCAAAAAACATGTCAACCTATTACTTTGATTAATTAATGGGTTCCCTGCTAGCTCATGAAGATAGATTCAAGAGAAACGAGGAAAAGGTGGAAGAGAAGGCTTTTCAGGTGAGAGGGGAGCCCTCGAACAAATGGAGGTCCGATAACAATGGAGGTCGCGGAAGTGGAAGAGATGGCTTTCGTGGTCGAGGTCGTGGCCATGGAAGAGGAGGACGTGGTCAATTTTCTGGAGGTAAAGTTGCTGGAGGTAAATTTGATGGAGAATGCCACTATTGCAAGACGTACGGGCATAAGGAGGTTGAATGTTGGTCTAAACAACGACATGAGCAGAAGCATGCCAATTTCACAGAGAAGGTTGAAGAAGAAAGTAAGTTGTTTATGTCACATTCCTCTATTGGTGATGTTTTAGATGATGTCTGGTTTATAAACAGTGGGTGCTCAAATCATATGACGGGCAAAAAGTCTTTGTTTCGAGATCTTGACGAGGATCAGAAAAGTGAGGTTTGACTTGGTGATGACAAGCAGATTCGGGTTGAAGGAAAGGGTACAATTGCCATCAAAACAACTCAGGGTAACGTAAAGCTTCTTACTGATGTGCAATATGTTCCTAGTCTAGCTCATAATTTGTTAAGTGTTGGTCAACTTATGAGTTCTGGATATTCCGTTGTGTTTGATGATATGTATTGTGTTATTAATTCAAGATAAGAAAAGTGGACAGTCCATAGCTAATGTTCACATGTCTCAAAACAGAATGTTTTCTTTAGCAGTGTCAATGTTACAGGATGTGCATTAGTTGCTAAGGGTAATAATGAAGCAAAATTGTGGCATTTACGCTATGGTCATCTTCATATCAATGGGCTAAAATTGTTGTGTCAGAAGCATATGGCTATTGGATTGCCAAAGATTAGTGCCATTGATTTTTGTGAAAGTTGTGTGCTTGGCAAACAAAGTAAAAAATCTTTTCCGAGTGATAAGTCCTCGAGAGCTTCTGATGTCCTCGAGTTAGTGCATGCTGATTTGTATGGTACGATGAAAACAGAATCTCTAGGAGGGAGTAAATATTTTTTGCTCTTTACAGATAATTACAGTCGTGTAAGTTGGGTCTATTTCTTAAAACTCAAATCTAAATCCTTTGAGTGTTTCAAGAAATTTAAGGCCTTGGTGGAAAAAGAGAGCGGCTGCTATATTAAGTGTCTACGAACTGATCGTGGTGGAGAATTTTTGCTTGATGAGTTTTTTGATTTCTGTGATAAGAATGGCATTCGTAGAGAACTCACATCACCATACTCGGCAGAGCAGAATAGTGTGGCAGAGAGAAAGAATCGCACTGTAGTCGAAATGGTAAGATGCATGCTGAAAGAGAAGAAGCTTCCAAATCAGTTCTGGGGAGAAGCAGTAGCAACAACTGTATATCTTCTCAACATCTCTCCAACAAAGGCAATCCTCAATCAGACCCCTTATGAAGCGTGGAAAGGCAGAGCACCTCGAGTAAGCCACTTAAAAGTTTTTGGATGTGTAGCATATGCATTAGTCAACATTCACTCTAAGCTTGATGAAAAGTCTGTTAAGTGTATTTTCATTGGATATTGTGCACAATCCAAGGCATATCGCTTGTATAATCCGTTAAGTGGTAAAGTGTTTGTCAGTAGAAATGTTGAACCTGGTGAGATAGCAACACCTGTAAGTCCCGAGCCAAGTTTCGTCTCTTCATCCACAAACTCAAGCAGCAGTTCGGGTCCTTCCTCACCAAGCAACAATGGTTCCTCTGGAAACCAAAGTCCTCATTCTGGATCATCATCAAACTCACTGTCCGGGTCACCTCCAAGAAAAACAAGATCCCTGAGAGAAATATATGATACATGTAACTTTGCCTTGTATGTGTCAGATCCCGTTTCTTATGCAGATGCTGCAGGAGAGCAAGTGTGGGAGAATGCAATGAAGGAAGAAATAAAATGCATCGAGAAAAACCTTACATGGGAGCTGGTCGATCTTCCTCAAAACAAGAGTCCAATCGGGCTTAAATGGGTATTCAGAACCAAATACCATGCTGATGGCAGTATAGACAAGCACAAAGCTCGTCTAGTTGTTAAAGGGTATGCTCAACAACTAGGAATCGACTTTGAAGAGACGTTTTCTCCAATAGCTCGCTTTGAGACGGTGAGAACGTTCTTGGCTCTTGCTGCTCAATTACATTGGCCTGTGTACCAGTTCGATGTGAAGTCTGCGTTCCTAAATGGGGATCTAGAAGAGGAAGTATATGTCACACAACCTGAAGGGTTCGCTGTGAGAGGTGAAGAAGGCAAAGTTTATCGACTAAGGAAGGCTTTGTATGGCCTGAAGCAGGCACCAAAAGCATGGTATAGCAAGATTGATTCATATTTTTTGGAGAATGGGTTCAAAAGAAGCAAAAACGAGCCTACTCTTTATGTGAAGAAACGAGGTAAAACTGACTTCTTGTTAGTTTGTCTTTATGTCGATGATATGATATATATGGGTTCTTGTGAATCACTTGTTGCTGAATTTAAGCTGATGAAAACTTTTGAAATGTCGGATTTGGGGTTGTTGCATTATTTTCTTGGGATTGAAGTAAATCAATGTGCTGAAGGGATTTTCATTTCTCAACGAAAATATGCAAATGACCTGCTCAAAAGGTTCAATATGGAAAACTGTAGTATAGCTCTAACTCCAATGAATCCAAATGAGTCCCTCATAGAAAATGATGGTACGGGCTTGGCAAATGCACCGTATTTTAGGAGTATGGTCAGCGGATTGAATTACTTGTCTCATACAAGACTGGATATAGCATATTCTGTCAGTGTTATTTCCAGGTTCATGAATAATCCAACTATGCATCATCTCGGAGCAGCGAAAAGGATTATCAGATAAGTGGTAGGAACTCTTGGTTACGGAATTTGGTATTCACAAGTATCAAACTACAGGCTAGTTGGCTATACAGATAGTGACTGGGCAGGAGATCTCGATAGCAGAAAAAGCACATCTGGTTGTGTTTTTAGTTTGGGTTCTGGTGCTATTACGTAGAGCTCGAAGAAGCAAGAAACGGTGGCTCTGTCATCATCAGAGGCTGAGTATGTCGCAACAACTGTAGCAGCATGTCAAGCAATATGGTTAAGGAAGTTACTTGCATACTTCTAACAAGAGCAACTTGGTTCAACTGAGATTTATTGTGACAACAAAGCAGCAATTGCTATGGCGAAGAATCCGACATTCCATAGCAGAACAAAGCATATTGATATACGTTGTCATTTCATTCGAGATCTTGTTGCAAAAGAGTTAATTGTACTGAAGCATTGTGGAACTAAGGAACAAGTAGCTGATGTTCTGACAAAGTCCTTGTTTGTTGGCAAGCATGGGTACTTCAGGTCCAAAATGGGAGTGGCTGATTTTGAGGGCAAGGGAGTGTGTTTGTTACTGCCCCAAAATTAGTGGACTAAGTGGTTAGTTGTTAGTGCCTTAGTGGCAGTTTAATCTCCTAAAATAAAGTAGCATCTTAGGACTACTTAGAAGTTAGACGTCAGAGTATTTAGTTAATATTTGATGGAGTAAATCGTGGCCCATGATTATCCACTAAGTACTAGCATTTCCTATTTTTTCAGTTTAAGTTTGTTATTGTAAAGCCTATATAATTAATGGCTAGTTTATTGTTGAGTTAAACATATCAAAAAATCATTCTCGATCTGCAAATATTGCTTAACTTTACAACACCATCCACCTCATCAAACCATTGACTAAACCCGAACCTTTAGCTAGCTTGATCTCTGCCATTGCTCCCTTAGCTTCCATCGTCAGAGCCACTGCTACCAGTGCTGAGCTGTCGCAGCCGCTATAGCGCGTACATGCCAATTGCCGCCAGTAGCTGCCCTAGCGCGCATGCGTGCATGCTCCCTCCGTGCATTTGTATTGCTTACGTGATCTTCTCCTTCATCTTGTCAGGTGAATTTGATCCAGTTTTTTTTTTTTTGCTTTGATTTCTCTGTAGCTCTAATTACCCCTATGAGTTTGCCGTTATCGCTCCCTACATCCCCATTTCCCATTGCATCGTTAGCAATTTTATTCACCGACAAGGTTAATTCCATGATTGCTGCTGACATCCCATCAAGTCGAGTCTTGGTTATTGTCTGATCTCGTTCTACATCTTCAACTCATGCACAATTCGAGAGAGTCGTCTCTGGTTGTTTCCCTATTAATTAATGAATTCCCCCCATCGCAGATAACCATAACTCTAAACAGAAGTGCCAAATTGATAAGATCATCTCCTAAGAAAAATAACCATCGAACAATTAGAGGAAAATCTAATTGAAAAATCTCAAAAGAATCATTGAAGCAGCAATTCTCAAGCCAAAACTGATCCAGAATGAATTTTAAATTATCCAGAAATAATCTCCAATCAATAGCCTGATTTTATTATAAAAACCTTCTCTTAGAAAAAAAATATAAAATCAGACCTATCCTCAACCCTATTTTGCATCTTAGCCCCTCTATTTCAATTCCCAATAAAAGCAATTTCTAATAAACTCAATTCCTAATTAACTTACTTTCCTAGTAAAAGTATAATTTCTACTGGACTCAACTTTGACTCAAATTCCTCTCTTGTGCAAACTCTTGTAATAATGAATCACCCTATCTCTAAAAATGCAGGATTCTTTGAGCATGTTGCTCCTTTGAAATCTCTTGTAGATAAGCCATTTCATGCTTCGTCTTCTTATCATGCACATGAATCCAATGATAATGTAGAAATTGACATAAGGAGAAGTAAAAGGGCTAGAAAAGAAACTAACTTGATTTGGTGATGAATTCTATGTTGCACGCAGTGGAAATTTCGGCAACACTTCGGCAACACAACAAGAGAGTCAGGTCGCAATAAGAATTCCCATCTCACCAAGAAAACAACAATCTGAAGCGAATATCTCAACAAAGTGAGATATTGACTCTTCCTCTCATCAGTTCTAGGACTGACCTGTCGAGGGATCCTAAAAAGCTATTACAAATCACACAAAAACGATACAATCAATTTTACGTGGTTCGACAAATTGCCTACGTCTACGGGGCAAGGAGGAAGGAGATCTACTATTAGAGGGAGAGATTACAACTAGGATTTATAATTACTCAATCTAAACCCTCACACAAACTCTCAGACCCCTCACACAAATATCTCTCAAAGGGACGCACAAAACCCGAAAAGGGACTACACGAAATCTCCTCAACACAGCTGATGTTTTCTCCTTTTTCTTAGCAGCCTCAAAAACTCTTTCCTGCGGTAACCAACCGAAAAGGAAAATCACAGCCGAAAAAAAACCCTTGCATCGAACCCTAGGAACAAGTTCTGTTCATATTTATAGCAGCAAACAACGCATGTGTGTGGGCCCGCGTCGAAAACATGTGAGAGCTTAGAAAACGCGTGGGAGGAGCACAATGCGGAAAAGGCTCACAATATTCTTTCACATGGGTGGGCCCCCACCCCCACGTGTTCACAATTCTCCACATCGGTGAAGTTTTCCCAAAACTGAACCGACACCAAAAACATCCAAATGTCCCACGTGTTGTGTCCAGTACACCGTGAAAGAAGTCAAGACTCAAATGAGAGTCCAAACAATCTCACCCCCATCAACTAATTCAAACTGGCTGCATCATAAAGACTGCCTACGTATCCTCTTACCTAAGAAATCAAGCCTCCCGTAGTTCACCCAAATAGCCGCCAACGGCCTCAACAATCACGAATGTGCAACAAGTTTCGACAATGATTAAATTTGTTGCTCGGAACCACCTTAGTGAGTATATCCGTCGGATTATCCTTCGTGTGGACTTTCACAATCTCCACATCGCCATCTTCAAGAACATCTCGAACGAAGTGATAACGAACGTTAATGTGCTTCGTCCTCACATGAAAAACCTAATTTTTTACCAAATAGATAGCACTCATGCTATCATAATGAATAGTGACGGACCTCTGCGATATACCAAGTTCCTCCAAAAGTCCTCAAAGCCAAATAGCCTCCTTCACAGCCTCCGTAACTGCCATATACTCTGCATCCGTCATAGACAAAGCCACCGTCGACTGTAAGGTGCATCTCTAACACACCGATGTACGGGTCAAAGTGAGCACATACCCCGTCGTAGACCGGTGCTTATCCAAATCCCCGGTATAATCCGAATCAACATAACCAATGCAGAGCTACCTACCTGTAATGTCCCGCTCATAAACTAAACCAACATTGAGCGTACCTCGAATGTACCTCAAAATCCATCTCACGGCGTCCAAATGACCCACTCCTGGATCGTACATGTATCTCGATACCATGCTCACCGCCTGTGATAAATCTGGTCTCGTACATACCATCGCATACATCAAGCTCCCAACTGTGCTCGCATATGGAGTCTTCGATATCAACTCACGATCTTTAACTAACTTCGGTGAAAGACCATCTGAAAGCTTCAAATGGGCTCCCAAAGGTACACAAACTGGCTTCGTATCCATGCTAACTTAGAATCGCTGTAGAACCTTCTTCAAATAAGCCACTTGTGTCAAATAAATTCTGCCATTCTTCTTGTCTCTGTCGATCTCCATCCCTAGAATGCGCTTCGCCTCGCCCAAGTCCTTCATCTCAAACTCATTTGAAAGCTGAACTTTCAACTCATCTATAGCCGACCTGGAACTAGAGGCAACCAACATGTCATCGATATAAAAGTAACAAATAGATGTACGCACCTCCTTTTAACTTGTAAAAATATACATAAGGATCAAACTGGCTCCGAATGTACGAATGGCCAAGCATAAAACCAGCAAATCGCCTATACCACTATCGAGGAGATTGCTTCAAATCGTATAGCGATTTCTTTAATCTGCAAACCAACTTATCTTCCCCTACAGCTCGGAATCCCAATGACTGATTCATATATATTTCTTCATCAAGATCATCATGAAGAAATACCGTCTTCACATCTAACTGATCTAACTCCAAACCATACTGTGCCACCAAAGCTAGAAAAATCCGAATCAAAAAATGCTTCACCACCGGAGAGAAAACCTCATTATAGTCAATACCTTCCTCCTGTGCATAGCCCTTCACAACCAACCTAGCTTTGAACCTCAATGGAGTGCCCTCAATGCCCTCCTTCTTCGTGTATACCCACTTGTAACCAATTGCCTTCCGCCTCTTTGGAAGCTCAACAAGCTCCCTTGTATCGTTCTTATGAAGAGATTTCATCTCCTCCTGCATAGCCACCTGCCACGAATCAGCCTCCAAACTCTGCTCGGCCTCTTTGAAAGTAGTAGGTATCATCTCATTGATACTCTCCACCGGAAATGCATACGCAACTGTGTCGGCATACCGTGCTGGCATCTGTATGTTTCTCCTCTGTCTCCGAACCGCAATCGAATCCCGAACCTGAGCCGTTAGTCCCTGATCCTGCACATCGTACTTGTATCCCCTGTGTTATTGTCATGCTCGCCTGGCATCACCTCAGTCGGCACACTAATGAATACTGTACCATCTGGACAATGTGGAGCTGTATCGATCTCCATCACCTGTGATATCTCCTCCGTTGGGTCGCTCTCCACCTGATGAGAGCTAGAAAGCTTCAAGATAGAAGCCTCATCGAATGTGATGTCCCTACTCAGTACAATCTTCTTATCAACTGGATTCTAAAGCTTGTATCCCTTGACACCATGCTTGAATCCTATAAATATGGCCTTCCTAGATCGAGGTTCTAACTTATCAGTTCTCACATAATAAAATGCAGGGTACCCGAATACCTTGAGCTGGTCATAGTCGTGTGCTGGCTCTCCCGACCACTTCTCCATAGGGGTCTTCCTCTTAATCGCAGATGAAGGCAGCCTATTAATGAGGTGACTTGCATATGTAAGTGCCCAGCCTAAAAGATCTTCTCCAAACCACTCTATGACAATAAGCATCGGATCTTCTCCAGTAAAGACCGATTTAATCTCTCTGTCACCCCATTTTGCTGCGGTGTATGACTAACCATGAAGTGCCTCTCTATACCCTCGTCTCGACATAGCTGCAGAAAGGGGTCTGAAGTATATTCATCACCGTTGTCGGATCGCAACGTCTTGATCTTTCTCCCAGTCTACAGTTTTAATCTCTTCTTCCACTCCACGAATATATCTAGGACTTCACTCTTCTTCGTCATGGTGTACACCCAATAACGCCTAGAATAGTCATCAACAAACGTGACGAACCAATATCGACCACCAAGTAATGTAGTCTTGGTGGGACCCTAAACGTTTGTGTGCACGTAGTTCAGGATGCCCCTCGTCTGATAAATGGTAGTCCCAAACTTCACCTTCGTCTTTTTGCCAAGAACACAGTGCTCATAGAACTCAATCTTCCCACTCTTGGCTCCCTTCAATAGCCCCTGCTTGCACAATGCCTGCAGTGACTTTTCACCTGTGTGCTCCAACCTATAGTGCCAAAGTCTGCTCATGTCCGCTTCTGAAGTAGCTGAAGAAACCTGGCCAATCTCGGTGCTTCCCTTCAGATAATACAAATTTCGATTGCGGACTCCCTTCATCACCACCAACGACCCCTTGGTAACCTTCGCTACAGCGTTTTCGAAAGTCACTTTGAATCCCTTCGCCTCCAAAGCTCCAACTGAGATAAGATTTTTCTTCAGTTGAGGAACAAATCTCACCTCCTTCAACTCACGGACTACTCCATTGTGCATCCTAATCCGCATGGTACCTATCCCACAAACGCCACAGGATTGATCATTTCCCATGACAACAACACCCCCGTCGACTTTCTCAAAAGATACAAACCAGTCTCGCCTAGGGGTCACATGATAAGTAGCACCAGAATCAAGTACCCAATCTGATGCATCCATATGGTTCACCTCCAGAGTAATTAGTAGAAAAAAGCACGAATCATCAGAATCATCGCCTTTCGCAACGTTCACATCATTGGCCTTCGGGCCCTTTTTCTTACCATTCTCCTTCTCCTTGAGCTTCGGGCAGTCTCTCTTCTAATGTTCCTGCTCCTTGCAGAATGCACATTGGTTCTTTGCTAATTGGTGGCGGCCTCTAAACTTTGACCTTCCTCTATTACCACCTTTCGGATATGGGCTTCTACCTCTTGTCGACAAGGCCTCGCCTGAAATGCTAGCACAGGAAGTCTCCTTGTCCTTCCTCCTCAAATCGTAATTGGTTAATGTATTAGTCACTTCACTATAGCTGATAGAAGATCTCCCGTTCAATAAAGTGAGCACGAAGGTATCATACTCCCCATCCGGTAAGGAGCCCAACAAAATAATCGCCTTGTACTCATCCGATATCTTCTCATCAACATTCACCAAGTCTGACAACAACTTATTGTAGTTGTTCACATGAGCCGCTAGCGAGGTGCCTCTGGATATCTGAAATCTGAAGAGTCTTCGCAGCAAGTGTAACATGTTCTCAATACTTTTTGTGAGATACTTATTGTTGAGAATTTCCCACATCTTCATTGCAGACGTCACCCCAATCACATCATATTTCAATTCATATTCCAAACAGGACCTGATCACCCCACACGCGTTTCTATTCATCTTCTCCCATATCGCCTCATCATATTTAGGTGGCCTCTCGTGGACCATAATGGTCTCTTCCAGATTCTGAGCATTGAGAGCATCCTGTACGTTGCTTATCCACAAACTAAAGTTGATTTTGTCGTCATACTTCACCACACTAATCTTAGTGTTCTAAAAACCAACTTGTATTGTACTCGCCATCGACTTGCTGCTTTCACCTTCTTCTCCCATTGCAAACTAATTCCAAATTATAGAGAAAGAATAAATTTGATAGAAATTAGGAACCACCCAACTAAACCCTAGATCAGATTCCAAATAGATCTCCTATCCACACGAGGAAAGCGAAATCTCCAATGACAACTCCTAATTCTATCTCCACCGAAGCCTAGAACTCCAAGAACCAAGCTTCCAACTGAATCTTCCTCCACCTAATTCAAAACATCCTAGATCTGAAATCTGAGCTCTGATATCACTTGTTGCGTGCAGTGAAAATTTCTACAGTACTTCGGCAGCACAACAAGAGAGTCAGGTCGCAATAAAAATTCTCGTCTCACTAAGGAAACAAGAATCTAAAGCGAATATCTCAACAAAGTGAGATATTGGCTCTTCCTCTCATCAGTTCTAGGACTGGCCTGTCGAGGGATCCTAAAAAGCTATTACAAATCACACAAAAGCGATACAATCAATTTTACGTGGTTCGGCAAATTGCCTACGTCCACGGGGCAAGGAGGGGGGAGATCTACTATTAGAGGGAGAGATTACAACTAGGGTTTACAATTACTCAATCTAAACCCTCACACAAATTCTCAGATCCCTCATACAAATATCTCTCAAATGGATGCACAAAACCCTAAAAGGGACTACACGAAATCTCCTCAACACAGCTGCTGTTTTCTCCTTTTTCTTTTTCTCCGCAGCCTCAAAAACTCTTGCCTGCAGTAACCAGCCGAAAAAAAAACCACAGCCGAAAAAAACCCTTGCACCGAACCCTAGGAACAAGTTCTGTTCCTATTTATATCAGCAAACAACGCATGTGTGTGGGCCCGCGTCGAAAACGCGTGGGAGGAGCACAATGCGGAAAAGGCTCACAATATTCTTTCACATGGGTGAGCCCCCACCCCCACGTGTTCACATTCTATACCTTTTTAGTTGGTAATATATCCTCTAAGTTATGATCAGACTCTCTCTCTCTCTCTCTATACTCCTTTCTGGAAAGAGCCTATTAAAAATGAACTACAATTTGTGTTATCTAACTACACTTGAGAACTTGTTCATTTGCCACTAGGTGCAAAACAAATTAGTTGCAAATGGATCTTTAAAAGAAAACTAAAACTTGAGGGGTATATAGATAAATTCTAGGCTAGATTAATTGTTAAGTGACACGCATAGAAGAAGATTTTGATTATTTTGGTACTTTTCCTCCTGTGATGAGGATTACATCTATTAGAATGTTATTTGCTTTAGCTTCTACGCTCATCAGATGGATATTAATTAAAACTAATTTTTCTAAATGGTGACCTAGAAAAAGAAATATAAATAGACTAACCCGAAGGCTGTCCGGTGCCAAAAAAGGAAAAGAAAAATTTACAAACTTGTAAAATCTTTATACAGTTTAAAACAAAGTATGTCACAATATAAGCATGGACAAATCACTGGTAGTTTAATGCACTTGATGAATTATACAGGACGTGATATTGCTTCCATTGTAAGATGACTTAGTACTCGCTACATCATTATCCTAATAAGGACCATTGGAATACTTGAGAGGAACAATTAAAAGAACAAAATATATCATGTGTGCATCACGTGCCAACTTGCACTAACATTGTTACTTATGGTAGGTTAGTGAAATTAAGGTTTTTTAATGCAAAACCCTTAATAGTTCGTGAATATTTTTCGTGAAAAGTTTAGTTGCACATATACCCTTATCGTATAATATATTGTTTTCTACATACTACCCCTTAGTTTCATTATTGTAGATAGAACCCTTAGGTTAAATTTTTTTTTTCACTCTATTAGTGCTAGATAGACTCGCTAACTTCACTCGGTGATAATGTCTACCAAAGTTTCATGAAGGGTAAAAAGAGTTAGAGGTATATTTGCATGCAAAATAGCAATATTAAAGGGGTTCTATCTTCAATCAAGCCTCTAGAAAGTTGATATGATTCCAGAGCGTACATTACGCAGGTGTACTAGAGATGGAGTGACTCATGATTGTAAGAGTTTTGCACAAGAGAGGGATTTGAGTCGAAATTGTGTCTATTAGAAATTATGTTTTTATTAGGAAAGTTTGAGTTTATTAGGAAATTGGTCAAAGTTGAGTCTATTAGAAATTACATTTTTATTGGGAAAATTTGAGTTGATTAGGAAATGAGTTTATTAGGAAATTGTTTTTTATTAGGAATTAAATGCTAAGGAGATGTTGGCAGTGACGCAAACAGTGAATTGCGTGACATCCATATTTGCTTGGAAGGAAGTTTACTATCGTCAACCAGTAACACCTGCTGTCTTTGTACAAGAGCTGAGGAAGATAGGGATCACCTGTTTTTTTATTGTAATTACTCAAGTGAAGTCTGGTTGCTTGTGATGGACTGGCTGAAGTTCACTTGGAAGTCTTGTGTGTGGAATCACATTATGAACTGGTATTGCTACAATTTGAAAGGTAAGGGGTGCAGGCAAAAAATCAAGCGGATTGCCCTCTCTTCAACACTATATAGTATATGGATTGAAAGGAATAACAGAATCTTCAAGAACAAGTGCAAAAATGTCAGTCAATTGTTCAGAGAAATAAAGATCAACATACTGTATATAGTTCTCAATAGTCCAAAATTAGTTGATGGTAGAGATTGGATACTGTCATTATAGTTGTAAGTAGATAGAATATGAGTTTGTAATCTCATGTTATGAGTATCTTGATGTATAATCATTTCATATTTGGTGAATGAATAAAAACTTTTCATTGACCAAAAAAAAAAAAAAAGAAGTTTACTATCGTCGCTGATTAGTAAGCATTGCGAAATTTGTAAGAGCGAAAAAATAGTAATTCTAGAGTAGCAAAATTTTTATGGTGAAGCTGTTGGTGTTTGAGTACGATATCATCTATATATCCATAAACGAAGACCTAGTAGCCCGGTTTTGTGGACGATGTATGATAAGAAGGAGCCAAGCTTATTCGCTATTACGGGGCTGATTACTAGGCTTATGATAAGAAGGATTGAATGTTAGATTTCAGGCATGCAGAGGTATGTGGTATGAAATGGGTTGATTTTCTACATGATTTATGTTTATGTACCCCGGAG
The DNA here is from genome assembly GCA_022839385.1 of Asparagus kiusianus. Classification (NCBI taxonomy): domain Eukaryota; kingdom Viridiplantae; phylum Streptophyta; class Magnoliopsida; order Asparagales; family Asparagaceae; genus Asparagus; species Asparagus kiusianus. The sequence goes on along the minus strand of BQKN01001085.1, from coordinate 55,732 downwards.
TTCTAGGATTGCAAGAAGACATTTTATATATCCTGCTTTCATGACAGCAAAGGAGGCATTCATTCAGGTTAGTGTAGGACGTATATCAAGATGAAGCACTTCTTTTATAAGGAAGGGCTGAAGGCAACTGTAAAAGGCTATGGTTGTGAAATATGAAATACGATCATAGAGCTTTGATGGGTATAATACGCTCATTAGCGATATTAGGGAAGATCTGGGAGGACGTGATGATGGATTTCATGGATGCCCAGCTGTAGAGCGTTTGAGTCCATTTTGGCCGTGGTGGAATGTTTGAGTTAAGGGGGCACATTTCGTTCCTTTAAAAAAAGAATCCATTTATTGCGGCCAGTGTAGGGCAAGTATTTGTGAATAATGTACGTGGTCATGTTGCATGGGATTCTAAGGACTATAGTTGTATTGTAGATTTAGGGACGCTATTCATGAGGTCTTTTGGTAGGAGTTATTTACATTGCAGGGAAATAAGCTTAATGTGGATGGTTAAAATATACTCAAGTTCAGCACAACTCTAAGAAGCGAACGCTCATGGGCTAAACAATTCGTGTAGGGTCAAGCACAAGCCCATTTCAAAGCCTACCCAAACAAATAGTGAAATTAACCTAAGCCTAACATGAACTTTGCCTCAAAGACCCACGTGGACCACGTCATCCACAACCCTAAGGGATGTGGATTGCCCACATTCTAGTGAAGTTTGCTAGAATAAACTTTGCCTACAACGAGCTGTGCCCAAAACTACTCAGTGAGCTTCGCCCAAAGCTACTTAACGAGCTTCGCCTTTGACCGTCATATGCGAACCTTGCTATTGACCATTTCATAAGCTATTTTTATGGAAACAGTTCTTCCTATCATCTCTTAATTTAATGACCCACTTAATCCATATTTAATGGTAGCTAGATTGTCATCATTTAGAGAAGACTTTGATATTTTGAGAAGAGCTTTAGCAACTACCAGTTATGTAAAACCCTAAAATTTTGAATATTATGTGAAAAATAAAAATAAATATGCTAAATGCTGAAAAATGATATATTTTGATGTTTGAGTATGATAGAAATTGATTTAATATTAATTTAATATATATTTGTGAATATATGAGTGCAAATGCACAAAACATGCACGAATAGAAATTTGGAAAAATGGTCAGTTAAGAGTTTATATATTTTACACACTGATACAGTTTGAATCTGGAAAAACTCAAAAGGTTAAAGTTGTAGGTATCTTCAACATCATTCCAACAAATCTTATATATATCACATTATTCCGAGATCGGATGAGAAAGTTACAGCCAAAATACCGAAGGTTAATTTCCGAGTCAGACTTGGTTTTCTGGTTTGGGTCAAACGGGTTTATTTCGAGTTTGCATATATATATATATATATATATATATATATATATATATATATATATACACACACACACACACACACACACACACACACACACACACACACACACACCTGTGTTTTCACGAAAATTATCATCTTTACATCAGGATTTTAAACCCTAGTAGCCCCTCTTTCTCTCTCTCAAACCCTAGCCCTAAAGTAAGTTTTTGGGAGAGTTTGTGAGGAGAATGTCGAGGAAAAGTCAGGATTTTTGGTGTTTGACGATGGGGTAATCACTTGTTGTTCTTTTCAGAGTCTTGTACACGTGCAAAAGCAATATCACCTCTATCTAAATCTTTCCCTTGAATAAAAATCATGTTTTTAAGAGATTTATATGTTTAACTTTATGTTTAGGGTTTAAATCTAATGTTAAACATGTTACATGTGATGTTTATGATTAAATCTTATATCAAGAACAATAGAACGAATCTGAAACTTAGATATTGACCTGGCCATGATTATTAGGGTTTATTTTAATCAGTTAATTATAGTTTATTATGATTTATATGCTTTGGAGTGCTGAAATAAACAAGAATTAGGTTGTTTTGCATATTAAACCCTAGATCTATGTGTTCATGTGATTCATCTTGTTTAAACAAACTCCCAGTTAAGTATACATGACAATGGAATCAAGTTTTATTCATATAATCTGATAAAAACCAAGTTTTAAAAAAAACACGAGAGAAGAATAAACTGTGCATTTTCGGCCTGTTCAGTCGACTGAAGTTGCCATCAGTCGACTGACGAGAGGTCATCAGTCGATTGATGGAAAGCATCAATCGACCGACGGGCTTGTGTTTGCCCTGTTGTTTTGTGAACGACCCTATCAGTCGATTGATGTGTTTGCCTTGTTGCTTTTGTGAGATTGAACATTTTGCTTGTGTGTTCGTTTGGTGGGTATTTTTGTGCAAGACGTGAGCTGATATTCACGCATAGTTTAAAGAGTACACGTACGGGATTGAGTATGCATGATTACATTGTTTGGGGTATCCAAATAGGTTACAATCGTTAAGAGTAATGACTATTATTATATATTATAATTATGATCGGTTGGGTGGGGTTAGTCAGGTCCCGCAATGAGATCGCAGATGGACTATACTCTAAGTGCTTTAGTCGGGTCCTGCAATGAGACCGTAGATGGACTACACTTCTTTATCGGTCCGCATGAAGATGCGCAGAGGTTGATATACCTATCTATCGGTCCGCATGGAGATGCGTAGAGGTTAAAATACCTATCTATTAGTCCGTACGAAGATGGATCATATCGATGATGTTAATATTCACCTACATTTAGGTTATTTATCGAATCATCCTTCTCTGGAATACTTCAACTCATCGTACCCCTGTGCGGACCGGTAAATAGATATGTCAGTTTATTGCACTCTCGTATGGACCAATAACTAGGTATGTTAATTAATCACACTCCAGTGCGGACCGATAACTAAGTATAATAACTCATCGCATAACCATGCAGACCGATAGTTAGGTATATCAACCTCTGCGCATCTTCGTGCAGACTGATAGATAGGTATTTCAACGTCTGCATATCTTCGTGCGGATAGATAGATAGGTATTTTAACCTCTACGTAAGTATTTCACAACTTAGATACACGAGTGTGTCAATATCTGTTTTACCCACTAATGGTAGTATGAGGGTTGATATGATATTTTTGGAGATGTGTGATGTGGTATTTCTTGTATTATCTTTCTTGTATTCATTTATTCTTAGTTTTGGAGTTAATATTCAGCGATTCACAATTTGAGACATATGGTATATACATGAGGGTTTCTTTATTTGGATTATTTCGCTCGACGTACCAATCTCGTATTGTGAGTTTCTAAGTATTAATCCCAGTTTAGTACAGGGTAAATGAACTAGATAGACTATGTACTTATAGGTAGAGCCTCTATCGTACCTAGTAGCCCTTCCCCTTGGGGCAGATGGAGATGATTTTGCTAGCACTCTGATGTTGTGGTTTTTACTTCTTTTCAGACAGCAGAGCAGAGTTTCGGAGAGCCGTAGGTTGACAGATTTTTAGCATAGTCACCGTCATATATGTTTAGTAGTTCTGCTCCACAGATATTTAGTTTATATTTCTAGTTGATGTTTAGATTTGTATTATATTTTGAGAGCTGAGAGAGCTTATGTACTTTTCAGTTGACTCTTGTAGTTGAGATTTTGGATCATTTATTTTAGATTCTTGGACATATTTTATTTTATATCTATTGAGACCTGATTATTTGGAGATTTATCAAATATTTATGTATTCTATTTTTTATCTTTATCTCTTTTATATCTGCTTTTACCTGTACTATATTATTTGTTTCTACTAGAGGGATATTTCTGTGATTGTGAAACATGTCATTGCACAGTATAGGTGCATGGCATGTTTGACATCCTTGGTTTTACCTTGGACTGTAGCCTTGTGTGAATCTGGGAGCGTCACTAGTTAGTAGAAGATTCAATGCTATAGTTGGGCCGTCAGCTGGGTATGAGATTGACGCTCCATCGACACGTAGAAAAGAACTCAGTCAATATAAATTTTCTTGTTTCTTTTGTAATTCTTTGAAGTTGTAATTTGCATTTATTATAATTTAAAGACTAAGAATGGTGACTTTGCTGGGGATTTCATTCTCAACCGAACAGAAGATTGTATCGTAGTTCGACACAAAGGCCCTTGGGTTTTTTGCTAAGTCGCTTGTCATTGAATTTGACCAAGAGAAATTTGAGGAATTTATTTCTTCAAGCAAAACATCCATGGCTGCCACTAGAAATTACCATAAGATTCACCGCAGTGTGAAAGCGGGGTCAAATTTGACCCTTGCACATGATGAGGCGAGCTTTTCCATAGATAGTCTGAGCTTCGCTGGAAGCTAGATGAACTTCTCTCAAAGCGAAGAAGTATTGACCCTCATTTCAAATGATGACCATGATGTTCATATGTCTCCTGATCTGGGATACTAGTCCATGGTCCCCTTTGGTGTTCGCTTTAAAGTATCTTGCGATGCTCACCACGCTTCTTCAAAAGGAGCAAAGAATGGAGGTAATCCCTCATCTAAGATCCTGCAAGGGAATAACATCACGTATGGTGTTTCTTCATCCAAATCACAAGTTTTGACTTGTGGTGAAGACTTAATTGAGGGTGCTAGTTGAAGGTCAAAGCAACATCGTCATAGGCAATGTTAGCTCGCTAAAATCCAAATAGGCGAAGTTGCCCCTAAAGGGAGCAATTGCCTAAGCCAATTTGAAGCTCCTACTGATTTAAGAGAGTTTCTTTCTCAAACGAGACACACTGAAGTCAGCATTGTGTGACTCTACGAAAAATGTTCATGACAGTTTAAATAAATTACCAATGCAAATTTATTCCTAAAAAGAAATCAATATTTAATCATCTTTGTCAATTTCCTAAGTCTTCGGAGACTAGGATAAAAAGACAATGATGCACCCAATAGGGTAAGAACAATGAACCTGAAAGGGTAAGAACAACGCACCTGATAATCACATTTTTATTATATTTTACACCCTCATTATCTATTTTATTTTAAAATATCACTAATAAACGTGTTTTATCTTAATTTGTAGGTTAATAACAGATCAATGTATAAAATCCCAAAAGAATCAAACTTCCTAATTTTTTACTATTTATTGAAGCATAAATATGAAGATAAAAGAAGGACTAAGAAAGTTCAAGAATCCATAAAGAAATATCGGGTTAAGATATCACAAAAAAATCTAATCTGTTGCAAACCAATCGGTCGCCCAACTGATTGGTTCGTAATAGAAACTATTCATGGTTGAGATTTAATCCTTAATCTCCAAGTAACATCTAAGGGTTCTCATTCATTGTTGTGTGCTATAAATAGGAGTAGAGAATGAGGGGTTTGAGTATGAAAATTTTTATAATAATTCCATTTAGAGAGAAGGGTTACTCCTAATTGAGTAAACTTTTTAAAATTGTAACTTTGTTACAATTAATAAAAAAAATTTACCTCTTCATATTTTTCTTTTCTTCTCTTTATTTGATGATGAAGATGAAGATGAAGATTAAGGTTTGCTTTCAAGAGGCTAGAGCCCTCTTGTAATGTAAATTATCTCTTTTATCTTTTATTTTCTTGTAATATATTTTCTTATTTTAGCTATTCAAGAGGCTAGAATCATGTTGTTTTAAATTTATTTTAATATCTTGCAGAGTAGAATTGCTTTCATGTCTTTATTTTCTTGTATTTTGTAGTATAGATATACTTTCTTGCATACTTTGGATTTTATTTTCTTGTATTATTCCCTAAGAGGCTAGAACCTTTTTGGAAATTAGTTTTTTATTTTTATTTTTTTATTCCCTCTGGTATATATTTTATTTCTTTATTTTTATTTATAAAAATGTGGAACTAATTCTTATAGGAATTCTAGAATTGTATGGAACTAGTTTGATTTATTTTATAATTTGTAAATTATTCTCTTGTGCTTAAAATGATCATGCTTAGGATAATCAAACTAGATGACTAATTGGTAGAAGAAGAATTTAATAATCTATACTTATCTTGATTAGTTTGATAGGTTATGCTTATGAATTCTAAAATTACTATTTAGTTGTTGTTCTTTTCATGAATGTTAATTTTACTTGGATGGTAATTTACTATAGTATGCTTTCTTTGAGTGGTTTGAAAGTCTATGTTTATTAAATCTAAAGTGAAATGTGATAAAAAGAGAATAGTTTATAATCTATAAATAAATTGGCTAGTGGATTCAATTCTAGATTCCTCATGTCTCTAATAGAATCTTCCATCTTTTACTTTCTTGATTTTTCTCTTATTTCTTGATTTTCTTCCTATTTGTTTATTGGTTTTCTTTTGCTTTATTCCTTCATTCGCCCCCCCCCCCCCACCCCACCCCCACTCTCAATCTAGTTTTGTTTTTATTTACATATTATCATATTCACTCTCTTTATCTCTCAACAACCACTTTTATCACTCCTAATTGTCATACACACAACTTAAGAATTAATTTTGATTAATTTTACGACACCTTCCTCATGGGAATCGACAATCTTTTGTACTATAACTTGATGGTTGTGAGCTTATAACTTTAGTTTCTATTTACCCCCTATCAAGTTTTTGGCGCCATTACTAGGAAGGTGCTTGTAATTAGACTTTCTCTATTTTGGTTCTTTAATTTGTGTGTTTTCTTGTGAAGAAACCACTTTGAAGATTAAAGATCAAGGATTGAATATTTACTTTTGGTAACTCTTTTTTTTAGTATTTTTAATTCCATCCTTTTAGCTAGTTTCTCACAATTAGAGACAATTAGGATTTTAAAAAAATTTACTTTTGTCAACCCTATAAAATTTACCTTTCACTTGGACACTTACTAACAAGATAATAAACTCAAACAAGAGCTCTCATTCTCACGTTTGTTTGATTGGTAACCCTAATTAAAAAAAAGATTTTATTTTGAGCATTCTTTTGTAGTTACTTTTAACTCCTAGGGTTGCATTGCATAGTAGTTAGTCGGAATTTACCCAAGTGATTTGAGCATCTTGATATGACACACACTTGAAAATGTTTTAAGGGCAAAAACCCCCTAATTAAGATAAGGTAAGAGATTTCATCATCTTTTCCTTAGCCCACAAATCATTAATTTCTCACTACACAAACCCAAGCCTTTTAAAACTCATTAGATGTTAGCCCCTAAGGACTCGAGCTTATTAAGGAACAAGAAATACTTAAGTGAACTGGTTTAATTTTACTTCAATTCATTTGTGTCAAGGCAATGTTTATGGTTTGCATAAAGCGCTTCGTAAGGAACGAGACACTTATTTGATCTTTGATCTCCCTCTAGTACTATCCTTACTTGGCTAACTGACAGAATAAACTGTAATCTTTTCACTAAATGAGTTTTTTGTTAGGATCTGGTCTAGTTTAGTCTAGGCTTAACCCTAGAGTTTAAAGTAATTGGCACAAAATGAGTGCTTTTAATTTGTTTTAGCTAGTTTTTCCATTCTTCTCATTATTTTTTAGATCTTTTAGTTTTTTTCTTTTTCCCTTTAAAAACCTAACTTTTATTTTTTAAGATTTTTAGTAAAAATTTATAAAAAGAATTTGCTTTGGTATATGCATGTTTGGGTCAGGGATAATACCAGACGTTTAATTCGTGTTGAACTATTTTTTGATATGACTAATCTATCTATTCTTCAAGATATGTGTTACCTAACTAGGAATGCAATCTCATCTAGAATTAAGCTATCCAACATCAATGGAACTAATTTTGAGCATAGACTATATTACATAAACATGCTTATAGAATTCTTAGGAAATTAAACAAAAGTTGCTTACATTTTTATCTCCGAGTTTGAGAAAGTTTGTCTTATGATTAAGATTGGAGAACTATCTGAGGATGCGATTAAACTTAGATTTATTCCTTTTGCTCTTAAGGATAAAGTCAAGGAACATATGTATAGCTTACTCACAAATTCTATCTTAACTTGAGATGAATTTATTATTGTTTTTCTGAAGAAAAGTTTCCATATCCACAAAATGGTTTAAGCTGAGAAACAACATTCAGAACTTTAAAATAGTCCAGGAAGAGCCATTCTGAAAGTATTTTAATAGGTTTAAGGATCTTCTTATCTAATATCTTTACCACAGTCTAGAAAAGTAGCGATTATGCCAAATTATTTATGAAGGATTAGATTATTCGTTAAAAACTTTCTTAGAATCAATGTGTCAAGGGGATTTCATGAAGAAAAATGTCGATAAAGCTTGGAAATTTTTAGCGAGTTTATCTAAGAAAACCATGCAATGGAAATATTGTGATGATAGAATTTCATTAGTTTCCCAACCCAATCTAGCAGTATTTTCTTAGAGTCAAACATAGCTTCTGAAGCAAATGTGGCTATAATCCTGCATAGGTTAGAAGCCTTAGAAATTAAGGAATGAGCTCCAGCTCAAATCAATTAAGTGTCTGCCTAAGGTTGTTATAATTGTCTTTCTCCACCTCATATTTTAGAAGAATGTCTCATCTTGGGAAATAATCAATCACTAGGTCAGGTAAACACTACATCCACCGTCTCATAAATGACCTATTTTTTCCAACCTACAATCCAGGTTGGAGTAATCACCCAAATTTTGTATGGAATCAGGGAAGCTACTCCGGACATCAAAACTTCACTCACTTCAACCCAACAATTTCCTAGAGGAAACACAGTTCCTTTCAGTTCCCAAAATAATTTCCAATAACCAAATTTGCCATATTCAAAGCAGTCTCCTTATCATCAATCTGTAAATCATATTCCTCTAAGTTTTGATCATGATAAACGTCTCAATATTTTAGAAAAGGGTTCAGAGGCCATGATTCAAGCCTCTACACAGACCACCAACATGTTGACTCAAACACCAATACTTTGAATTCATTTATGCGATCAACCGAACAAATGTTCAACTCCAACACCCAAGCCATAGTTAGGTTAAAAACTCAACTTAGTCAACTAGCTAGTGCTATGAGTGAGAGAGAGAAAGAAAAATTTCCGAGTCAACCCGTGCCTAACCCTAAGGAAATTGAATCATGTTCAACCTACAAAGCTTAATTGAATTCAATCCATTCACAACGGTCAGGAAAGCAGGTCAATAATCAAGTTAGCATGCCTCCAAGTAAAACTCTTGAACCTGAACAAATTCTCTCTCCTTCTGATAACTCTATTCAGCAATCACCCCCTTTTGACAACCAAGAGCCTGAACCTGAACCTAAGCCTAATTTTGATAGGTTTAAACCAGTTTCTCCCTTCCCAAATAGACTCAGGCCTAGAAAAAACTCCCCTCAGGAGGAGAAAATCCTAGAAACTTTCAAGCAGATTACCGTCAACATTCCTCTCTTATATGTAATTGAACATATCCCTTCTTATGCAAATTTTTTAAGAGATATGTGTACTAAGAAGAGAATAGTAAATGTTCCGAAGAAAGTCTTTCTTGCTGCCAATATCAGTGATGTGCTCTCAAAGCCCATACCTTTAAAACATAAGGATCCAGGTTGTTCTACCATCTCATGTGTCATTAATTTGTTAAAATCATGTTAAAATTTATCATCTTGAGGGGATCTAGCAAACCTAGCATGCATAAATTTGTTAAAATCATGTTAAAAAAACATAAACTCAATGTAATCTCATATTAAATTTATTTTAGATCTTGAATCCAAAACAAATAAACCATTTTATAACTTTTTAACACAAAAATGTTAAATCTTTATATCATACAGTTTAAAGGTGTGATCTATAATCATAAAATAAGTTTTAAAAATCTAGTAAAACTAATAAAAACCAAATTAAAAATAGGGGATGGGTTTGGAGGAGATGAAACTTACCTCAAAACATGCTGGAAATCCTAAACGTGCAAGAAAACTGATCCTCCTTTACCAAACACGAACGATCTCACCCTCTTCTCAGTATTTGCTTCACAAAGCTCTCCAAAAAAACCAAAATATGATCTAGGGTTTTTGAGGGGAGAGGGTGGCTGCTAGGATTCAAAAATATGATGTAAAAGTGAAATTTTCATGAATATATCCATATGTTTATAGGCAAACCCGAAACAAAACAAACAAACCTGAAATCAAAACAGATGGGAAAACCTCCCGTCAGTCGACTGATGGCTTGCCATCAGTTGACTGATAAGCTCCTATCGGTCGACTAATTGGCAAGCATCAGTCGATCAACCTGAGGCATATTCCAGCCTATAGGTTTTTGCTTGAGTGCATGTTTTCACTTGTTTTGTGCACGTTTAACACTTGTATACTCTCATATATACACTTAATTGATCTCAAATCAATTATTATCATACTCATTCATTAATAAATGATATTTATCATAATGTAATTCTTTTATTACTATTTACCATAGTATTTTTAAAAATCACGGCGTTTTACAGGGAACCAGTTAGCTTTTTCCTTTTATTTTAGCCTTTTCTTTTTATTTTCCTTTATTCCTTCATTTTTTGGTTAGAATTTTCCTTTTGTATTTCTTAGTTTTTAGTAGATTTTTCCTTTTATTTTGCTTTATTTCTTCATTTTCCTTTTGTTTTTCGTAGTTTTTAGTTAGTATTAAAAAAAATTAAATGTCCAATTTGAACGAATTAATGCATAAGTGATCTATTTGCTAAACTTTAAATATTCTAAGTCTTAGTTAGTTTTAGACTCAATTTTACCTTTTATAATAACTCTAAATAAATTTATTAGGAAATAATTTTCAAAGAGGTATACTTTATTAAAGTCCAACTTAGACTTGTAATTAAAATAATAAAATTTTTGCATGCTTAGCTTAGAGTAGAAAATAATTTTCAAGATGTCTTGATCTAAACATTTTTCAAGATATAATGCATATATATTAAAAAACTAACTTAGCAAAAAGAAGAGTGTGAAAAATAGGCATTAATAAAAATTCTCTTAAAATTCAAGGTGGTTCTATCTTACTAAGCCTAAGTTGACCGACTAATTAAGCCCAAGTAGTATTTCATGCTTAATGGCATGTGCCCAATTAGTTGGAATTCATAGGCCAAAAACTCGTTAAATGGTCACTTAGAAAGCCTGATAAAGTAGAACAAAATTACCAAGGAATGGAGTGAAATAGATACTAATAATATTTTTATATATATAGTTATATTTGTATATATGTTCTTGAAAAATAATTTTGATTAAGAGACTTGAAAATTGTTAAAACAAAAAGTTAACATATTCTCTTTAAAACTTTTAATTAAATTTCTAAGTTAGACTTGGTTTAGTATAACTATAATGTTATAAGAAATTTACTTTGGAGTTATACATAAAAACATTTTCTTGAATAAAAACTAGCTATAATTAGATTGTTTAAATGCATCAAGTAAATTAATTATTCACTAACTTGTTTAAATTAGCAAGTTAATAGAATTTTGTAGGTGCATTCACTACAAAGCCTCACGAGACTACAACTTGTCCTCTAGGGTAACCAAGGGGTTTAAAGTCTTGTTGTATGTGCTAAATACAATCATGATTCATGCGAAACTGAGTTAGGATTTTTCTTTCTTTCCTTTTCATTTTCCTTCTTTGCTAGAGGACTAGCAAAAGTTTAGGTGTGGCTATTTAATAATCACATTTTTATTGCGTTTCATACGCTTATTATCTATGTTATTTAAATATAAATATCACTAATAAACATGTTTTATCTTAATTTGTAGGTGAATAAAGGATCAATGAATAAAAACCCAAAATATTCAAACACCCTGATTTTCTACCATTTATTAAAGCCCAAATATGAAGATAAAGAAGGTCCAAGAAAGCTTAAGGATCCACAAAAAAATTTGGGTCAAGAAATCACAAAAAACCAATCTGTTGCAAACCAAGCGGTCGGCCAACCGATTGGCCAATCGATTGGTTCGCAATAAAAACTATTTTATGACTAAGATTTAATTCTTAATCTCCAAGTAATATCTAGGGATTCTCATTCATTGTGGTAGGCTATAAATAGAGGTAGATGATGAGGGGTTTGAGTGTGAAAAATTTTGTAATAACTCTAATTGGAGAGGAGGGTTACTCTTAATTGAGAAGACCTTTCAAAATTATAACTTTGTTGCAGTTAATTAAAGAATTTTTTTCACCTCTTTGTATTTTTCTTTTCTTCTCTTTGTTTGATGATGAAGATGAATGTTTACTTTTAAGAGACTAGAACCCTCTTGTAATATAATTTTTTTATCTTTTATTTTTTATAATATATATTTTTTTATTTTAGATATTCATGGGGCTAGATCTTGTTTTAGATTTATTTTAATGACTTGTAGAGTAGATTTACTTTCATGTCTTTATTTTCTTATATTTTATAATATAGATTTATTTTCTTGCATGGTTTAGATTTTATTTTCTTGCATTATTTTCTAAGAGGCTAGGACCATCTTGGCAATTAGTTTTTATTTTTATTCTTTTTATTCTCTCTAGTATAGATTTTATTTCTTTATTTTTATTTTCAAAGATATGGAACTAATTCTTGTAGGAATTCTAGAATTATATGAAACTTGTTTGATTTCTTTTATAATTTGTGAATTATACTCTTGTGCTTAAGATGATCATATTTAGGATAATCAACTAGAGAACTAATTGGGTGAAGAAGAATTTGATAATCTATGCTTATCTTGAGTGGTTTGATAGATTATGCTTATGATTCTAGAATTACTATTTAGTTATTATTCTTTTCATGAATTTTAATTTTACTTGGATTATAATTTGATATGTTATGCTTTCATTGAGTGGTTTGATAGTCTATGCTTAATAAATCTAAAGTAAAATATGATAAAAAGAGAATAGTTCATAATCTATAAATAAAATTGGCTAGTGGATTCAATTCTAAATTCATCATATCTCTAATTGAATCCCCCATCTTTTGCTTTCTTGATTTTTCTCTTATTTTTTGATTTTCCTCCTATTTGTTTCTTGGTTTTATTCTACTTTATTCCTTCATTTTTTTCCTCCACTCTCAGTCTAGTTTTGTTTTTATTTATATATTATCACATTAACTCTCTTTATCTCTCTACAACCACTTTCATCATGCCTAATTTTCACACACACACACAACATAAGAGTTAATTTTAATTATTTCCTACAACACATTTCATGTGGGATTTGACAATCTTTTATATTATAACTTGATGGTTGTGCGTTTACAACTTTGGTTATCGTTTATTCCCCTATTAGCACCCGAAAGGGTAAGAACATTCTCCAAGAGTTCATAGTCAATATGACTAGTGTGCTCTCTAGAGGTGGAGAAGTAGATGTCAATAGTCCTTCCGATATTAGTTACTCTCCTAGTATTAGAAGTATATTTCTAGACACCGATAATGTATATTGTCATACTAGGTCTAGGTAAGGAGTAGGAATTCCCTTTGACTATTCACTTCTTAGGATGCATGCTCTTCGGATATCTTCTAGAAAAGATCTACCTACTCTAAGCAATGTGAATTCTACCATAGCATTGAACGCAATTCCTATTTCAAGTCAAGAATGGTGATGGATGACACATATGGCAGATAGAGAAGCTCATGTTAAAATTTTGTGGCAAATAGAAGCCCAAAGGAAAGCATATAAACTGTGTTTGAGCATCTCGAGGTGATGCTTCAGCAACTTATGATAGTTTCCCAGCAACAGCAAGCATGCTCTTCGAAAGGGAAATAATCACTTTGCGGAGGCCTCTTTAGAGAAAGAGCAATCACATGATGAGGACACAAACTCCATCAATTCAGGATCTGAAATATCAACTCCACCCAAAGTGAGACATGATACGAAGGCTACTGAAGATCTCCAGAACTAGCTCAGTGCTCTCACGTAGCAGATAGAGCTAAAAAAGGTTGGAATTACCTAACCATACCCTATTGAGTTGGATTCGATTTCCTACCCAATGGAGTACAAGCCGCCAACGTTACATACATTTGATGGTGAAGGCTCCATTGACCAAGACATTTATTATTTGCACCAACAAACAGGGAATGTGGTAGAGAATGATGACATCAAGGTGAAAATTTTCATTGCTACCCTTATAGAGATAGCATTTGATTGGTTTGAAAATTTGGTAGAATGAGTAATCAAATCCTGGGCCAATTTAGAGTCCCAATTCCTCTCCTAATTTCATGAGGAATAGTCAGATGTCACATGGCTAAGATTCTCTCCAAAAAGAAAAGAGGTGATGATTTGGTCAGAGATTACACTGAACCTGTCATTATGATGTCGGGATATACCACCGATGACATTGCTTCAAATATGTTGGTATAAGTTCTTGAGTTGCATAGAAGCTCACGTGCCTGTTGTTAAAGCAAACTCATAGAAATACTTGGTGGAGCAAGCAGAAATCATGAAGAAATCTATCGAATGCTTCAACAAGTTTGATCCCTACGCTAACAACAAAGGGGGTAAGAACAAGCATGGATGGTCATCCCAATCAAAAGCTAAGGAGACATTTGCTATTAAGGGCAAGAAACCTGACAGTCAAACGAAGGAGTCATGAAAAAATAATCAACAAAGCTACTCTTTTAAAGATGAGTATATTGTTGCCATCTGTCATGTCCTCAATCAAGGCAATCAGTTGAAGTTCCCTGAAGCACGATGTCCTGAAGAAGTTAGAAAGGCCAGTGATCCCAGTGGTTGCCTCTACCACAGGATGTTGGAAAATCTAATGAAGAAATGTTATATCCGCAAGGATAAAAACATAGACATTCGTCGACTCACGAATTCTCAAGCTTTGACTTGAGCAAAAGAAGGTCACTGCTAACGTGGTGATTCTTCAATTCAGATCCATGCTCGCAACTCAGGTCCAAAATAGAGTAGTTCTCATTCCCACTGTAAGAATAAAAGTGGTCAATCATGACCTACAACGTTGATAGAGTTAAGGCTTTGTCTCTATCACTACACCAAAAGGAGAACTGATGTGGGCCCCTCCCGATCTCCTTCAAGATGAACATTGGGCATCTCTAAAAGCTAACGGTTTATGCGAAGGCTAAACATAAGATGAGATCCTGTAATATCATCTCCGTGACTATAGGTGAGGAATCTTTGCAAGTATCCTCACTTATAGATTCAAAAGAGAAGAAGCTTACCTTGGTGGTTCAGCTTGATAAGAACCCTCCTACATGAACAAGATCTGGTAGGGTTATCTAAAGAACTATGATCAACAGGGACCTTTTAAGCAACCCTAACATACCATGGAGATGAGAATCAACAAGGCATTGCGTTCACCACTCACCAAACTTAAAGTTCCATTTCACTATGATGTGTTGGCTCAATTAGCCAATATCCTAGCTCATATAACCTTACACAAATGTCTATGTTTGTCTAAGAATATGAGAGAGAATTTGAGGGAGACGCTAATGGACAACAAAGCATTCCTTGCCCATATGCATGGGTCTCTACACATTGATGCACAAAAGCAATCCTACCAAGCCTTCAATAGGGGTCTTGCATTACCTTCACTCTAGATGATATGCTTATCAAAGATAACCATCACAACTGACCCTTTTATTACATTAGGCACATTGGTTCCATGAAGGTCGAGCGAATTCACATTGACCCAAGGTCCACTTTGAGCATCATCCGACGGAGACTCCTTAGCTTCTTAGATATTCCACTTTATAAACTCTCAAAGACAACTGCTACTGTCTTTGGGTTCTATTCCAATATTAGCCAATCGATTGGGAAGATCAAACCATAATGTCAGATCGGTGATCTAAAGATAGAGGTGACATGCTATGTCATTGATATAGAGATGTCTTATGACCTGCTCCTTAGATGATCTTAGATTCACTCCAATATGATTGTCCTAACCGACACTGTATCAATGTTTCAAATATGTTGATGAATAGGAGATTCTATAAAAGGCCAATGCTAAAAAGCACCCCTTCAATGGAGTTGAGAATTACATCACTAACTCTCTTTTGTATGATGAAAAAACACTTTTGTATGACAAAAAAAATCATATAATCAAGATCGCCAGCCTTAAAGAACTTGATAGCAGCAACAAGGCAGATGGCAAACCTGACATGAATGAGGATCATATTTGAGAAATGGAGCCTCTTGAATTACTTTAGAAATCCCTGTAAAAACCAGTCAGCCAAAAATCTGGTCAACTGGGTTTTTAATGATAACAAAGAGTTTATTTATAATAGTTCTTCAGACTCTGAGTATGTAAACTCAAAAACTAATCCTTTGTTATCTAGGATAGCTCTAGGTTCAACTTTACACGTACCCAGAAATGAGTCCTATTTGACTCATCATTAGCTAGGCAACTTAGAAGATGTCATATTCCTGGATCCCGCTAGAAAGAATATTCATGATCCAATCGCCTTTGGTAAAATTGAACAATAACCGCATCTACTACTTTTGGATGACAAAGTCAAAGAAACACCAATGTTCTCATGGTATAGTCAACAATCGTATCACATAATGATAGATGGATTATGACTTTACCTTGAAATTGGGCTTGAACTTTGGCCGTGGACTATGTATTCTGCTAACCCCCTTTTCACCAAAAGGAGAGGCCATTGATTACTTCAATCACCAAGCATGAACTTGAGTACATTTCCCCAGAAGCTGACTCGCAAAATGGACAAGCATTTAAGAATTCCCTGAGTTGTTCATTAGAGACGTTTGATTGGAATTCCGATGTTAGCATCAGCATTTGAAAAATTAGCTATCAACATGATTTCTTATAGTCTAGCCATGAAACTCTATGAATTAGAGATATCAAATGCCCTTAGAATAACCTTAGGCAAAACACCTTGGGGCACAGTGGGAATTGTGCTTTGAACCCAGTGAGTTGCATGTTAGGTCTCATGTTTATGAGCCTATTGTCTAATCTGATTTTGATGGTTAACAAATAATTCCTAACATTATTTGTCGAGTGTTTTGCATATTCTTGTTAGGTATTCTACACAAACATCCTCCATGTTAGATGTTGGAAGGATTTGCGCCTTAATGACGATATCTTGGAGATTGGCGAAAATTGGAATGAAGCCGTCGCAATTCAAGTCAAGATACATTATCTCTTCATCCTGCAACCAAGATTGAGCATCATGAAGATCATTAGCTTGGTATAGTGTTTTAAGTTTAGTTGTGTACTTTATGTTTTTATAATTTAAGCTCAAATTATACACATGCACGTTTTCTCGATTTATCGTATCGTACATCCATTTGAGAATATATTGTGTTTTTAGATTATAGACTAAATAATATTATTTTACATCTTTTTTAAAGTCTATCAATCCATTAAAAAGAATCTCAAACCTTGTTTGAAAGGATTCCATCAAGATCAAGTTTTTAACGAGTTAGTATTCTTGAACGTTTTGCAAAATAGTAAGTTTTCACAAATAGGAAATGATATTTTAAAATTTTCTTTTCTAACATGTTTATTTATATATATATAAACATTTTCCTAAGTTTTTCTATTTTTGGAGTTAATTTTCTATTTTAATTTGATTTAGAAAATTAGCTTTTCAAAATTCATGTTTCCGTGAATAGTGTTATCGATCGACCGATTGGTTTAATAAGTCGATCGATCCTCTTGTATCTGTTAACTGATGTAATTTTTAAGTTGACCAATCAGTGTATTTTTTCCAACCGTCAGTTTTACAGAAGAATCAGTCGACCGATCCAAAAGATCAGTTGACCGATCAACGGTCTTTTGGTTGTAACAGTTAGTTTTGGCTGATTTCTTTTAAGAGGCTATATATAGCCCTCATAACTCATTTGTTTTGATATATGGAAGTTTAGAAAGAGGTTTTTCAAGTTTGTTTAAGGGTTTTTAAGAGAAAATCAAGTGTTTTTGTTTGTTTGAAGGAGTTTTACAAAGAGAAGGATTTCATCTTTAAATATCTATCTCTCTTTGTTTTAGAGAAGTTTTTCTAAACTCATTCTCTATCTATTTATTATTTTGATTCTCATATATTTGTGCTAATTTGATTTGAGTTTAACTTTAATTTTATTATACTCATTGTTTACACACACAACCACTTGAACTTAAGTATTTCACATATTATATATTTGGGTTGCGAGTGATTCATTGAGAGAGCTTACATTTCGTTCTCATTTGTATTGGAGAACAAATCCTTTATTTGCACTTATTGTTGAAACACGTTGTAATATAAAAGAACAATTAGAGGAGTGGTTAGCGAGAGACCGAGGTTAATTCCAAGAGGAGTGAGTTGGTAGTAAAGCCTAGAGAGAGGTGGTAAATCCAAACACTTGAGAAAGGTAACACGGTTAGTCCAACACTTAGAGGAGTGTGTCTTGTGGAATTGACAATGTGTAGATTGTAAAAGTTTTCAGTAAACTTTAAAAACCAATTGTGTAGTTATTTTAATTGATAGTGGAGATTTCCTTGAGCTGAGGAGCGGAGACATAGTTCGTGGGTTGACCAAACTCCGTGATCATATCTTTACGTTTGTGATTGACTTTGGTGTATTTTTTATCTTGCTCTTATTGTTTATATCGCCTAGTATCATATTGTTTCATTGTATGTCCTTGTTTATATTTTTGTGTATATCATCATTGCAAGGATAATTCATTATTAGTTTTAATTTGGTATTAATATCGGATTAGATTAGCAATTACCCTATTCACCCCCCCCCACCTTAGGGTACTTTCACTGCATATTGAGGATAAAGTAATTTAGGTCAATGTAGGTGATGAAACCAACTCCAAGCCTATTTTCATCAATGAGAGCTTGTCGCCCCTTAAGAAAGAAGAACTCATAACTCTCATTCAAGAGTATATTAACGTCTTCGCCTGAAGTTAGGAAGGCATGGCTAGGTTGGATCCAGATGTGGCTATGCATCGCCTTAATATTGATCCGAGCATCAAGCTGGTCAAACAACAATAAAGACAATTTCGTCCTGACTTGATGGAACCGATCGATAAAGAAATTCGTAAACTCATTGGATTCATATTTAATCATGAAGAACAATATTCAGATTGGTTAGCCAATGTCATTGTAGTGACGAAGAAGAATGGTAATTTCTGGATCTATATTGACTTCAGAGACCTCAACCTCACTTGTCCAAAGGATGAGTTCCCTCTCACTATCATGGATGTCATGGTTAACAATAAATATGGATTTGAGACGATGTTGTTAGACCCTAGAGGGGGGTGATTAGGGTCTTATGCTAATCTAATCCGACTTTATGCCAATTAAAACTTATTAATAACTTATTCTTACAAGATAGATATATAATATGTTATGAGCAAGAATATGCAATATGAGCAAAGAGATATATCCTATATGGTGAAATATATGCAAGGATATATAAACTAATACAAGGGTGAAATAAATAATCTATAATGTGATAAGGCAATATGAAGAGTAATACACAAAGGCGATATAAATATGAATATAAGAAAAAATACGCCAATGCAATCACAAACAAAAGTTATGATCACGGAGTTCGGTCCCCACGACCTACGTCTCCGCTCCTCACCTCGAGAAGATCTCCACTATCACAACTAGGTTTTCTACGCTCACCCGAATAACATTTACACCTCACAATATCGGTTTTTAACACTCGCCGATCAACGTTCACAATCTCAACCACATCAAGTATTAGTCTCTAGCCCGTGTCTCCCTCAAGTGTTAGGAATTAAAACTCTCTTTAGGTATTACCACCTACCTCACTCCTCTTGGGACCGACCCCGTCTCTCACCACACACTCCTCTCGGTGTACAAGTGTATTACAAAGTAATCTTCACAAATAGACTCACAACGCAATAAAATTATTCTCTACAATAGATGAGAACTCAATGTAGGTTCACACTCAATGTCACAATTCCACAACCCAAGTTATACTATGAATGTAAATGCAATAAGCTCAATAGGTTGTGTGTGTAAACAATGAGTAAATCAAAACTAAACTCAATTATGAAAAACTAGCTTGTAGAAATGATAATCAATAAATAATTATAAATAAAAGCTAGAATTGAGTTTAGGAAAACTTTTCTAGATAACAAGAGAGAGAGAGAGATGAATTGAAGCTCAACCACCAATGAATTGATCTCCACTTCCTCTTGTGAAAGTATCTTCACAAACCAAACTTGAAACAAAACTAAATGAAACTTAAACCCTTGTTAAACTTTCTTAAAACATTCTCTTGAGTATTTAGAACTGAGGATATGTGGGAGTATTTATAGGAACCCCAAAGCCAAGAGAAAATAAGGTAAAAAGACTAAAAACCCAAAACAGGACAAGGCTGGAAAATAGTTGTTACTGTGCAACAGACACTTTTTGGGTCGACTCATAAAAATCATGGGTCGACTCATAACCTAGCTGTTATAGGCTAAAAACAGCTTATGGGTCGACTTATAAAATTCATGAGTCAACTCATCATGCATGGGTCGACTCATGAAGTCATGGGTCGACTCATCAGAAACAAAATACACTTTCCAGCACAGTTTATGAGTCGACTTATGACAGGCATGAGTCGACTCAATCTGTCTGAGTCGACTCATGATGGTCTGAGTCGACTCATCATAAACAAAATGTAAACTACACAACAGTTTATGAGTCGACTTAACACTGTTCATGAGTCGACTCAAGGCATGCACACAGATTGTTTTAAACCGTACATGTCAACTTAAAACAGGGTATAAAAATATTAAATAAATTCTAAAAAATATAAAACTTTGGAGAATGCTTGTAAACGTGAAATGAACATGTTACAAAAACTGGTTTTCAAAAAGCATTCCCCATTTGTGAAAGCTTGTTGTTTTCAAAATAGTCCAAAACATGAAAATAAAAAACACATGTTTTTGATATTTTAGCTAAACCATGTTTTGAATCTTCTTGTATGGCTTTATAGACTTGGTAAAAGGTATAAACTATAGTTATTAAGTCTATAAACCAAAAACATAATATTTTTCTAAATACAATAGAATATGAAACACATAAATGTGAAAATGAAGATATATATTGTTTCATATCTATATAGCTAAACCAAAATAACTTATCCACATATAAAATAAATAAATATTATATACCTATTTGTTTGTAAAAAATTTGTGGATAAAACACATAAACCTTAAATTGTGTGTGTATAATATTAAGCTTAAGACATTAACACACAAGTATAAACCTATACTACAAATACTATAAACTATATACCCAAGCTTGAAGGTCTTCAATATAGCTCGACTTGGTAAACTTACGGATGAAGCTTGAACTTGAATTTTTAATTTGAATTGCATTGCTTCACTCCACTATTTCTGTCAACCTCCAATTGATATGATCGTTATGGCGCAATTCTATCCAACCTCTAACTTATTGTTTGTCTATAATAAATAAAAACACGAATACTAGAGAAACAACATTAGTGGTAAATTATTTGTTAAACATCATCAAAACAAAGAGGCTAACAATCTCCCCCTTTTTGATGATGACAAACAATTTACAAAAAGAATATATGCATGAAAGGAAATGAATATACAATATTGTAATTATCAAGCATATAAACAAAAAGAATATACTCACAATATTTCTCCCCCTTTGACAACATCAAAAAGGGGAAACCAATAAGAATAAAGAGAGCGAAAGCTCCCCCTACCTATAAGCATGGATGAGTATAAAACAAGTATAGGGATTGCTCCCCCTATCAAAATGCCTGATGAATGTATGAAATGAAGGCTAAGGCACACATGTGAGTTAGCATAGATAAAAACATGCTAAAATTACTCACATATATCAAGATAAAGAGAACACATATGGATGTATTATTGAAATGGTGTGTCTCAAAACATAAACATAAAGATCATGTATAAAAATAGATTTATGAAATCAAAAGAACGGTAATATGAGGATCATGAAAAAAGAGTTTTCAGATGAAAACAAATCACTCAAATGAAATCATAAATCAAGATTTAAGTCCAAGAACAATGTTTGATCAATAAAGAAGGCTTTCTTTGTAGAACTTGATCAAACCACATATAGAATGCATTATAAGGCACAATTAAAATTTGAATCATCTATTTGTGCTATATAATGAATTCAAAAGAACAAATCAAAACAAAATTTTTATAGTTCAAACATGAGATTACAAAACATACAAGAATTATGAACTATGGAAAAATATCATCTTTAAAAGTATAAAACCAAATCATCATTGATTTTCACAAATAAGAGAGGCAACCATATCAAGCTCTTGAGCTTGTTTCAACCCATATAAATATTTTTAGTACCCGGTAAACAAGGTTTGGGAATAAACACACAATAAATCTGGGGGTTATATAAACACAAATCTCTCATTAAAAGCGAAACTAATAATCATGAAAACAAATGAATTGATCAAAGAAAAATTGTTTTCATATTAAAAGTTTTCAAAGCATATTTTACAAAACCAAGAAAAAAAATAAACAACACTAAAAATCTTAGTTTAAAAATCATTTTGGCACCCAAGTATTCTTAGTGCCGGATTAGTTAGGAACATGACCCCTATCATTCAAGCTCAAAGCCCTTGGGTTATGAACCCATTTGGGCGCATTTAGTGCACGAACACGCTCAAAATAAAAATTGTGTAAATGACCTTTCCGATTGTAATAAGTACAATGAAAGAGGCCCATTTGATTTTGTTGACCAAGTGGCGGTGTACGAGAATCATTTGCAAACATTGATGGTCTTTTAAATTCTTTTTACAAATGAGAAACATTATCAAACAAAGGTGGTCTTTTTAGAATATTTTGCAAAACAGGAGCTTTTTGCATATCAAAATAAAATTTAGCAAGATGTCCAAACCTACCACACACATCACATTTAAAAATACGTGATCTACTAGAAATATTTGGCAAACTAGAATTCTTTTTTAAATCAAAGCAAAACTTTGCTAAATGGCCAAAACGACCACAATGATCACATCTATACACATGAGCATGCTTATGATGAACAATGGGTGAATGTGTGTGTACATGTGATGAAGAAACTTGATAAGATGCACAAGGAGAATTAGTCTTAGAAGATTTGTGTGCATCATAGTAAAATTTAGCAATGTGGCCTTTACGACCGCAAATTGAACATTTATAAATTTTGCTATATATGTGTGCATAATGAGTGGATGATGACTTGTTTGTACTAGACTTGGCACACATATTCATAAGCTTCTTATGATTATTAATGCATATTTTTAAAGTTGAATCTAAAGATGAAATGCGATTATTCACAAGATTCAAATTTTCATTATTAGGTACATATGTATTTTTATTAGAAGTAGAACATATATAGTCCTCTATAAAAGAAATAATATCATTTTTTATGTTCTTTACTTCTAACATGGCATTATCGCTTTCATGAGTTAAGATAGAAATGAATGAGGTCAATTTTTTATTTTCCAAAATTAACATGTCATTATTTTCTTTAAGCATGGTATTTTCTTTTGTAATGGCATCCAATTTTGACACTAGCTCCTCATGATCGGATTTTAGTTCTACATGCTTGCTTTGTAAATCAATAAAATCTTTATGTAATTTGTTATAGGCATGCAATAATTTTTTACTTGCACAAGCAAGTTCGTCACTAGATAAATCATTAATTGATTCGAACTCGCAAACCTCACTAGGGCTATTTCCTAGTGTCTGTGTGCATGATGCTCCATATAAACTTGAAGCGGGATCCTTTAAAGCTTGTCAGATCGCCTTCAAGTCCCCTTGATGTGCTTCAATAAATTTTCATAAGGTGTAAGCACTATCAAAATGAACAAACTTGTTAGACATAGATGAATCAAAAGCATTTAACAAATATTCTAACAAAATCTTGTTCATTGTAAACATACGATGATCATTTTTATTCCACTTGGACTTCTCTAAAGTTGGCACAATATAAGCATCATCTATAATTTCCCATAAATCGAAGTGTCTAGATCGAACAAAAAGTTTAAATCTAACACACCATTGGGTATAGGGAAAATTATCTAATCTGGGAGCAATATTGATGACATAACCTAAACTAGATGCACCGTGTATATCCATAATGTATATATGCAAGCAAGACAAATGTAATCAAAACTAGATTAGCACAAAACGATAACTTGGATCTTTAACTCAAGGCGATTAGACCTTAAATCAAAGAGCACCAAGCTCTAATACCAATTGTTAGACCCTAGAGGGCCGGTGATTAGGGTCTTATGCTAATCTAATCCGATTTTATGCTAATTAAAACTTATTAATAAATTATTCTTACAAGATAGATATACGATATGTTATGAGTAAGAATATACAATACGAATAAAGAGATATATCCTATATAGTGAAATATATGCAATGATATATAAACTAATACAATGGTGAAATAAATAATCTACAAATGTGATAGGGCAATATGAAGAGTAATACACAAAGGTGATATAAGATATGAATACAAGAAAAAATACGCTAATGCAATCACAAACAAAAGATATGATCACGGAGTTCGGTCCCCACAACCTACGTCTCCGCTGCTCACTTCGAAGAGATCTCCACTATCATAATCGGGTTTTCTACGCTCGCCCGAATAATGTTTACACCTCACAATATTGGTTTTCAACACTCACCGATCAACGTTCATATTCTCACAATATAACTACACTAACTACCACCTCAAGTGTTGGTCTCTAGCACGTGTCTCCCTCAAGTGTTAGGAATTACAATCTCTCTTTAGGCATTACCACCTATCTCACTCCTCTTGGGACCGACCTCGTCTCTCACCACACACTCCTCTCGGTGTACAAGTGTATTACAAAGTGATCTTCACAGATAGGCTCACAATACAATAAATTTGTTTTCTATAATAGATGAGAACTCAATGTAGGCTCACACTTAATGTCATAATTCCACAATCCAAATTATATTATGAATGTAAATACAATAAGCTCAATAGGTTGTGTGTGTAAACAATGAGTAAATCAAAACTAAACTCGATTATGAAAAACTAGATTGTAAAAATGATAATCAATAAACAATTATAAATGAAAGCTAGAATTGAGTTTAGGAAAACTTTTCTAGATGACGAGAGAGAGAGAGAGAGAGAGAGAGAGAGAGAGAGAGAGAGAGAGAGAGATGAATTGAAGCTCAACCACCAGTGAATTGATCTTCACTTCTTCTTGTGAAAGTATCTTCATAAACCAAACTCGAAACAAAACTAAACGAAACTTAAACCCTTGTTAAACTTTCTTAAAATATTCTCTTAAGTATTTAGAACTGAGGATATGTGGGGGTATTTATAGGAACCCCAAAGCTAAGAGAAAACAAGGCAAAAAGACTAAAAACCCAAAACAGGATAAGGTAAGAAAATAGTCGTTACTGTGCAATAGACACTTTATGGGTTGACTCATAAAAATTATGGGTCGACTCATAACCTAGCCTATAGGCTAAAAATAGCTTATGGGTCGACTCATAAAATTCATGAGTCGACTCATGAAGTCATGGGTCGACTCATCAGAAACAAAACACACTTTCCAGCACAGTTTATGAGTCGACTTATGACAGGCATGAGTCGACTCAACCTTTTTGGGTCGACTCATGATGTTATGAGTCGACTTATTAGAAACAAAATGTAAACTATACAACAGTTTATGAGTCGACTCAACACTGTTCATAAGTCAACTCAAGACATACACACAGCCTGTTTTAAACAGTACATGTCAACTTAAAACAGGGTTTGAAAAATCAAATAAATTCCAAAAAAATATAAAACTTTTTAGAATGCTTGTAAACATGAAAATGAACATGTTACAAAAACTGGTTTTCAAAAATCATTCTCCATTTGTAAAAACTCATCGTTTTTCAAAATAGTCCAAAACATGAAAATACAAAACACATGTTTTTTATATTTTAACTAAACCATGTTTTGAAACTTCTTGTATAGCTTTATAGACTTGGTAAAAGGTATAAACTATAGTTATTAAGTCTATAAACCAAAAACATAATATTTTCCAAATACAATAGAATATGAAACACATAAATGTGAAAATGAAGATATATATTATTTCATATCTATATAACTAAACTAAAATAACTTATCCACATATAAAACAAATAAGTATTATATATATATTTGTTTACAAAATATTTTGTGGATAAAACACATAAACCATTAAATTATGTGTGTATAATATTAAGCTTAAGATATTAACACACAAGTATAAACCTATACTACAAATACTATAAACTATATATCCAAGCTTGAAGGTCTTCAATATAGCTCGATTTGGTAAACTTGCGGATGAAGCTTGAACTTGAATCTTTAACTTGAATTGTATTGTTTCACTCTACTATTTCCGCCAACCTCTATTTGATATGATTGTTATGGCGCAATTCCATCCAACCTCCAACTTATTGTTTATCTACAATAAATAAAAACACAAATACTAGACAAACAACATTAGTGGTAAATTATTTGTTAAACATTATCAAAACAAAAAGGCCAACAGATGTCATTTATGGATGGTTTTTATGGATATAACCAAATCAAAATGCATCCGGATGATCAGAAATATGCAATTTTCAGGATACCCTTGGGAGTATATTGGTATATAGTAATGCCCTTCCATTTGACGAATGCTAGAGCCACCTGCCAAATGTGCGATGAACATGATCTTTCGTGAGCATTTGCATGAAATGATAGAATGCTACATTGATGATCTCTGATCAAAAGTTGTCAAAAGGAAGATCACCTTAGCGATTTGAGAATAATGTTCAAAATTATGCGAAAACACCAACTCAAGATGAACCTAACTAAGTTATTTCTGGGGGTATCATTGGGCAAATTCCTTGGGTTTATCATCACACCTAAAGGAATACACATCGACCCAAAATAATCTAAGTTATCTAAGAGATGTCACCTCTAAGAAATCTCAAAGAACTTCGAGGATTGTATGGGCATCTAGCTTACATTTGCAGGTTCATAACTAATCTATATAGCGCATCTTTGTATTAATGATGTAGCACATAACTTACATATTTAAGTCGCCAAGTGGGCACCTGAGATAGATTTTGCCCATAAACCGACAATTGTTGGAATTAAACCCAAAAATAGTAGCGATCATTATTGACAAATATAGTAGGACACCCAAAAAAATTAAGGAGCTCCCGAGGGATGATGCTTAAATCAGATCCTGGAATTATCTAGATCTGTACGACCTTGGTTGAACAGACATACCCCATATAGTAGAGGGGTCGATTGTAGCGATGGTCCTTGATGAGCATGTCTTCAGGGGTGAAGGTAATGCAGGGCATTTGTTGTATCTTTTGATGACATTAGTGGCATTGCCTTTGATCATCAATCGGAGGAGCCTTGGGCACGTGGGCGAGAAATGCCTCATTATCCATCAATGCTTCCCTCAAAACTTCCTGTGTATCCTCAGACAAATATAAAAGTTTATAAAAAGTCATATGAGTAGAGATGTTGGCTAGTTGAACCAGTATATTATGCTAGAATGGGTCTTTGAATTCAGTTGATGGTGGCTTCAATACTTTGTCAAACTGGGGCTCCTTCAATTTGGCGGAGTTTGGCTACTTAAAGGATATGGGCTAGTCATACTTCTGTAGGTAGTCCTTCCTGGATCTCATTCCTGCAAGTAGAGCCTAGTCTAATTGCACTATCATGGCCATTTCTCTTCTTCTGAGTTTGTCATTGTAGAGACCTGCAAAGATTCTACACCTAAGATTGCAGGGATAGTGTTGCAAGACTTCATTTTGCCCTTAGTCTTTACATGGGGAGTTAGCTTGGGAGAAGTCAAATGTTCGTCTTGGAGAAGATCAAGATGAACCCACATCACCTCTCCTTTGTTGGTAATGAGAGGGATGAAGCCTTGACTCTAGCAACCTTGTCAATCACGAATGACTAGCTCCATCCTTACAGCAGGAATAGGCATGACCCTATCCTCAACTTGATTCTCCGACATAGAGCTAAATTCAAGGGTCACCATATTGGTAGTAACCTTCTTCTACTTAGATCGAAGCTTGAGGATCTCAGAATTAATGAACATCTACATATTATCCTTGAGGATATATAAGTTCTTCATTGGGTATCCTAACATACTGTGATAGAGGTAGTAATTAGGATCGTCGATCTTCCTAATTTCTTCAATGCGTCGAACGTTCGAAAGTTTCAGTCGATCAGCCTTATTGAGCACATGGAAGATGGTGATGGTGTGATCATCTTTAAAAGTATAATTCTATTAGGAACTTTTTGAGAGAGCCATTTCTACTTGTCGACCTTTTCAAACTTGATAGCAAATTTCTCCTTCACTTTTGATTAGGAAGATGATCCCTGCTTATTCTTATCTCCTTTTTAGTTTGAGCGAGGATTGAATTTATTAAAGTGTTTGGTGAATTTTTTAGTAATTTCTGCCTCCATCAGATCCTTCCATTAGTTAGCCTTAACAGTGCATATGCGGTCTTCTATCCGGCTCAAGAAACTATGCTGACAAGTTTGAAGCAACATCAGTAATGGTATGTCACAACATCACAATGTTAAATTATGAAACCATTCAATGTAGTCTCTGGCCAAGTCTTCCTCCTTTTGCCACTCTAAGAGGAGTCTAGCCATGATCACATCAAACTAGTCTTCATGGATTTGAGATAGGAATGTGATTCTAGATCAGCTTAGGATTGACGTAACCTTCGGCCAAGTTCTATAACTAACAAAAGCTACCCTCTTAAGAGTTCCAATGAAAAGTTGCATCTTGATGGAAGTAGGAGATGTACTGGTTAGGTGATCCCTTTCCATCAAATGAATACAACATTAGCGTTTTAAACTTCATTAGGTAGGAAAAACTGGGTCCCACTCAACAGATAAGGTTGGGTGGTTCTAGAGGTGTCCAACCAGCCCGGCCCGGCCCGGCCCGACTCGGAAAATCAAGTTCGGGCTAGGCAAAAAGAGGTACACGGACCCGGGCCTAGTTGGACAGGGACGGGTCGGGTCTGGGCCCGGGCCCGAGCAGGCCGGGCGCCGGGTCAGCCCAGTTGATTTCCTTTTTTTTTAATTAGTGTTTTCACCTAAAAAATGACATTTTAAGAGTAATTAAAAATAAAATATATAAAATTTTGATAAAAATCAATCATATTATTAATCACTTTTTTATACAATTTATAAATACAAATATCATAGAAATTAAAATATAAAAAATTAAATTATTTATAATTAAATCACTAACAATTATAAATTTTTTAAAATTTATTGCATCACAAGAGATGAATACATCCCAACTAGGTTGGTACATATTCATCTATATTACTATTATTTGCAACTCTTTCCAAAATAAATTATCAAAAAATTATAGCTAAAAATTACAAATTACAAATTAATAAGTAATTTGACTAATTTCTACTCTTTATCTCTGTCTCTTATTATCAACTCATCAAGTCTATTTTTAATACTAGCCATCTAATTGATGCCTTGAGTTCTCTTCTCGGACCTCTACTAATCTTGTAGGCACATTATCGCCTGTTCGGTAAACGGATGTAACGATGTTTTATGGTCATCAATCAAACATTCTAATATGCTGAATAAGGATTCCGAAGCTATTGTAGAAACATACACTCTTAGTGAATCATGAGCCATGGAAAGTATAGGATATGAAATTGTTTCATATACTCTCAACTACTACAAAATATTAAAATTATTATTTTGAGCATTAACTAAAGGTGTGGATAAGTATTGTCAAGTTTCAAAAACTTCCATTGATGATGATCCAAATCCAGATCCACAGCTACCATTTAGTCTCTCTATCATTAATTGTCTATTAAAACTCTTACCTTTGCCCCGACTTGAACTTGTAGAAGCAGAAGTTATGGGTTGATGTATACTTACACTATATCTATCTACATACTCCTCATATAATTTTTGAAAATAATATTTAATAGTGTTATGATGAGTAAGAACAGTAACAATCTGACCATCATCAGTATCTATTATTATATTTTCATACAAAGAATTTAATAAATTTTGAAGGCTAAGATCCTTCAAACATGGATCTATAAGAACCCCCAAACCAAAAATAATAGGAATAAGCCTAAAATACTTATTAAATTTACTTTTATTTGAAAAATCGTATTTTTAAAATAATCATCCAAACAATAAGTAGTAATTTTTTTTGAATATTTAGAACTTGAAAAGCGGCTTGAATAATATTTGCATAATAACAACTAGATAACAACATAGTAGCATCATAAAAAAACTTGTAACATCTCTTTTACAATATATATAACTGTCCATTCTTCATCAGTTATTCCATACATATTGCCAGAGCTAGAAATAAAAGCATAGAAAGTAATAAAATCATTAATAATTTTTTATACATTATTGCTACATTTAACATTGCATAAGTGGAATTCCACCTATGATCAACAACTTTTAAAATTAACATGGGTTTTAAAAAAAATTTTCTTTTACAAAATAGCTTTTATCTTTTAAGTACATATTTAGAAGCATTATAAGGATAATCTTTAACCCTAACCTTTTCTATCATAGGTTTACTTTCATTAAATGCACTTTGAACAATTAAATTTAAAATATAACACATGCATTTAATATGAAAAATATCACCATGACATGACAATAGCAAAGATGATTTGATATAATCTATAGCTACATTATTATTACTTACATTATCTAGTAAAAGAGAAAACATCGTTTAAAATTTTCTAATTTTAAAAGTTCTTTTATTATTAAATTTGCAATATTAATACTAGTGTGTGAATCTTTAAATGTAATAAAAGAAATAACTCTTTTAAATATTTGCCAACTATTATCAATCCAATGTGTTGTGATACATAAACAACTAGTTTGTGCTCTGGATGTCCAAATATCAGAATTTAGAGAAAATTTATAATTTGAAATTTAAAAATAAGAAGTTAGTTCTGTTTGTTTCTCGTGATAATATTTCAAAATATCATGTTGACAAGATTGGCTTCTAAATGAGGGATAAAAATCATCTCTAATCATATCCTCAAATTCATTATCTTTTATTAATTTAAAAGGAATGTTTTTAATAACAATAAATCAGATAACGTATTTCCTAGCTTTAATTGCATCATAATTCCAAGAATCGAGGCTGCCGGAGGTTGATGATTAGGAGAGTAGAGACTGACGGATGTCTCCTTGAGACGTTGCCGTTTGAGCGCTATTGTTCTTTTCTAAATGGCATTTGAGGTGGTTAGTGCCACCTTTGTGATGAGCTTAGAAAATATGGACACACAATGCATATTTAGCTTTTTGGGTGAGAAGTTTACCGTGTTGATCCTTAGTGACTTCTATCTTCTCGAAAAGATTTCACACATCGGATCTTGACCTTTTAAGAGCTCTAGATGTGGGATATCACCACTAGATTCGAGATCAATATCGATTGGAAGAGTTGCGGTAGGTGTAGTAGGAGTAGGACTTATTTCAATATCGGAAGAAAGAACTTGCTCTTCATAATCAGAGGAGGAAGTCATTTAATTGGAGAATTAGAGAGTGAAAGAGAGAATAAGAGAGTATTTGAGAGTATAAGAGAGTACTAGAGAGAAGCAGATGAGTTTTGGATGATAAAAATAAATAAAATCACTCTCTATTTATAGAGGCAGCCTCCTGTATGTAGGAAAATTACAGTAAAGAGAAGAAAAGAAATTTGATTTTGATTCCTTTAATCTCAGTTACAACTTGATTACAAAAGAGAGGAGAACGAATTTGGTTCTCCCCTTTGTTTAAAACTGGGTTCTTCTCGGTAGCGATGGAATGCCTCCTTCGATTGCTTACGTCGAATTTGCTCTCCGTTGACGATCCGACCGTCTCTTGTCTCGTGGGAACGATTGAACTTCAGTGGAAAATTTTATAACTAACTCTTCGACGAGTTTAAGAACTTTGAACGAGTTAGAACTCTGTGGATAGAGTTGTTAGAACCGTAGATTCGGTTAACGACCAAGCGGATATTCTGCTGTTGAAGAATCCTTTCAGATTTGATCTTCTGAACTTAATTCGAAAGTCCTATCTCCAAGGATTTCGTCTCTCTTGCCTCTCAATATGGTTGAGATTCGAATCGCCTCCAAACCTGTGCGGTTTTGATGCTAAGCACGATTCTCCCAGAGCCCACCCTTTGCTCACTCTTCTATTTTTTAAAAAGCCCGCCTGAACTCCATTGAGTTTACCCCTATTTATAGGGAATTAAGGGGTATAACCGCCCCCTTAATTCTCTCCATAATGGGGTTGAGAGGGGTGTAACCGCCCCCTTAATCTGCTCCTAAGTGGGGTGGAAATCCCTCAGATCGTGGAGGGAAAACGGTTCATGCAACCGTTCAGCTCTTGCTTGAACGAGTCAAACGCCCACGTTGGTGTTCAGGAACTTAACTCCGCATTTTAGACTGGAGACGCAGAGTTGGGTACCCGCTGGGCGTTGAAAAATGTGGGTCCGACCCCAGCGTTTTAATGTTGTAACGCGGGTCCGACTCCAGCGTTTTGAGGTTGTAACGTGGGTTCGACCCCAGCGTTTTGATGTTGTAACGTGGGTTCGACCCTCACGTTTTACTATTGACACACGGGGAGGACTTCCGCGTTTTGGTGTTGATACACAGGGAGGACCTCCACGTTTTGGTCTTAGAGCGCGGTGATGAGTTCCGCGTCTTGCTTTGGAGAGATTATCAACAAGTAATCTCTTTTGTCATAGCGTTGCAAAGATCATTGTCTTGTAATCTTCGTCTTGGCTCCTTGAGAATATGAGAGTCGTTAGATTATAACTCCCGATGTTGATTGTGAATGCTGTTGAACTAGAGCTCTCATCGGTTGTCGTGAAGGTCGTCAGATTGTAACCTTCAGCGATCTACGTAAAAGTCTTAAAATTGTAGCCTTCTGGAAGTCGTCAGATTGTAACTTCCATCATCGGTGTTTGATGGGGGATAAGCTATCTATTGTGATTTTTAGACAGCCTACAGAACCCCCTCCAAAGCTTTCGAAAGTTCACGGTTGACTGGGACGAATTTTTAGAATACTTTGGATCTTAACTCTGATCCTGGAGCTGTTGATTCCTTGTCATAAAGGAGTTGTTTTCTGCACTCGCTTCGAAGGCATCTTGGTTGAAGGGATTTGTCACATAGGACCTGTGTGAAGGTATGCGCCATAATCCTGCTTCTGGAATGTGAGGGTGGACTCTGCATTTTGAACTTGAGACGCGGGTCTGATCTCGGCGTTTCGATGTGAGACGCGGAGGTGACCTTGGCGTTATGATTTTTGTAGCGCGGGTCTGACCTCAGCGTTTTGACTTGAGACATGGAAGTGGCTTCTGTGCATTTTTGACTAAGTCTTTGAGACTTGTCTTTAGCTTATCTGTTTCAAGTCTCGGGTCACGTCCATTAAGCTGATGGGCCTTTAAACATGCATAGGATTTTTGGCAAACCCTCAGCCATCAACGGATTTGATAAGCCTTTACCGACTACCGTTTGAGTCGGGCTAGCACATGGATTGTCTAAGTCCGTTCCACATGTAACGTTGTGCTAAGAGAATGAACCCTCTTAGACTTGATGTTATGGTTTTGAATACATAGACTTTATCATTTTTATGGAAAAAGACTAACCGGCGACGCGTGTTAGGCGTAGGCTTATCCCTACTTAGGATTTGGGATAAAGTTCCCCATGCGTGTAAAGCACGGATTTTGGTGTCTTTTTCACGGCAAAAGACTAATCGGCAACGCGTATTAGGCGTTGACTTATCCCTTCTTAGGATTCGGGATAAACTTCCCCGTGCGTGTAAGGCACGGATTCTGGTGTTATTAATAACAACCTGCTACGATGTTGAATACGTAGACTTTATCATTATTACGTGAATAGGCTACCCGACAGCATGTGTTAGATGCAGACTTATCTCTAATTAGGGATCGAGATAAAGTCAACCATGCATGTGAGGCATGGATTTCGGCGTTATTAATAACAACCTGCCACGATGTTGAATACGTGGGTTTTTGTCCTTTTTACGGTCAAAGACTCACCGGCAATGCGTATTAGGCATTGACTTATCCCTTCTTAGGATTCGGGATAAAATTTCTCATACATGCAAGGTATGAATTCAGAGATTATTAATTTAATGATAATCACTGGCTACGATATTGAATACGTAGACTTTGTCACTGTTTCTTCTTGTGTTATTCGAAACACTGAAAGAAAATTAGAAGTGCCAGAGGTGTAGTATTAACTTGGCGTGAATTTTCATTTAGAGTGAAATTCAGAAAATTTCTTTATTATCACTGGGATAATTCTAGAAAATATTTAATCCACTGGGGATTTTATAATAAAAATTTGCTATTCTTATTGAAAAAGAATTAACAAGTTCATTGGGGAGTTTGACTGTTAGAGGTGTGATGTTAACCTAACAGTATTTTATGGACCTATCGCTCTAATGAAGAGAGTCGATAAGTTGATTTGGTCAGGAATTTGTTACGATCGGAGCAACTTTGTGGACTTATCATCCTATTGAAGAGGATTGATAAGTTGATTTTGTCAGAGATGTGATGTTAACTTGACGAGAATCTGTTGCGATCAGAGTAACTTTGTGGACTTATCATCCTATTGAAAAAGATTAGTAAGTGGATTTTGTCAGAGGTGTGATATTAACGTGACAGGATTTGTGTTGCGATCGGAGCAACTTTGTGGACTTAGCATCCTATTGACGAGGATTGATAAGTGAATTTGTCAAAGGTTTAGTGTTAACGTGATAGGATTTGTGTTGCGATTGGAGCAACTTTGTGGACTTATCATCCTATTGAAGAGGATTGATAAGTGGATTTGTCAGAGGTTTAGTGTTAACGTGACAGGATAATGTATACTTGTGATTTGCACAAGGTCTTGGGAATTAGCGTCTCGCTGGGGAGACTTGCTAAGTGAGTTTTATCACCAGAAGCGATGAGTTTTGATATTTGTGATTTGAATAAGATTTTAAAGACTTAATGTCTTGCTGGGGAAGATTACGATTTGAGCAATTTGAGGACCTATCATCCTATTGACAAGGATTGATAAGTTAATTATCAGAGGTGTATTATTAACATGACAAATTGGGAGTGATGCAAGCTGCATTCATACTCTGTTGGGGTGATGATCGTCAGAAGTGTAATGTTAACTCAACGATATGAAAGATTCGTTACTCTTAATCCAATGGATTCCAAGTAACCAACCCCCAGTCTTGATTAAGACATAGCAGGGGAAGAAAAAGAGGTAGACAAGGCACATCGCCTAGTGAGGCACTATCCATGAAATCGGAATAGAGGTACATCACCAGGTAGGCCATTATCTGATGAGTTTGACTATCAGAGGTAACGGTTAACGTGATAGTTTTGTGGACCTACCATCCTACTTGAAGAGGATTGGCAAGAGAATTTGGAGGGAATGGACTATCAGAGGTAATCATTAACGTGATAGTTTTGATAGACCCACCATCCTTCTTGAAGAGGATTGGTGGGGGAATCTAGAAAAAACAGACTATCAGAGGTAAATGTTAACGTGATAGTTTTAGTGGACCTGTCATCCTATTGAAGCGGATTGACAAGTCGATGGACTATCAGTTCTGGTAGATTTTGTGGTTGACAGAGGTCTTCTATTAAACATAACAACTCAGAAAATTTATTACTCATAATTCAATGAACTACCAATAAACCAACCCCCAGTCTTGAACAAATGCAAGGGGGAAAAAAAAGAAGACATGACACATCGCCTAGTGAGTCATTATCTAACGAGTTTGACTATCAGAGGTAACTGTTAACATGATGGTTTTTGTGGACCCGCCATCCTACTGAAGAGGATTGGCTTTAGCGGGCGTAGTATCTTTCGGTTCTGACTGGGAAGAGTGAGCTTGGTTCGATTGCTCAGGAGAAGATTAGGCTTGGTCCGATTTCTCAGGAGAAGATTGGGCTTGGTCAGGTCGCTCAGGTTGATCCTGCCTACCTTGTTCTTCAGCTTTGATCCTGGCAATAATCTTTTGAGCTTGTTCGCCTTGAGAGATCAGTTGTCTCCAGGAACGGCATTCTGCAACCCCTATTCGAGCTAGGATGTTGGTCTGCAGGTTGTGTCGACAGGTCTCTACTAAGATAGACTGTGTCATACCCGACGAACACCGGAGAGCCATGGTTCGGAACCTCTTGACGAAGGCTTTGACGGACTCCCTCTTCTTCTGCTTAGTGATGAGAAGAGTATGGATGGAGACTTCTGTATCCTCTTCAAAGAATCTCGATAGGAAGAGTCTCTCTAAATCTGCCCACTTTTGGATACATCCCGCAGGAAGTTTCCTGAACCATTCAAAGGCAACTCCATTGAGAGTGCCAATGAACAATCGAGCCAGAATGGCATCGTTTGATATCACATTCCCAGCCTGTGACTTAAAATGATAGATATGTTGGTTCGGTGATCCCGTACTGTCAAAAGTTTGTAGCGACGGGACCTTGAATTTTGGAGGATAAGGGGCTACATCCCATTTGGCAGGATAAGGCCTGATAACTCCCTCATCTTGGAGCTCGCTTCTGTTAGCAATGACATTTAGGCAGGCTTCCAATTCCTCGATTTTAGCCGACTGAGGATTTTGCTCATTCTTAGCTTCTCTTCCTTCATCAGAGGAAGATTCGAGGTTGTGGGCTTCTTGGTCAGAAGCCGTGTCATCAACCATTTTCCCCTTCCCTTTGCTTGTGTGAGGTCGGGACGAAGATGTTCTTTACCTTCGGGAAGATTCTTGCCTGAGTGGCGAATCTGTCTTCTGAGATTTGGCATTGTCTGCGACGAGTTGAGTCAATTGGGCCAGGAGTTCATTGATGGCCTCCTGCTGAGATTTGAGCATGGCCTCTTGCTCATCAAGTCTCTTCGCGAGATCTTCATGGTTTCCCGTCATATAAGCGGAGCTCTCATGTTCAACAAAAGAGCTTAATGACTGGGACTCTACAATGGCTGAGTGTTCATCATCGGAATTGGTTCCTCTGGCTAACCTCCGATAGTTGACAGGGAGAATGGCTCCTGTTCGCATCCGAGTGCGTTGGTAGACTCCTTCAAACTCATTATCGATTTCTCTGGCGGTCGGTGAACGACTTGT
Source organism: Asparagus kiusianus (assembly GCA_022839385.1). Classification (NCBI taxonomy): domain Eukaryota; kingdom Viridiplantae; phylum Streptophyta; class Magnoliopsida; order Asparagales; family Asparagaceae; genus Asparagus; species Asparagus kiusianus. The sequence continues at coordinate 18,804 of BQKN01001085.1, read as the reverse complement.
CTCAGAATTATCAGAACTAGGACCTGAGGCTTTCCCTCTGCCGATCACATTGATAGTGACTCCAAGATATTCAGTCTCTGGAGACTTCTTCCTGTGAGAACGTCGTCATTGATTAGACAAAACAACGCTCGTTGGTCGGTTGAATATCGACGGTTTGGCCATATATGAGCAGCATTGGCATCCCGAGAGGACCGTAGGAATCAGTCGTTCACATTGAAATGATTGAATGACTTGTTGCATCGGTCTTTCTCTCGATATGAACTCTCTCAAATCTGTTATGAAGATTCGAGGAGAGTTACTCACTGATCGTGAGGTTTGAATTGGAACCCCCAGTCCATGATTGGACAGGACTGGCTCTTGGTGAACATGGATCTGGTTAAGATGCATTGAATCCATAAACTTCTTATATCTGCCCCTCAATCTAGTCACGCTACGCAGAGTATTCGGCGGGGTTCGGGGCAGCGCCCCGAAGCTCCACGGTATACACCAACTTCTGTATTGGATTTGAAACTTGGGACGCGAGGGTCGCGTTTGGCACCTGAGACGCGAAGGTCGCATTTGGCAACTGAGACGCGAAGGTCATGTTTAGCACCTGAGACGCGAAGGTCGCATTTGGCAACTGAGACGTGAAGGTCGTGTTTGGCACCTGAGACGCGAAGGTCGCATTTGGCAACTGAGACGCGAAGGTCGTGTTTGGCACCTGAGACGCGAGGGTCGTGTTTGGCACCTGAAACACGAGGGTCGCGTTTGGCACTTGAAACGTGAGGTCCGCATTTTGGTTTGGCAACATGAGGGTCGCATTCTTCATTGTCGACGCGAGGGTCGTGTTTTGACTGGGAAACGCGAAGTTGAAGTTCGCGTTCAACGAAGGCTTGAGGTCCGCATTTTGACTGTAAAACACACCATTGAGGGCCACGTTCAGTCTGGTTCTCGCGAGCTTTAGTCTCCTTAGAAACTTTGTGGATCTTACTGTAGGCTATCTAAAAATCACAATAGATAGCTTATCCCCCATCAAATACCGATGATGGAAGTTACAATCTGACGACTTCCAGAAGGCTACAATTTGAAGACTTTCACATAGATCGCTGACGGTTACAATCTGACGACCTTCACGACAACTGATGAAAGCTCTAATCAACGGCCTTCACAATCAACATCGGGAGTTACAATCTAACGACTCTCATATTCTCAAGGAGCCAAGACGAAGATTACAAGATAATGATCTTTGCAACGCTATGACAGAAAGAGATTACTTGGTAATAATCTCTTCAAGGCAAGACGCGGAGATCCTCCCCGTGTGTCAACAGTAAAATGCTAGGGTCGAATCCCGCGTTACAACATCAAAACGCTAGGGTCGAATCCCGCGTTACAACATCAAAACGCCAGGGTCGAACCCGCGTTATAACATCAAAACGCTAGGGTCGAAACCCGCGTTACAACAAATCAAACGCGAGCGACCCTCGCGTTCATTGGTGTTCAGCCAACACCCAACCTCGCGTCTCGATTCTAAGACGTGAGGTTAGGGTCCTGAACGCTAACGTGGGCGTTTGACTCATTCAACATGAGTTGAACGGTTCTAAAACCGTTTCCCACGATTTGAGGGTGGTTACACCCCACTTAGGAGAGATTTAAGGGGCGGTTTCACCCCCTTAATCCTCTATAAATAACTGAAGATCAATTCAGTTCGAGGGGCTTCTCTTCGACCTTCTCTTGGGCTGACTTTTTTGGATCTGGGAATTGGCAGCAGCAACTGGAGCTTGGGCAAGCTTTTGAGGAGATCAACAACATCTTCCAACGAAGATCATCTTCAACTTCAGCAACAGAGAGCCTTCGGCCTTGGCTTATCAAACCGATTTTCGGTTCAATTAACTCTTTCATAGAGTTTCCAACTCGTTCAGAGTTATCAACTCATCAAGAGTTCTAAAACTTGCCACGCAAGTTCTCCACAACGTCAAATCGTGAGGAGAAGACATCGTTCCAGTGAATCAAAACGTCGGATCGTCAACGGAGAGCAAACTCGACGCGAGCATTCGAGGGAGGCACTCCATCGCCACCGTGAAGAACCCAGTTTTAAACAAAGGGGAAGAACCAATTTTGTTCTCCTCTCTTTTGTAATCAAGTTGTAATCGAGATCAAAAGAATCAATTCAAATTTTCTTTTATCTTCTTTATTGCAATTTTCCTACATACACTTACGCATAGTCTTGGGGCTAAGGGATCCGAAGGAGATAGCCTCCTCAAACTTGGCTTGATCAAACTCTACCACGAGAGTTTTGACGGTTGTTCCAATGAGATGAACATCGAATTGCGCCACCACTTCTTCATCAGAGAAGCTTTTCCCCAGCAGAGTCGCCATCTTTTGTATGTTGGAAAATTGCAATGAAGAGAAGAAAAGAAATTTAACTTTGGTTCCTTTAATCTCGGTTACAATTCGATTACAAAAGAGAGGAGAATGATCTGAATTCTCCCCTTTGTTTAAAACTGGGTTCTTCTCGGTAGCGATGGAATGCCTCCTTCGATTGCTTGCGTTGAATTTGCTCTCTGTTGACGATCCGACCGTCTCTTGTCTCGTGGGAACGATTGAACTTCTGTGGAAAGTTTTATAACTAACTCTTCGACGAGTTTAAGAACTCTGAACGAGTTAGAACTCTGTGGATAGAGTTGTTAGAACCGTAGATTCGGTTAACGACCAAGCGGATATTCTGCTGTTGAAGAATCCTTTCAGATTTGATCTTCTGAACTTAATTCGAAAATCCTATCTCTAAGGATTTCGTCTCTCTTGCCTCTCGATATGGTTGAGATTCGAATCGCCTCCAAACCTGTGCGGTTTTGATGCCAAGCACGATTCTCCCAGAGCCTACCCTTTGCTCACTCTTCTATTTTTTAAAAAGCCCGCCTGAACTCCATTGAGTTTACCACTATTTATAGGGAATTAAGGGGTATAACCGCCCCCTTAATTCTCTCCATAATGGGGTTGAGAGGGGTGTAACCGCCCCCTTAATCCGCTCCTAAGTGGGGCGGAAATCCCTCAGATCATGGAGGGAAAACGGTTCATGCAATCGTTCAGCTCTTGCTTGAACGAGTCAAACGCCCACTTTGGCGTTCAGGAACTTAACTCCGCATTTTAGACTAGAGACGCGGAGTTGGGTACCCGCTGGGCGTTGAAAAATGCGGGTCCGACCCCAGCGTTTTAATGTTGTAACGCGGGTCCGACTCCAGCATTTTGATGTTGTAACGTGGGTTCGACCCCAGAGTTTTGATGTTGTAACGTGGGTTCGACCCTCGCGTTTTACTGTTGACACACGGGGAGGACTTCCGCGTTTTGGTGTTGATACACAGGGAGGACCTCCACGTTTTGGTCTTAGAGCGCGGTGATGAGTTCCGCGTCTTGCTTTGGAGAGATTATCAACAAGTAATCTCTTTTGTCATAGCGTTGCAAAGATCATTGTCTTGTAATCTTCGTCTTGGCTCCTTGAGAATATGAGAGTCGTCAGATTGTAACTCCCGATGTTGATTGTGAATGCTGCTGAACTAGAGCTCTCATCGGTTGTCGTGAAGGTCGTCAGATTGTAACCTTCAGCGATCTACGTGAAAGTCTTCAAATTGTAGCCTTCTGGAAGTCATCAGATTATAACTTCCATCATCGGTGTTTGATGGGGGATAAGCTATCTATTGTGATTTTTAGACAGCCTACACCTCCTAGCTAAATGACCAAAATATCCTTAAATTTTGGCCCTTTTGACCTTTTTGGGGGGGTATTTTGGTCAAAAGACCAAAAATAGCTATTGTAGGCTATTTTGGTTAGACAGAAATGGGCCGACCTGATCAGCCCGGTCCAACGGTCATATTTGTGACCGTTGAACTGTGGGTCGGGCCGACCTTACTCAGTCCAAATTTTTTCACCGGGTCCGGGCCTAGGACCGGGCCAGACCCGGATCCAAGCTACCCAGCCCGACTATCTTCTTGTCTGAGCTAGGTCAGGCTGGGCTCGGCACGGCCCTCCATGAGACAGCCCGGGCTAGGGCCCGGAGCCCGGTTCGACCCGAAAAATCAGGCTTTTCCCGGGCCTGTACCGGGCTCGTGCCCAATTAGGTCCAGGCCGGGCTTGGGTCTTAAGCCCAAATGGACACCCCTAGGTAGTTCTAATATTTTTTCAGTTTTGGTAGTTGTGTAAGACCATTAAGCTAGCTCTAGAGGCTTTCAGGGATTTTTGCCTTGCACCTTGCCTTTGGTGTACTTGATTTCTCTGACTCTGACTAAGATGAGAGGGTATCTTCTTGGTGCGATAACTTCTTTTTGAAGGAGACAAAAATTGATCACTTCCCTTTTGAAGTATTCTAAAGGGGCTAGGAGGTGAGTAGCACTTGTTGAAGTATATTTTCAAGTCACTCGAAGCACTCGTCGGATACTTTTTATTAGGCTTCAACAGTGAAGAAGATCATCATGAGCTTCTCTTCTACCATGTCGACAGTCCACTCTTGCTCTCAACTTAAGCTAGGAGTTACATTTGACGCTATGACTGAATTAGCATTGCTAGTAGAAGGATGATCCACTTATGAAAGAGTTTATTGAATAGTCATCCTCACAACAAAATAGTCAAAGGAGATAGTCACCCCTACTTTGCTCGAGTGCTGCGATAGATGCCATCGGCCTTAGAAAGTATACTCCTTATGCCTGAAGGATAGTTTGGATCTGACATGCTATCATCATCTTCTCGTATTACAGTAGTCATATTAGTCGTGAACTTATAGAGATCAGGGTCAAAAGCAGCCTTGTTCTCATAAGATCACCATAGCCTCTTATTTATAACCTTTGAAGGCTTGGGGAGCGGGCTACAATGAGCAAATATCGACTCTTTGGCTATGAGAGGGTTGCATTGGCAATTTGATTGAACCTTTGATAGAATATCTTTTAGGGTTACGCAATGCTGACATTGTCGCGCCCTCTTTAGAGAGAGGAATTCCCTTAAACCAGAGGGAGTATGGATTTTGCTATTGTTGATGTTACAGTCTCTTTTCTTGAAAGCATCATCGTTGGGCTGGCGTTAGAACATTGTGTGAGACGATCACATCTTAACCTACGGCCGGCATGGTCAATCATATCTTCGTCGCAAGTTTAAACTTGTGATTGAAGTTGAAAATTGTCATGGGCAATAGTCTTCCCTTTTAAGAGATTTATCAAAGGATAACCCCCGCTATTGGATTCTTTTAAAAAAGTGAACCCCCTTAGGGGCAGTGGACTAAAGTCCAAGTTTAGGGACATTTGAACATTCTGATCTTTGCTCAGGGCAAGTGTCGCTAAGCATTTGCTCTGGGCAAATGTCAATTTGATTCAAGTGAAGTTGAGGCTATTTTCACTCTGGGCGAGGTTTGCTTCACTGTGGCCAAAGCTAGGCCTCACTTTGGAGCTCTGGTTTTGGATTAATAGGGTTGGGTCTAAACCTAATCTCGAATTATGGAGAACTTTACGATAGGTTATGGTTGTGTTTGTACCCATCTTCTCGAAGGAGATGAATTCCTCAAACTTTGCCCGGTCAAATTTGATGGCTAGCAATTCTGTGATAGACCCTAATGCCTTAGTACCGAACTGTGACACAATCTTCTTGTCGATTGAGAAGGGAATCCCTAGCATAGTCACCTTCCTATTTTTGTTCCTAAAATTAATAACTTACAAAGAAGAATTACAATTTCAAAAAAATAAAAAAAGATAATTTTAAAGAATTATGTATTTTTTTCTGTGTGCCGATGGAAAATCGTTCTTGTTTTCCATTAACAATCTGACTTAAAGGTCGTAGGTCTTTTAATAATCTCTAAGTAAATAGATGACTATTTCTCTCGAAGAGATATTAACAGATTCTTTCTCACAGAGACTATTGATTAAGCTAAATGACTAGCTGATGAGGACGATCTATGAAGATCAATGGGAATAAAGGAAGGGCGACTTTGTCATCAATGTTGTTCTTGCATGAAGCTTCAGCCAATCACTTTTACCCCCCCCCCCCCCCCCTACACACACACACACACACAAATTAGAAAAGCCTTGTTGAGAACAATGCCAACTCTCCTTCCATTTTTCTCTTTGAGTAATTCCCTCCCTGTTTATAATCAATAAGAGGGAGTAGTGGCCATCAAATAGGACTTAGTGAGATCAACCCATGTTTCATTTTAGCATAGATCATGAAACGGTCATGAGCAAAGTTTACTGAATGAACTTAATAACAGCCATGGGCAAGGTTCATTGGATGAACTTTGCCAGAGCATGGATAACTTATGTTTCTTGAGAGGGTGGATTCACATGGGTGACGTGGCCCACGTAGCCCAAGCAAATGTCAGTTCCCCCTTAACATTAGGTCTTACATGAAGTTTTCTTGGGCGAACTTCGCGTAGAGTTCATATAGGCTTAGTTCACATTGATTTGGGCTTGAGCTCATAGCGAAGTTCACATGAGACTTGAGTGAACTTTGCTCTGGCTTGTTCAAGCTTCAGTATAAACTTGTATATAAGCTAGTTTAATTTAATTTAGTTTTTAGCCATTGGGTGTCCAGTTCTTGAGCTCATGTTAGGCTCAAATATTAGATTTATGCTATGTACATTGAGTATAAGTCTAAGGCTCTCATGAATTGAGAGATCCACTTGTATGTCAGAGGAGCTTGTATATTTTGACTGTCTACAATTAAATTGGGGTAAAAAAGCTGAAGTGGATTTTGTCTTGATTAAGGATAAACCTCTACTACACCAGTTCCGATGTTGCTAGCTTTCTGAAACGAGAAGATCGACGATGCTTGAAAAAGAGGTCTACATTTGTGTTGGGGTTCTACTCCATTATTCAAGCATTGAAGCAGCAAGGGTACTACTTCATACGAAGGAAGTTTATTCTTCATACAGACAACCTAACTCTCAAGTTTGTTGATAGTCAATAAAACATCAACTGTATGCATGCTTGGTGGATTGATTTCTTACGTGTTTCACCTACATATTGAAGCACAAGTCGAGGCAACAAAACGAAGTGGCCGATGCATTGAGTAGGCAAGCTGATATATTATCAACTCTACATCATCAGGTGGCTAGTTTTGAGTACCTTAATAAGTTGCCTGAGGATGATGAAGACTTCCAAGATATTGGGACAGTTGTCAACAAGCATCCGATGGGTTTCATATTCAAGAGGGGATCTTGATCAGAGGAAATCAACTATGTGTTCCTCAGACATTATTGTGAGACCATTTGATTTGAGAGCTATATGGAGGTGATCTTGGTGGTCACTTCAGTTGAAACAAAACCATTGCCTTAGTTGGTGATCGATACTATTGGTCCAATTAAAAAAAGAAGTCAATAATTATTGTGGGCAATGTCAAACTTGTCAAGGTGTGAAAGGACAGTCACAAAACACTGGACTTTATCAACCTCTTCCTATTCCTAATGGTCCTTAGGAAGACATCGTTACAGATTTATATTTGGGTTTCCTCGTACTCAACGTACTATGGACTCTATCCTCATTGTGGTTGATCAATTTTCTAAAGTGGTCAATTTCATAGCTTGCAAGAAGACCTTAGGCACAATTTATGTAACCTATTGTTCTTTCGAGCAGTGGTTCACTAGCATGGAATTTCAAATTTTATTATATCCGATCATGATACAAAATTCTTGTCTTACTTTTGGAAGATTCTATGGGTACTTGAGTCAGTACAATACTCAATTACAATAGCACAAGTCATCCACAAACTCATGGTTAAACATAGGTGTCAACCGTGTTGGCCTTTATGTTTTGATGATGTTTAACAAACAATTTACTTCTAATGTTATTTGTCTAGTGTTTGTGTTTTCGTATTTATTCTAGGCAAACAACGAGTTGGAGGATGGATGGAATTGCGCATTCACGATCATATCCAATGGAGGTTGGCGGAATTGTGGAGTGAAGCCTATGCAATTCAAATTGAAGATCCAAGTTCTAGCTTCATCCGCAAGTGTACCAAGTTGAGCTACATCGAAGATCAATCAAGCTTGTGTATATTTAGTTTTAGGTTTTATATTATGTGTGTTAGTACTTTAAGCTCAATCATATACACACATACATGTTTTAGTTTTGTATATATATATATATATATATATATATATATATATATATATATAT
>BQKN01001085.1:0-10578 GCA_022839385.1 Asparagus kiusianus | reverse complement strand
GTGTGTGTGTGTGTGTGTGTGTGTGTGTGTGTGTGTGTGTGTTTTGGTTTGATAGTTTTCAAGTTTTAATATGAAACAATTGAATATAATTAGAAAACATATTTTTGTTTCATACTTACATGCATATATATGATTTCATCAATATCAATTTTATTTAGTTCAATGAAATCATATTTACTTTTGAAATATTTGCAAAATATGCAATTTTGTGAAAATATTATTTTCTTGGTTTATGGACTTAATAACAATCATATACATCTTTTATTAAGTCTATATAATCATTTTGTAATGTTTCAAAACATGGTTAAGCTAAAATGTCAAAACTCATATGTTTATATTTTTATGTTTTGGACTATTTTACAAAATGATGATATTTTTTATTTGGGAGGTCCTTTTTAAAAACCAGTTTTTGTAGCATGTGTATTATTATGTCTACAATCATTTCCCAAAGTTTTATATTTTTTTTAGAATTTATTTGATATTTTTAAACAGGGTTTTAAAATCATCAAACTGCTTCTAAACCTGTTTTTCTCATATATCAGCTTGTGGTCGACCGTCACGGTCGACCGCCCATGAATCTAAAGACTCAGTAAGTTTTTCAGAGGCTCGCGGTCGACCGTGACGGTCGACCGGATGCAGTCCAGAGAGTTTCGCGGTCGACCGCCACCGTCGACCGTCTGTTGTCTAGAGCTAAACCCTGGCCTTTTTGCTGCTCGCGGTCAACCGCGAGTTTTCCACGGTCGACCGCCGAACTGATCGTTGGGTTCCAACGGCTAGTTCCTCAGCTGTTTCTCTATGGGCTTTTTGGTCATTTCCTTTGGGGCTTTGGCTGAGATTTTGGGAGGCTATATATACCCCTTTGCTCATGAATAACTAAGAAAATGTTTTAAAGAAGTTTTAAAAGAGTTTAAGTTTGTTTTAAGTTTGTTTAAAGGGTTTATTTTGTGAAAACAATTTCACAAGAGCTTGAGGAAGATGATCTACATTGTTTGAGCATCCAACTCTTCTACCTCTCCCTCTTGATCTATAGAGAAGTTTTCCTAAACTCTATTTCTAGTTATTTATTGTTTTATTCATAAATTCTCATAAGCTAGATTTTAATTGAGTTTTGTTGATTTGATTTCACTCATTGTTTACACACACCCACTTGAGCTTATTGTATTTTCATACATAGTATATTTGGGATGGTGAGAGTTGTAACATTGAGTGTGAGCCTACATTGAGTTCTCATCTATTATAGAGAACAAATCATTTGTTATATTGTGAGATTATAAGGTTTTCGGTGAGCTAGAAAACCGAGTATGTTGTTGTAAAGTTTTCGGTGAGCTAGAAAATCGAGTGAGAGTGTGAGGTGTGAACGTTGATCGGTGAGCGTTGAAAACCGACATTGTGAGGTGTAAACGTTATTCGGATAAGCGTAGAAAACCCGGTTGTGATAGTGGATTTCTCCCCGGGAGTGGGAATCGGAGACGTGGGACGGAAGGTCCGAACTTCGTGATCATATTGTGTGTTTGTATTGTTTATTTGCACAATATCTCTCTTGTTTTGTTTATGTTTATTTTACCCTTGCATTAGTTTATATATCCTTGCATATATTTCATCATATACCTCTTTGTTAGGATATATATTTTTGTTCATATTACATATTCTTGCTCATATCATATTGTATATCTATCTTGTAAGAATAATAATTGAATTAGTTTTAATTGGCATAAAATCGGATTAGATTAGCATAAGACCCTAATCACCCCCTCTAGGGTCTAACAAACCGTACTTTGGAAACATGCTTTGTAGCATCATAGGGATGAGACCAAAACAGTAAGTGGCACAACCTGAATTCTCCTATAATAGCATGGTGAATCGATCAACAAAAAAATCACCTTTTGTAATAATTTATTCCTATCCTTGAAAACATGTCTTAGACTTGGTGACGCTACTGAAGGTCCCAGGAAGAAGCATTGCAGTGGAACTGTTGGACCCTAGAGGGGGGTGATTAGGGTCTTAAGGCTATAATTGTGCAATAAAAATAAGGCAAGCAATACACCACAATAATGAACAACAAATGTAAAGGAGATAGAGTGAGAAATCGTTATCCAAGTGACGCGCGATATGTTAACGAGGTTCGGCCCGCTGACCTACGTTCCCGCTCCCCACTCTCGAGGAGAAATCCACTGCACAACCCGGTTTGGAAGCTAGAACTTCTTCTACATAATATTCTCCACAAGATCTCACAACTACACAGTTGATCACCACAAGTTCACACTCCCACATAGTTGATCTTCACAAGATCAAGCTCTCAACAGTAGTAATGGGTGTAAAAACACTCTCTTTACAATGTCCCTATGGCAAGGAGAAAGATTACACAGAAGCTGGGATGTGAACACAGGAAAACACAGAAAACAGGTTTGAAATTTTTGGCTCTCAGTAAAAAAAAATCTCTGTTTTTCAATGGCTTGGGACACTTAAGGAAGAAGGAGTATAGGGGGTTTAAATAGGAGAAAATACAGCTGTTTAAACCCATACCCTAATCCCCTAAATCCAGGAAAAATCAGCGCATAAATCTGTACCAGAAGATTGTTTGAAAATAAGCGGCGGTCGACTGTACAATGTTCGCGGTCGACCGCAAGCCAGCTCAGAAATAGAGAAATTTTTCAGAGACTTCTGCGATCGACCGTGACGGTCGACCATGGGAAATCTCGAGCTCACGGTCAGTCGACCATGAAAGTTTCTACTGCCCACGATGAAATGAACTCAGGCGCGGTCGACCGTGACGGCCGACCGCAAACTGATACATACAAAAAAACTAGTTTTGACTCTCTTAAAAATTCTGTGAAATATTTAATTGACTTCTAAAAATTGTGAAACTTTGTAAAATGTTTTTAACACTAAAAATAAATTGTTTGGAAAATAAATTTTGTGAATAGGTCCTCATACTTATGAAAAATAATATTTTGTGAAAACGCTCAAAAATCTAAGTATGAAAACATGTGTGTGATATCCCAATAGCTTCAAATGAAATCTAAACTACTTGCCTACATTTTAGCACTAGAGAGAAAATAAAAACTAGCTAATATCCTCACATAGAATACAATTCTTTGAGTCTTGATATAGCTTGAGTTTGATGAAGTTTCTTACTGCATTTGATGTTCTTAAATAAACGTTGCTTCATTACTATGCCTCCTCCTTCTTTGGATATCATCGTTGTAGCGCATATTCCATCCAATCATCCATGTATGGTACTAACATGCTTGATATATATATTAACTACATTATCACTCAACAAGCAATTAGTACCGATAATGATAGTTGTAAGACATCATCAAAATATAAGGGCTAATAATCTTCCCCTTTTTGATGATGATAACCAACCATTATATAGGAGCAAAATAAATATAGCTTATAGATAGTAGCTCCCCTTTACTATGTGCACAAATGAGGAGATTTCTCTCCCCCTTTGTCACCATCAAAATGGGATAAAAAAATAAACAAAAATGCATGTGAAATACAACTAACCAAGCAAACAAATAGAACTTTCACATAGTGCATAAGCCCAAACCATTTCTTATGCGATAAAAATCATCTTCACTAAGAGGCTTGGTAAAGATATCCACTAATTGAGATTTTGTGTCAACAAATACAAGGGATACATCTTGTCTCCCTACATAATCGCATAAAAAATGATGGCACACATCAATATGCTTGGTTCTAGAATGCAAAACCGAATTTTTTGAAATATTGATAGCGCTAGTGTTATCACAAAAGATTTTTATATTTTGAAAATTCAAATCATAGTCAACTAAGCTTTGTTTTATCCACAAAACTTGGGCACAACATAAGCCGACGGTAATGTATTCCGCTTTTGTAGTGGACAATGCAACATAATTTTATTTCTTGGAAGCCCAAGAAACAAGAGAATTTCCTAAGAATTAGCATGTTCCACTCGTACTCTTACGATCTACCTTACATCCGACAAAGTCGGCATCATAAAAACCATATAAATCAAAAGAGGTGCTCTTTGGATAAAATAAACCAAGATCAATAGTTCCATGCACATATTTAATGATTCTCTTAACCGCAATCAATGAGATGCTTTAGGAGAAGCTTGAAAACGTGCACATGCACACACACTAAATATGATATCGGGTCTACTAGCGGTGAGATAAAGGAGACTACCTATCATACCTCGGTATAGTTTTTGGTCCACATCCTCACCACTATCATCCGCATCAAGCTTGATACTTGTATTCATGGGAGTTGGTGCATGCTTAGAATTCTCCAAATTGAATTTCTTCACCAATTCTCTAGCATACTTGCTTTGAGAAATGAATATCCCATCCTTAGTTTGCTTGACTTGGAGTCCGAGAAAGAATGTGAGCTCTCCCATCATGCTCATCTCAAAGTGATCTTGCATAATTTTAGAAAAATTCTTGCAAAGAGATTCATTAGTAGCACCGAAAATGATATCATCAACATATATTTGAACTAAAATAAAATCATTTTTCCTTTTTCTCACAAAAAGAGTATTATCAATTTTTCCTTTAGAGAAACCATTTCCAAGAAAAAAACTAGAGAGGTGAGCATACCAAGCTCTAGGAGCTTGTTTCAACCCATATAAAGCTTTTTGAACCCGGTAAACATGATTAGGAAAAGCATGATCTATAAAACCGGGGGGTTGCTCAACATATACTTCCTCTTCTATAAAACCATTTAAAAAGGTACTTTTAACATCCATTTAAAACAATTTGAAATATTTAAAGCTAGCAAATGCCAAAAACATCCTAATAGATTCTAACCTTACAACCGGTGCAAAGGTTTCATCATAGTCTATGCCCTCCTCTTGATTGTATCCTTGGGCAACCAAACGAGCTTTATTTCTAGTAACAATGTCATGTTCATTAAGTTTGTTTCTAAAAACCCATTTTGTTCCAATTACACTAGCATTGTTAGGTCTAGGAACTAGTTTCCAAACATCATTTCTCCAAAAAATGTTTAGTTCATCATGCATAGCTAAAACCCAAAATTCATCATTTAAAGCATCATTAATTTTTTTAGGTTCTAATTAAGATAGAAAAGCAACATTACCACACTCACTCAAAGCCTTTGAGCGAGTAACAACCCCTTGTGAAGGACTCCCAATAATTTGCTCCTTTTGATGATTTGATGCGAATTTCCATGTTTTGGGGAGTTCTTCTTGTACATGAGTGTTGGTGCTTTCCACATCTTTTTGTGCTTCTATTGAGGATGTATTATTAAGTTGCAAAAGTTCCAATCCTCCCTCAATATCATCATCATCTTTCCTAGGCAAAATAACTTGTGAACCAATATTAGTCTCATCAAAAGTAACGTTTATATATTCTTCAACAACAAGAGTTCGTTTGTTGAAGATCCTATAAGCCTTACTTTGAGGTGCATACCCTAAGAAAATACTAACATCAATTTTAGAATCAAATTTATCATGGTGATCTTTTATATTTAAAATAAAACATTTACAACCAAAGATACAAAAATAACCAATAAATGGAGTTTTGTCATAAAATAGTTCATAAGGAGTTTTCTTAAGCTTTGGTCTAATCAACACACAATTTAAAACATGGCAAGCCATATTGACGTCTTCCGCCTAAAAATATTTAGGCAAATCAAAAGAGTTTAACATAGTTCGTGCCATCTCTTGAATGGTTCGATTTTTTCGTTCAACAACACCATTTTGTTGTGGTGTTCTTGGAGCGGAAAACACATGAGTTATACCACGATGCGCATAAAAATCATAAAAAGAGATATTTTGAAATTCACCACCATGATCACTTCTTATTTTAACAACTTTCAAATCTTTTTCATTTTCAATTCTCTTAACATGATTTGAAAATTCATCAAAACATTCATCTTTACTAGCAAGAAAGATTGTCCATGTAAAATAAGAAAAATCATCAATGATAACAAAAACATAGTGTTTGCCTCCAAGAGAGGTAACACGCATAGGACCAAATAAATCATGATGAAGTAATTGCAAAGGTTTAGAAGTTGATACCTCATTGATGGATTTGAAGGTAGACTTAGTTTGTTTACCTTTAGCACAATCTTCGCATATGGTATCTTTGATGAAATGCAAGTTTGGTAATCCTTTAACAAGATTCCTCTTGGACAATTTGGATATTAATTCCATGTTTGCATGTCCAAGCCTTTTATGCCAAATCCAAGGGTTTTCATCAATTGCCACAAGGCACTTCACATCTTGATTCACTAATTCATTCATCTCAAAAATGTACACATTAGATTTTCTATTAGCAACAAACACAATTTTTCCATTCATACTAATAATGCATTTGTCCGGTTTAAAGGAAATATCAAAACCTTTATCACTCAATTAGCTAATGCTAAGAAGATTATGATTCAAGCCATTAACCAAATAAACATCTTCTATAACGGGAGAGGGTGTCTTACCAATACACCCAATACCAATAATTTTACCTTTCTCTCCACCACCGAAGGAGACGCTACCTCCTTTAATCCTTGATAGGGTTACAAATAGCTCTTTGTTGCCCGTCATATGATGTGAGCAACCACTATCAAGGTACCACATCTCTCTACGTCGTTGCCGTGATGTTCCCTACAAGAGATGAATGTGTAGTAACTTTAGGTACCCAAATCTTAGGTCATTGGTGGTTAGTAAGCTTGGTACCTTTGGGTACCCATGTCATGCCATAAAAATTATGATTATCTTTGATCCTACAATGAGTAGAAATATGACCACGTTTCATACAATATGTGCACACAAAATTTCTCTTGTGTGTAGGAGCATAAGATCTATGAAATCTATTTCTATCATGGTGATGATGATTAGCATAAGCATGAGTGAGTCTAATCCTACCACTCTCAATTTCTAGTCTTTCAATCTTGGATCTTAATTGTTTGTTTTTAAAATCAAGATCCCCTAGCAATTCATCTTTCAATGCAAGAGAGGTTTGTAGTTGTTCTAGTTTGGCATCACAAGAAGCATGCAACTTTTTAAAGGAAGAGAATTCTTTTAACATCCTTTTAAACTCAACGTTCAATTCTTCTAAAGCCGTAGCTACATCACATTGCATATAAAAGGATTCACTTTCGGTGTCAGAAACTACCTCCTTTTCATAGGCCATGAAGCAAATGTTGGGATCATGAAGAGCAAGTTTAGCTCCTTCTTCATTGCTATCCGAATCACTTGGTCGGATTCTTCCCATCCGGCATACATGGCTTTCTTCTTCTTGTACCTCATGTATTTCTCCTTGAGCTTGGGGCAATCTTTGGTGATATGACCCAGTTCATTGCATTCAAAATATTTTTCTACACGTGAAAAAAATTTGTTGTTAGATCGGGGATTAAACTTCTTGTTTATTTTGATGAGTCTAGAAATTCTTCTAGAGAGGTGAGCCACTTCTCTAAAAAAATCAACTTCACTCTCCAACGATGATGATGAGGAGTTGTCACTAGCTCCTTTGAGAGCTATGGTCTTCATCTTTGGTGATGGCTCCTCAACTTCCCGTGGGGACACTTCCTCCTTCTCTTTTCCCTTGAGATTTTTCTCATGAACCTTAAGCTTGCCGATGAGGCCATCGAGAGCTAGAGTGGTGAGATCATGAGCTTCCTCTATGGCCGTAGCTTTGGGTTCCCATATTGGAGTCAATGAATGAAGGATCTTGTAGTTTGTCTCTTGGATAGTTAACTTCTTGTCAAGATCATGCAATTCATTGATTATGTTAGTGAAGCGAGAAAACATAGCATCAATGGATTCATTAGGAAGCGTCTTAAATAACTCATATTCATGCATAAGCCCACTAATTTTGGATTCCTTAACTTGGGGGGTTCCTTCATGTGTAATACACAATTTTACCCATATTTCGTATGCGGTTGCACACGTGGAAACCCTATTATACTCATCGGGGGAAAGATCGCAAATTAAGGCATTCATGGCCTTTGCATTGAGATTGGCTTTGTGCATTTCTCCATCGGTCATATTCCCGACTTTGGGCTTTTCTACATATTTTTTCTCTATGAGTTCGAGAATGTCAAGATCAATGCAACGAAGGTAAATCCTCATCCTAGCCTTCCAATAAGCAAAATTACTACCGGTGAAAAGTGGTGGTCTAGTGGTGGATTGTCCCACTAACATATGCACATTCATTAAAACCTCCATAAGATCTTTTCTCTAAGGTGGTTAGATCAAAAAACTAATATAGAGATCAAGCTCTGATACCATTTGTTGGACCCTAGAGGGGGGGTGATTAGGGTCTTAAGGCTATAATTGTGCAATAAAAATAAGGCAAGCAATACACCACAATAATAAACAACGAATGTAAAGGAGATAGAGTGAGAAATCGTTATCCAAGTGATGCGCGATGTGTTAACGAGGTTCGGCCCGCTGACCTATGTCCCCGCTCCCCACTCTCGAGGAGAAATCCACTACACAACGCGGTTTGGAAGCCGGAACTTCTTCTACACAACGATCTCCACAAGATCTCACAACTACACAGTTGATCACTACAAGATCACACTCCCACACAGTTGATCTTCACAAGATCAAGCTCTCAATAGTAGTAATGGTGTAAAAACTCTCTCTTTATAATGTCTCTATGGCAAGGAGAAAGATTACACAGAAGCTGGGATGTGAACATAGGAAAACACAGAAAACAAGTTTGAAATTTTTGGCTCTCAGTAAAAGAAAATCTCTGTTTTTCAATGGCTTGGGACACTTGAGGAAGAAGGAGTATAGGGGGTTAAAATAGGAGAAAATACAGTTGTTTAAACTCATACCCTAATCTCCAAAATCTAGGAAAAATTAGCACAGAAATCTATACCAGAAGACCGTTTGAAAATAAGCGGCGGTCGACCGTATAATGTTCGCGGTCGACCGCGAGCCAGCCCAGAAACAGAGAAATTTTCCAGAGACTTCTGCGGTAGACCATGGCGGTCGACCGTGGGAAATCTCGAGCTCACGGTCGACCGCGACGGTCGACCGTGAAAGTTTCTACTGCCCACGACGAAATGAACTCAGGCGCGGTCGACCGTGGCGGTCGACCGCAAACTGATACATACAAAAAAAACTAGTTTTGACTCTCTTAAAAATTCTGTGAAATATTTAATTGACTTCCAAAAATTGTGAAACTTTATAAAATATTTTTAACACTAAAAATAAATTGTTTGGAAAATAAATTTTGCGAATAGGTCCTCATACTTTTGAAAAATAATATTTTGTGAAAACGCTCAAAAATCTAAGTATGAAAACATGTGTGTGATATCCCAATAGCTTCAAATAAAATCTAAACTACTTGCCTACATTTTAGCACTAGAGAGAAAATAAAAACTAGCTAATATCCTCACATAGAATACAATTATTTGAGTCTTGATATAGCTTGAGTTTGATGAAGCTTCTTATTGCATTTGATGTTCTTGAGTAAACGTTGCTTCATCACTATGCCTCCTCCTTCTTTGGATATCATCGTAGCGCATATTCCATCCAATCCTCCATGTATGACACTAACATGCTTGATATATATATTAACTATATTATCACTCAATAAGCAATTAGTACCGATAATGGTGGTTGTAAAACATCATCAAAACATAAGGGCTAACAAGAACATATGATGGAATGCAACCAATTTATACATGATGAGGTGTGTCAAAAGCTTCAAGAGGCTATGCTTGATATAAGGAAGCAATGGATCAACATCGATAACAAAATGTGCTCACGGAGGGAGACTTGGTGATGGGGTATCTTCGCAAGGGGAGATTTCTGGCGGGCACTTACAACAAACTTCTAGATGAGAAGCATGAACCTTATCAAATTTTGCAAAAGATCAATGACAATGCGTATGTCATAGATGTACTAAAGGACATGAATATTTCAAGAACATTCAGCATATTGCTGATTTATTTGGGTATTCCTGCCGGAGGAGACATCATATCTAGTGCTGAACTAGAGGACAAGTTCTTTCAAAGGAGGGGAGTCTGACATAGCCAAGCAACAATATTGCTTATCGTAGATCTCATATTTGATTACATTTGATTACTTTGAATAAAGTAGGAGATATTTTATCTCTTTCCATAGTTTAGTTTTCTTTTTCTTCAATGAGAGATCATAGAATAAATTAGAAGAGATTTTAGAATTCTTTCCTTAGTTTAGATTTCTTTTTCTTCAAGGCAAAGTTAAACTTCTTTTTCATCAAGGAAGTGTATGCCTATTTAAAGGCACCCATTGTACTCATTTTTCATCAATAAAAATTATTAGTAAAACCTAGAGATTTCTCTCTTTCAATTGGTGGATTTCAGCAATCGTGGATTCAAATATTTGCTATGTTATAAATAATAACTAATTGAGTCGCGTACCTTGAATATGTAGTTTTTGAGAGTATTGTTTTAGTGAAAGATTTGATTGGAAGGTGGTATTGCAATGCAAATCCCTTTAAGCTGTTTATTTATTAGTTAACACTAAAAGAATAATTTCTATATAGTGACCTAGATTTAAAAGTAGTTTCTGAGGGGGAAAACTCTACTAGATAACTACTTTTAAATCTAGGTCACTATATAGAAATTATTCTTTTAGTG
>BQKN01001084.1:531033-542952 GCA_022839385.1 Asparagus kiusianus | reverse complement strand
ATCAAAACAAGATTAGAAGATGTAGGCTCATAACATGAGACCTAACATACTATCCTTTTTAAGAATCTAAAAAAAGTCAAGTTGATGCTGGTAATAGCAATAATAACAGACTAAAAATATCTGGTCAAAGAATAAAAATTTTAAAAATATATGATAGATTAAAAATTAATGTTATTGTATAAATTAAAGTAACTGCATATAATTTTATCAATATGTTAGAGTAGCAAAAATACATAAGTATCATTAATTGATAGAAGACTAAATCGCAAAGAAAAACTAATAAAAGGCTATAATATAATAGATTAACATTAATTGATTATAATTTATAAATATTGATCTCTAATGGAGAACTATCAGAAAATTTAGAGATATCCTTCAAAAGAATCAAGCAGTTTTTATTTCAAATGGAATTCGGAACGTCCATGAATCACTTCAATTAACACTAACATAAGTTATATTTATCAAAGAAGCACTGACTGAATCCCCGATGAAGAATATATTTAACAACTTTGTTCCAATGAAAGAAACATTCTTCGTGAAAGATAAAAGAAAAATTACTATGCCATGACTCTGCGTAAGCAAAAATTATAAAATTGCCCTTTTTCTTTTTCTTATATAGTATCACAATCCTACGTGTGACTTTATTTAGGGGTATGACTACTAACGAATGATCAATTCTTAAAGACATGATCAAAGATAATGATGTAATAATACTATTAGATTTCAAGATCTCTAAATATGAAGGTAATATATTTCATTACTAAAATTCTTATTAAATTCCACTAAATATAAAATTTACCTTATATTTGTCTCAAATTTTTAGAGGAGATATGCATGTCATTATAAATTGCATCAATAATATATATCAACCCAAAAATACAACTTACTAAAAAAATAAGAGAATAGAAAGTAAACCAAGCAATCGTTCATATAACACCGTAAAAATATTATATTTTGAAGTTAATATGCCGCACTCTTTCAGAGTAAGCTGCCAAGACAAAAGCATCTAAATTAAGACTCTTTATAAATACAACAGAAATTCAAATTACTAATATATACAATCATTATAACATTCGAAAGAGACATGATCTTAGAAAATCTACTCTAAATTCATACAATTAAACCTAATAATAGTTTACCAATATACGGACATACTATTGTACCTTTAAGGAAACGATAACTACCATTTATAATACAGTTGAGTAATGGTTCTATGTTTGCAAAGGCTGCAACAAGAAAGTAGATATAGATGTTAATAATAAGTGTCCAAATGATAAATGTTGTAGAATCGTCGATGGTGTAGTACTAAAGTTAAGTGATATCCCTTCTTCATGAAATAAATATATTAAAATTAAATAAATTATAATCTAAAGCAAATTGACAATAAAAAATATAATGTATTTAGTTCATATCCTCATGGAAAATGACATAGACAAAGGAAAGGTAATATTATGACACAGCAGAAATTTTTATCGGATGCACAATAGAAGAATTCATTGCAGAAAAAAAGAGGTAGCTCCTAACCTTATTTAAGTAATAAAGTAAAAGCATAAAAAATTTCATATATATGGAATTAATATTTATTCTTATTGAAATAAGAAAAAATCAAAGTACATATTGTCAGAATTTTGTGTTGAACATAAAAAATATATTCAACTTCTTTGTGAATTTAGACGAGAAGACAAAAGGTGAATGAGTCCAAGGAAAGATAACATGTTCCAGCCTCATATCATAGTCGATGTAAACGATGAAGACACTACTCTAGAATTGCCCAGGAAAAAGATAAAGATGAAGAATGATTGATCTCGACTCAATAAAAACTTAAAATAGAAGCAATAAAAATAATGTTTTGTGAATTGTTATAGAATGGTTTAATTTTTTTAGTAAAATTACAAACCTTTAGGAGAGATTTTCATAAACTATTTTTAGTGCTTTCATATGTATATGTGGATTGTTTTATCATATAAAAGTGTACTAGAATTATCATAGTTTATAATTTTTTTATTAACTATTTTTTATCATTTTGACCCACTTTAAATCAACCATCTTTGCTATTCATCTACCTTTTATAATGTAATTTTTTCAAGTGTTTCCACTTTCATAACACTATACTTTCTCAGGTCGACCTCGGTTGCATGACAATCAAAATGAAATAAAAATTTAAATTGGCTTTAGATTATATTTATCTCGTGACAATTCAACTATCAACATAAAAATTTAAAATGAGTGTAGTCTATTCAAACAAACATCAAATAAATAAATAATCAAAGTGTAATCGATGAACAAATTTTAGTAAGAAAATAAACCAAAAATTACTAAAATTAAAGTGAGGAAAAATTATCGAAGTGTAACCGAGAAACAAATTTTTTAGTAAGAAAATAAACTAAAAATACCTAATCGCATTATTTAACCACGTGCATTGCACGTGCATAAAATCTAGTTACTTAAAAACTGTAAGTCGGTCATTTGAACAATCGATCCATTTCAAACATATTTACAGCATATCCATTATACTCAAAACGAATAGATGCAGCACTCATAATAAATATCCATATTGGCTCGGATCCGGTCACGCCCAGTTCATGCTGATAGCAATTTGTCTCAAAATGATTATCCTATATTGATCCATGAATTCAAAAATATTTGACCATATATATATTACCTATTTGTCCTTTCAATATGATCTTTGGCTATCAGTATGCCCTTCGGAGTAAGAAAATAAACTAAAAATACCTAATCGCATTATTTAACCACGTGCATTGCACGTGCATAAAATCTAGTTACTTAAAAACTGTAAGTCGGTCATTTGAACAATCGATCCATTTCAAACATATTTACAGCATATCCATTATACTCAAAACGAATAGATGCAGCACTCATAATAAATATCCATATTGGCTCGGATCCGGTCACGCCCAGTTCATGCTGATAGCAATTTGTCTCAAAATGATTATCCTATATTGATCCATGAATTCAAAAATATTTGACCATATATATATTACCTATTTGTCCTTTCAATATGATCTTTGGCTATCAGTATGCCCTTCGGAGTAAGAAAATAAACTAAAAATACCTAATCGTATTATTTAACCACGTGCATTGCACGTGCATAAAATCTAGTTACTTAAAAACTGTAAGTCGGTCATTTGAACAATCGATCCATTTCAAACATATTTACAGCATATCCATTATACTCAAAACGAATAGATGCAGCACTCATAATAAATATCCATATTGGCTCGGATCCGGTCACGCCCAGTTCATGCTGATAGCAATTTGTCTCAAAATGATTATCCTATATTGATCCATGAATTCAAAAATATTTGACCATATATATATATTACCTATTTGTCCTTTCAATATGATCTTTGGCTATCAGTATGCCCTTCGGCTTGCAAGCACGCTAATAATTTATGAACAAAATACCCAGAGCCGGTACTATATCAGGACATATATATTAGCCTTAATTTCACGCTCCATGCGAATTTTTTCTTCCATCCTAGAAAAAGTTTAAGGTGGACGTGATTAGTTGAGAATAAAGATCCCATCACAAACCAAAAGGAGGTGTCAAGTTCTGAGTCGTCAAAGCTCCTTTTTGGCTCTCTTTGGTCCTTTTCCCTTCTTTGCTCATCAAATCTCATGTGCGCACATCAAAGACCCAAAATGATTTTTTTTTTTCTCTCTTCATCCTTACCTTCTCCAACAAATAATGATGAACATAGTTTTTACATCAAAATTAACTCCTTAGTGTTGGAAATAAAAGAAATAGAGAGAAGAAAAACTATATTCTTATTAAGTGACTATGAAGAAAAGACTACACCCTATATTTATACACTTTGCAAAATTCTCGTAAAAGGAGAACGAGGATAAGTTGAGGAAAAAAATATGAATTACTAGAGCCAATTTGAAAATGAAGCTCCGGTACATGAATATTTGTCTTTAACAAGGAAAGACAACATATAATAGAAGAAAACGCTAAATAGAGAGAGAGAGAGATTATATTTAACTAATACATCAAATCCAGATATCTTTATTAAAGTCAATGAATAATATGAGACCTTTTGATAAAGGCGATGAATCTTCTGAATATTCTAATTCTTAGAAATTAATATGAGGTATCAGACTATTACTTTTGAAATCCAAAAAGGGCTTTTTTTTCCCATGCATGAATCAGTAATTTAGAGGGATACTTTTTTTTTGTAATTTCCATTTTTTTTATTTTGGAGCTTAAGGTGTGTTTGCCGACTGAAAAATTGAACTAGGCTAGACTAGTTTTTTCTTAACTAGACCAAAGTTGAATCATATAAAGATTGGTTCACGAAAGAACTAGTTCATGTGCAAGATTTTGAACCAAAAAAAAACTAGTTTGATTTGAGCCCATTTTTTTGCGAAACTAAAAATAAAGTGTTGAACAAATGATGTAACACTTCAATAAAATTTTGGAGTTGACAACCACAACCTAAGTTACCGCTATAAAAAGATTTTTTTTTTCATGTCATCTATCTTATTCTATCCCCATGAACTATCTCATACTCTGGGTCCAAACAGCATTTTTCTTTACCAATAGATGAAGATGTTTGATAATTTGAAAGTAGATGGAAAATGTGTTAATATCGGAAAGTGCCTCTATTTTCTATTAAGCAATTGGAAAATAACTGTAAAAAGTGAAGGATGCCGCATCGATTTTTTTAATCCTTTTAAGTTTTGCCCAGTTTTTGAAGAAGTTAAATGGAAAACGAAGGAAGAAAATAGAAATTAACATTCTATTCCCTATTATTATCATTTCACTTCTTAATACTCAATTTCCACAGTCCGCTTTCAATGAACCAAACATGGGTATCAATCCTCTAAGAATGTACGCATTGTGCCGGCGTTCTAAGCTTATCAATGGAGTATAGATAGACTAGGTAATTTTAGTAACCCTACAGTTCAGATTGCGGCGTAGCACGTAGGATTCTGATGGGGATCATTGTAGGCGTCTAAAAATGTCTATAGGTTCCCGCACGTAGCTCGAGATAGAGAGAAGACGATGAACGTCACTATCCAAGCCACAGAATCTTATTTGACGTCGACAAGCGAATGAAGTGAGTCGACGAACTGTGCGAAGCAATGGAACTTCAGAATAACGAAAACACGAACTGATCGGGAGCCACGTTTCTCTTACGAAAACACGAAACGCCCCTCGTATCCCGTCGACTCCACATGTCATTCAACCATGGGAGCTTGTAGATCTTCTTATCAGCTTTCCAACGCATATTGAATCGCGCAATTCCGAGTTCAGACGACAAAAATACGACGAAAACGGATGGGACGCGCAGAACGATGCACAAAACCAAAGCTAAGACACTGCGAGTGTCTTGGCCTTGGCCGAGACACCTTGGGTGTCTCGGCTGAATTGAAGAACGTGATAAAATGGTTATAACTGAGGATAACAGTGAATCGGCTGTTCTTATCCAAATATGGAGGTCCCAAAACCTATAAATACAGCGCTAGGACCTTCATTTGCACAGATCTGAAATTCTCAAGCGTCGGCGAAGCCCTGCTAAATTGAAGACTAAAGGAGCACGAATTTCAGAAAGGAGGAGAAGATCGGATCGAATTCGTCAACATAAAGAAGAAGAGTTCGTCGGATCTACAGTTCCCAGTTCCTTCCTTGAGATTGTCCCATTACGGTGATCTCGAGAAGAGTGGTTATCTCGCTGTTGCCGAGATAATTGCTTCGGTTTTTTGATTCATTCGCGAATCAACGACGCTCCGGATCGATCTGATCGTTTGGTGGTCCACGGATATCAACATCACCGTCACAGGCCAAGATCCTACGCAAGCAGCGGAAGATAAACATCTGTTGCGTTTGTTGAAAAGAAAGTTATAATTTTTGTTGAAAGTCTTATAAAAATACTATTTCTTTAAGTTTGTTGAAATCGTTTGAAGTTGTAAATGAACTCATCAATGAAATCGACTTTCTCCCCAAACAATCATACTTACTAGAAATTAACTTCATATTCTCCCTTAATCTCATCTTGCTTTTAAATGCTCAATTTCCACATTCACTTTCAATGATAACCAAAAACGAGTATGAATCTTAATACATAACTAATAAACAAATAAGATCTGAAAGTAGAATGTAATGAGAAAATACATTTTCAAATGACTCTTGTTGTCATGCCTTAGGGCACGTAAGCCTGTTGGCGCAACGTAAGTCGTAGAACTCACAATGTTGAAATATATTGTTTAGCTCAAACCATTGCCAAATACAGCTAGTTATTTTCACTACCAGGCTCTTTTGACCAAGTATATAAATAGTTGGGTGTCTCCCCAAAGTGGGACTAAATTTTGGCTTCACAATCACCTCATCTTAAATATTTGACGTCCTCGTCGTGGTATGACAAAGGTCCAACTGAGGATCATCAATAGACGACGTGGATTTTGGGGATGACTCATACGGGTTCTAAATGCGACTATCATCACGCTCACACAATGTGACACTTAGTCCTGCATAGCACTTAGTTCCACACTACCGACTGGCAAACTGCTCTACTACCATTTATCATGTCCCAAACCCGTGAGCCCTTTGGCACCACGTAAATCACGAGGCTCGCTTAATAATACATCGTTTGGCTCCTTCCATAATGTTATAGAAAGAAGCACTTTAAAATTGTTTTCCTTAACTTTCAAACCCTTTTCCTACTATCGGGGCCTATTTGGCAAAATGACTCAAAATTACGAGCCACCTCCCCCTTGCTTCTATTTCGACTCATTTCTCCTAGTTCAAAATAGAACCGGTTTAGATTAAAACTAGGTCAGGACCAGCCTTAGCCCAGCTTCTACATTATCCAAAGGAGGCCACAGAATCATTTTCCTCCTCTTTTGGTTTTCCTTGTATTCTTTTCCTCTGGCGACAAAATAATAAAAAAACCAAAAGGCTTAAGCCACCCCCAGCAACCAAAATTGAATACGCACCACTGACACCAGCATACGCATCAGCATCTTCTACCTTTTCAATAATCAATAAATTACAGCATCCATTCATTGCCTCTCACCAACCTCCATTAATTTTTCAATAATCAACCAATTAAAGCTAAAGGACTCTCTACCATCGCCGACGCTCTCTTTTTCTTTGCACAATTAAACCAAATTCAAATTCAACTACCATTTGGATTTTTTTATTTTGAAAAATTACTTAAAGACCCAAAATATGGGACCAACAGAGGACAAGTGAGATGTTCCCGTCTTATTGGATAATAAGTTGGTGATCATTAATGATGACCAACTTATTATCCAATAGGAGAGGGACAAGTCCCATATTTTGGGTCCCTGTAGCAAAACTCTTTTATTTTTATTTTTTTATTCAAGAATATAAAAAATCTTAAAAAAACTTGTCCGCTAGAATTCTAATTAAGACAAATGCCATCAAATGTAGACGAGCTTGGCTCAATCATCAATCACGAAAGGACAAATTTGAAAGGCCACCATAAAAAAAAAGAATTGAATTTGATAATATTTGATTAATTTTTAGAACAAGCATAGAAAAAAACTCACCAATCATAGCAAAAGAAATGATTATTCAACAAAATACGCAAGCAAAATAAAAGTTTTCATGGTTTTAACAGCTAACAATCACCACCACCATCATCAACAACAACCAATCTCAAGATATACAAAATAAACACCAACAATAATAATAACAATAATAATTTAACATCCAATGGCATAATTGTAATTAACAACAAACTTAGGCGGCAAAGTAGTAAAATTCTTAGCTCCGGCAACGCGTGATCCTCGAGCAGCCACGAGAGTAGGGGTTGGCCTGGGCCCCAGGGCGGCAGTTGTAGTAGGAGGCCCCGCGGCGCGAGCACGGTATGCTGTCCCTCCTCAGCGCATTGTAGCTGATATACCTCCTCGTCGCTAAAATGCGCCGGCTGCTCTCGCTCCCGAGATCGAACTCCTCGTCATCGGCCAGGCACTCGGCGATAGTTCCCCTGCACTCCGGAGACTTCGTGAGGGGGAAGAAGCCGAGGGCTGCCGACGTGGCGTCGACGGAGTGGTGGCGGTGGTGGTGGGCGGCGGAGACGGCGGTGGCGGAGAGCAGGTAGAGCAGGAGGAGGAGGAGGAAGGAGAGGATTCGCGCCATTTGAAATCTGGGTCGGGATAAATTTAGGGTTTTGATTTTTTTTTTTTTAATATAATTTTTTGTGGAGAACTTTGGGATTTTGGGGATGAGAGAGAGACTCGAGGGGTTGAGCGAAGGGGAGAAGATATAAAGGATGAGTAGGCGAGGGATAGGGATGGACGAAAATGGGGTTAGGAGTTTGAAGAAATTACGATAGTAGCATGTTTGGCTTGAGTGGGGGAGACGTGAGAGGTTTTATTACTGTTGAGGGGTAGTTTGGGTACTCTGTCGTTTTAGGTTTGTCTGGATTCAGTGGATTGTACAGTGTTAAATTGTTGGATGTTGCTACCAACTTGCCAACTTGGGACATGCTTTTCTCATTTAAAAATAAAAAAAAAACTTTTGGACATTGTTCTTAAAAAAAAAAGGGTTAAAAAAATAGAGTCTTAAATTTACAAAATGTTTGGTTTGCTGATATCTCAATGATTTAAGTTTAGAATGCTTGTAGGCTTTCCCCATGAATTGTGTACTGTGTTGAGATTCATTGTTACTTATGTGCGCAAAAGTAATTTTCTTATAATGTGAAGGTTCTAGTTTGCTTGTGAAAAGAAATAATGTAAGTGGGTTCGAGACACGGCATCACGTGTGCAATTATGCAAGCCATAAAAAAAATCAAATCTTAAATGAATATTTGACAAAAAAAATAATTGAACAACTGGATGTTCTTATTTGAATATTTTATGTTGATATATTAAATGTCATTTGATTCGTTTAAAATGACATACTGAATCGAGGTTTGAACAAAGAATTAGACGAATAAAATCAAACTGCTTGATAATTATGATCAATCTCCACAATGTGTAACTAAAAGTTGGATGAAAGAGTGTAAAATTAAATGTATAGAATGAAATGCAAATATAGTAAAAAATAAATAATCAAACAGCTCTAATGCACAACTGGTTAAATATTTATTCGTTTATGATCTGAAGATTATTAAATTACAAATAAGCTACTGAATCTAAAATAACAAAATCGGCGAGTCTCGTGGAAACAAGACAAGAAAAGGAAGAAGGGTAATAAAGTAATTGTATATACAACGCGGATGTGTAGGTATCGTGGTCACCACAGCTGCTAGCTTGACCCCGGTGAATAATAATTGAAAATTTTAAAGGCATTTTAAGAGGGAATAAAAGAAAAGAATTTAGTACTAAGTAATTAATTAATTAAATCGGCTACCTGCCTAACTCTACGTCGTTAACACGTTGCCTTTGACAACAATGATGCCGTTATGTATTTTCAACCCCGTTAACAAGCTTTTTTTGGGGCTTGGGCTGTAATTACTACAGCCCAAAAGTTCAGCATCATGTCGCTTTTTTTAACGGAAAAAAAGGAGTTGTTGTTGTTTTTTTTTTTTTTGGGTATAACTTACCGTTCAATTTTATTAATATAAAGTATTAAAAAAGTGAATGGTTTTGCTAAAAAACTTATAGTTTCTGAAACACTGACATAAAGGACTTTCTCCTTATATAGATTCGTGGGGTGAAGAGTGGACAATGTCGTCGTTCACTGCAATTACATATACATAAAGGGACCAAAGTCAAGCCTAGACATATGCAAGAAAAACTAGAAGTTCCGTAAAAATTCACAAGCAACGGAACACAAAATACAGATATTCAAAAGTGATATTCCATTGCTTTTTTCAACTAATTCGTGGTCTTGATGTTTGTCGCACTTGTCCGGTTACATATATGGAAGTCATAATTGAAAGAGATGACTGAATTAATAATTTGTTTAGATGATGAAGCCTTAGTTTGAAACATAAAATTACTCGTAGCAGACTATAAGCACCAACATCAAATAGAAGAAATAGTGAACCAAAATAACTTTTGTCCAACTGACATTTCGTCGGTAATTCAATCCCTAAACATGTTTCGTAAAAAAACCGCAGTTAGGAAAGGTTAAAAAACAAATTTACATCAGGCCGAACAGGCAACGCTACTGTTTACTTGTTGGGCTCATAGGCCCAATTGGGCTTTAGTAAGCCCATTAAGTTATCTAACGGCCGTTTGCCGCGTCGTTAAACTTAGTGACGTGCACATTCCGCGTACCGTGGGACCCAATTAAAGCATTCGACATACTTTCAGCCGTCACCTCTCCAGCTGTATCTCTCTCTATCTCTCTTCATTTTTGTCTTTTTGTCGCTTTTTTTCTTTTCAACTAGTTAATTAAGTTCTCATTTTTATTACTTAATTTCTCTATTTATTGTTTTTGGCTTTTTTTTATTTTCTTTATGAAGAAAACAGAGGAAAGAAATGGAATCATCGTCCGAAGTACCAACTGGCAACATCGTTGTGTTCCTCCAATGTTTTTATATCTCTTGAGAATCCTTCACTCAATTTTCGGCCACAAAGAGTGAGATAATGATAAACTAGTCTTGCTTTTGTTTAATGTTACTTTTTCTAAGGTGCTTCTCAATCTCTCTCTCTCTTTTTATTTAAACACATATAAGGATGATGTTTGGTAAAAACTTTTTTTTTTAAATCCTTCTGCTTTTAAGAGTCTGGTTTTAGAAACAACCTCATGATGGTTTTCAAAGTTTGTTCTCTTTTTTTATTTATACATTATATATATCTTTTATCTTTTAACAATGATCATTAAGAACAGTTCTACCAAACATCTTAACTGTTTTTTAAGTAATTTTTAATTAAAAAGTAATTTTTAATATTTAATTACCAAACAACTATTTGCAGTAGCTTATATAGGAGTTGCTTTTGTACGCTGCTTTTATAAGGGCATCTCTAACCATGCCCCATTTCCCGCACCATTTTGGTGCAACGGGACTATTCCTTCTCCAACCATGCCCCATTTCTCACGCCATTTTGGTGAAAAGGAACAGTGTGACGCCAAATATGGCGTCGCACTGTTCATCACGCTATTACTGTTCATCACTCCATTTTTTCGTATTTTATTTTTTTTGTTGTGTTCTTAAATTTAATATTTTGGCAATATCAACAATAAAAATATAATATTTTACAATCAAGTTATTTTAATTAATAAATTAATATTTTATTGTTTTATTAGTTTAATTTTTTAAATAATAAATCATTTTGTTTGAAAAATATGTGAAAAAAATAAAATTTGATGTGGGGTTAATTGTTAAAATAGTTAAAAATATAGGGAATAAAAAACAATAATATAAAAGTAGATAAAAAGGAATATATTAAGAATATTCTTTTTTGGTGCAAAAAAATGATACAGTAGGTTGAAGATGAATTACTGTTTGATGTGATTTTTGTATCATTTTGATGCAAAATTTGTACCATTTTGATGCGATGGGCTGGAAATGACCTAAGCAATTTATGCAAGTGATTATAACTAACCTGATCACTTGCGACCTCATTCTTGAGTTGTCGGCATTGTGATATAAAGTTCGCCTTACAACTGTAGGGCTTGTAACTGGATTTGCATGCGACTGGATAATTCTTTAGCAGTTGGATTTTTATGTTCAACTGCAACTAATAGTTGGTTATTTATCAGTTGAATTTTTATATTTAAGTGCAACTAATAGTTGCACTTAACTGTAGGGCTTGTAACCTGTTTTTTTTTTTTGGGGGTCATGTTAAAATTAAACAAAAACAATTACACCTACAGAAGCATGCAACAACATTTACAGTTATTGTGAGTGTATTGCAAGTAGAGAACAAACAAATAGCTTCTTAACGGTGATACGGAATCTAGACAAAAGCTTTTTCTTGTGCCAGATGTTGGGGAGAAACCCCTCTATGCCGAGATCAAACCAAATCGCCGAG
>BQKN01001084.1:505464-526033 GCA_022839385.1 Asparagus kiusianus | reverse complement strand
GGGTCGGTCGACCGGCCCTGATCCAAACGCACAGTGGCTTCTGTGCACGAATGCGGTCGACCGGGCCGGTCGACCGCCCAACCTGAAAACCTGAAACTGAGCCTGAACTTCTACACCAGAAACTCATTAGCTTATATGCTCATGAAGAAAACCAATAATTCATCAGTATATTAACTTTCACAGCTAAGTTTTTAGATAATTTATTCCCCATGAAACAGTTCATCACCCAGAAAATTCCTTAGAACCGCTAGCTCACCGCTCAACATGCAAGATTGAATTGAAACAAGAAATTCAACACGTTTAGTTCTGAAAAGACCAAAACTGAGATATCCGCGGTCATCGATGTAGGAACGTTCATCACTTTATCCCATGAAATGCAGGCAAGACAGCAACGAGGGGGTCACCATAACCGACTGGTTCTGCGATTCAAGCATAAGGAAACAAAAGGGTTAGTAACAATAAGGCGATTATACCAATCGGAGTAAATTAGTTTCTTCTGAAATCAGAAACTCAAGCACACTTTTTATTCGGTTAACTGAGCAGACCCCATGACACCGTTGTCTTGAACTTACTACCCCTGTAGTTTCATTTTGACCACATAGACTAACTGGGTGAATTTTTTTTTACTATTTAACCCACAGATTCACTCACTAATTCACCAGGGGTAATATCTGCCAAAATTTCACCTCCGGTAAAAGAGTAAGAATTTACCCCAGCTGTCTATCTGCCAAAACGAAACTACAATGGGTCTATTATGATGCAATCAACCGTTTTTATTTAGCAAAGAAGAGCCCACAAAGATCTTTGCAATTTAATGAAATTGATTATAGGTCTAAAAATTGGTATTGATCATTACCTCCATCCTTGAAGAGGAACTTTAGGATTTCTCCAGCTGCATCTGACTGCAGAAAAGGTCAACAAGAAGAGATCACAAGTGTTTCCCATCAAGAGCAAACAATTTCCAACAAAATGTATTTTGGTGATTCTTAATAAGCTGAGAGGTTCATAACTTTATGAAGAAACAAGGAACAAGTTCTGGTAAGGAAAGATAACTTACTTTAATGGGAAGCTCACTGCCAAACTGATCCAAGTAGCCAATCACTTGTCCTTCTTTGATTATATCTCCCTGTTTGTAAGAATTCGCAAGGTCACAAGGGTTTTTATTGCACAAAATTTTATTTACGTAGAAGTAGCTCAATTGTTGGATATGGATCTTGTATCAGATACTTTCTAAACAGTTTAATTCAAAACTGTTAAAAGCTTGAGTGATGAGATTTTGCGAAATGGGGTAGTCAGGTTGGATAATATTAACAATGGTTATTATGATTTCAGCAGCCAATGAAAGGACAGCTTGCATTTTAGTATAACCTATGTTCTAAAATTAGGTATTGTCATCCAGGCCTAAAATCCAGTTATAACATTATATAGGGGGAAATTAGTTGGATGCATCTCAACCATTCAATGACATTTGATGGTTCAGATTGCTCATCTCACATTTAACTCATTATTCCATCTCATAGATAGTTTACCTATATGTATGGCGTACCTTACTGCATAAATTATCAACAGTGGTCAGAACAACTTGTATTAAGGATAGTTACAGTGCTACAAAGCCCAGTTCAATACGAAACGAGCTCACTTTTTTGAGCCGAGCGCAGCATGTTGTTTTAAATTCTTTATCCAACCATACTCACCCAGTCATGGATTCATAAAAAATAAATTGCAGT
This sequence comes from Asparagus kiusianus, assembly GCA_022839385.1. Lineage (NCBI taxonomy): Eukaryota > Viridiplantae > Streptophyta > Magnoliopsida > Asparagales > Asparagaceae > Asparagus > Asparagus kiusianus. Next base: position 524,306 of record BQKN01001084.1, on the reverse strand, counting down.
TACAGAGAAATTCAGTCACCTCTTTGCAGCTAGGAGGTTGCTTCTTTCCTTTCACTGTTCTTCCACTCCGGAACAAACCAACCTAAAAGTGATAAGTAGATAATTTTGAGAAGAAATTATGTGAAAATGTTAGTAAGCAAAATAATCTGGATTTTGTTATTCAAACCGTGGGTGAAGATACTAGAACATATGTGTTTGATCCAGAAGCCTCTAAAGCCACAAGCTTTGATTCATTAGCAGAGGAGGTATTGGCAAATGGATTAGTAGATGCTGAAGTGGATTTCTGAGGTGCAGCTTGAGGGGCAGAAGGACCTGATTCCGCCTTTGGCTTACTTGGAACTGGTGGTGGTGTTGCAGGCGGAGCAGCAGAAGGTACAAAAGGAGCTGGGGCTTCTGGTGATCCTGTGTTCCTTTTCAGATGCATTTCAAATTGACCAACCTGAAGTACACGACCGTATGACTACAATAAATTGAATGCGTTTTGCACGGAAAGTGATAATTATTTCCCAAAAATTTAAATATGTGACAACCTTACAGATGGAATTAAAGAGACACATTAATTACGTCACACAGAAAAGTTACGGTTTTATCCTAAAAATCATGAGTTGAAACTGATTTTTTAGTTGCTAAAGAAATCAAATAAAAAAAATCTCGTCAAATTAAAGTTTCAATTTAGTTAGAGATGAAAGAAATTCATCTTAACTTACAACGTATCACTTAAGAAATTCAAGCTCATAAAAAGTAGATTTCTTTTTGTTCGTACAACGGTCAATTTAACCTTCATCTTATGGACATATGGATATTTTTTCTACACAATAAAACCACATGCGCAAAATGTAGTTCTATAAGATCTACCGTAAGAAACAGCTAACTGTGCAAGATTAACTAACCTTTGGATTTATAGTAAAAAGAAACCTTTCTATACCTTATTTTATTATTATACTCTTTTACAAAACCTCATGGAGCATTTTGGACCTAAAGAGGAAAAAAGATTCATTTTTCAAAGTTTGCAAGCTTAAAAATAAACTAGTTTAGAAATTAGTTCAATATGCAAAACGCTCTTTATTTAGGTCTCTTCTTTGGCCTACCTATTGAGGTACCATAGCTTGCACTTGCCTACCTCAATACATCTAAAAAAAAAGATGGAAGGCAGGTTTCGAACGTGTTACTTGTACCCTCCATACATCTCAAAAAAAAAGGTGGAAGACAGGTTTCGAACGTGTTACTTGTACTCTGGCGTAGCCAGAGCTTGCTTTCCCTGGGCAGCTGCCCAGGGCAAGAAACTCCGCCTCTCCCACGACCTCTCCCTCCTCCCCTCGCTTCCCCTCCTCTCCCGCCACTTCACATTCCTCTCCCGCAGATCCAACCTCCTCTTCCTCCTCTTCTAGGACCTCCATCTCAACAATCCACAGCCCTCCTTCCTCTCCCGCGCCTCTCTCCTCTCCCTCACGACAAAATCGTAGACCATCTTTATTTTTCACTCAGGACAAAAAATAATCCTAGCTACGCCACTGCTTGTACTTCAAGGATAAAGAGTCTAACCTATTGAGGTACTTCACTGTGGGAATTATTTGGGAACACACACATACATACATACAAACATAGTATTCTTGGTACAAAACACAAAATTGACGTTTGGTGGTGACGTGAATGCTTCTCATCCACTCATTTAGGGCCTGTTCGTTTGTCTAAAAAAAGTGGGAAATTAAAGAAATGAAAAACTATTTCTAAGAAGAATTGTTTTGGGAGTGTTTGGTTTGCTTAAAAAAAGAAGGAAATCAAAGAAATGAAGATGAGATGAGATGAGTTGTCACATTATTATTGGATGATGTGAGTGATTTTTTAAGAAAACTAGTTTTGATGTTGTTCGGTTGGCCAAAAAAATAAGGAAATGAATTATAAGAAACCTATTTCCTGTAGTTTTGTTGTTTTCTTTTGTTTGGTTCATTCTAAAAAATAAGAAATGAAATGAGATGAGATGAGTTGTCATTGTATTATTGGGTGATGTGAAGAAAGATTAAGAAAAGTGTTTTCACAACTTTTTGGAATGAAAACAAAGAAATGAAATGTTAATGAGATGAGGTGAATTGTTATAATATTTTATTCGATGATGTGAGTGATTTGAAATGATGAAAAGAGATGAGTTGAGTGATGTTTGGATGAAAATAATATTTTATTAGATGTGATGGATGAGTGGTTAGATGAAAATAATATTTTATTAGATGTGGTGGATGAGTGGTTAGATGAAAATAATATTTTATTAGATGATGTGGATGAGTTATTGGATGAAAATAATATTTTATTGGATGTTGTGGTGAGTTTTAGGGATGAAAATGAAAGAAATGGATTATTTTGAGATTTTCACCTTTTCCATTTCCATTTCTTGGTTTTTAGGAAATAAACGAACAGGCCCTTAAAGGTGCTCATTTAAAAATGGTCCCCACTTGACTACTTATCCATTAAATGAGTGGAGGAAAAGTAGCCACATCACTACCAAGCATCAGATTTGTTGCTTGGTACCAAGCATACACATTGTTCTCTCTCTGCACACATATAAAATATGGATATGCTTAGTACAAAATACAAACATAGTGTTTAGTAGTGATGTGGATCATTCTCATCTACTCATCTAAATGGGGGACCATTTGGTGCTTGGCAGTAATGTGACTCATTCTCATCCACTCGCCTAAAGGGGAGAGTCGGGGGACTACATTCACATGTGTTGGATATTTAAGGGGTTACCATTTTTAAGTAGGGACCATTTGAATGAGTGGATCATAATGAGTCACCTTAGTACCAAGCATCAAGTTTGTGTTTAGTACTAAACATATTCATTTCTCTCTTCCTACACCTACACACACATATTTATTGTAACTCCGTTCACATGCAAAGCACGTGCATCTCACCTACTTATATATAGATATCATAATAATTTACATCTCATCATCAGCGACAATTTAGCTATTGTGGAAAAAAGGAGCCGCCTCTCATTGCTGGTCATGAAAGGCACTCGCTATATTTCATTTGAAGAAAGGAGCGTCTTCCATGATCACCTATGGGAAGCTATGCGTCTCCTCGTTTAGATTTGAATATTTGGGAAAAGAGGAGCCACCTCTCGTTGTTGGTCATGAAAGGCACTCATTCTATGTTTCATTTGAAGAAAGAAGTGTCTTTCATAATCAGTGGCGAGAAGCGATGTGTCTTCTCCTTGTTTGGATTTGGATCTATTATGGAAAAGATGAGCTGACTATCACCACTCGTCATGAAAGGCACTCACTCTATATTTCATTTGAAGAAACGAGCAATTTTCATGATTAGTGGTGAGAAGCGATGTGTCCTATTCATTTGGATTTGGACCTATTATGAAATGGAGGAGTCGTCTCTCACTGTTAGTCATGAAAGGCACTCATTCCGTATTTCATTTGAAGAAAGGAGCGTCTTTCTTGATCAACTGTGAGAAGCGATGCATCTCCTACTCGTTTATATTTGGATCTACTTTGGAAAAGAGGAGTCGTTATTCACTACTCTTCATGCAAGGCACTCGCTCTATATTTCATTTGAAGAAGCGATGCGTCTCATCCTCATTTCGATTTGGATATTTGAAAAACCTAGCCGCCACTAGCTAGCAAGCCTCTCTTCTCTACCATCTTACATATTCTAAATCCCTGCCTAACTAAGTCTTCAAAAGAATGTAAATAAGCTACTGATTTTTTATTTCCTTCACCCTTTTCTTCCCCGAAAGTTTGTTATTATGATAAATTTTTCAAAGATCTCTATTATTTATTTGCTTTTTCTAGTATTTAAAGAACTTTTGATGATCATATAATGTTATTATTTTAGGGTAACCCCTTCATCCCCTTGATATATATATGGTAGTATCAATAGAAAAAGAATCTCTAATCTATAGTATTTATCGAAATACCATAGTTTTAAAATAGCTTCAAGTTGAACTTATGATGCATCTGACATGATTAAATTTATAATTTCACAAACCATTTTAAAATTTCACAAAACGGTTGTGGTTTATTTCTGTCTTAATAATTTTATTTAATGATTATGGTAAGAAAATATCAAATGAAGAATAATACAAACAAATAAGATATATGTTTTAAGAAAGGGTATACTCTTAACTATGTTAAAAATAGTGCCTAATAGCACTGCTATAGCGACACAAATTGCATTAACACCCACTACCCGCAACGATATCAATGAAAGCGGTGGAAGCTAGCGCTCTGTGTTATTTGCTAGCAATAGTGTTGTGTAGCGCGTCATAACACCTAGTGCCTTTCATTATGGATTCTCAGTTTAATATGACACAAACCCGACCCATAATCACATGATTCCCACCAACTACGCCACCTCTTCTCCTCTCCCTCCACCAACATCGTCGTCTGCGACCCTCCTCTCCCTCTCCGACTGCTCCACCTCAACCTCTCCCTCTCCCTCTCCGATTACAACACCTCAAACCCCAAAGCCGTCTCCGACTACCCTCCACCTCAACCCTTACGTATTCCTCTCCGACTACTCCACCTCAACACCAAAACCCCTTCTTTGACTGCGTCCCCTGCTTCTCCACTACCTCAACACCAAAACCCGTTCTCTGACTGCGTCCCCTGCTTCTCCACTACCTCAACACCAAAACCCGTTCTCTGATTGCGTCTCCTGCTTCTCCACTGCCTCCACTAACTCGAAGCTCAAGAGTCCTTCCTCCTTAGAATCTTGATAAATCATCAAATATGCATTTGTGAAATTTTTAGATTTTTCTTTAACGTTTCTTATTTTCTTGGATATGTATATATATTTAAATTGGACCACTATTTGACTTAATGTTTTTTCCGCTAGTTTGCCACTATAGCCCCAGATAGCCTTAGCAATGTCTCCCCGCTACTCGACGTTGTCTGCTATCAATAACCTTACTCTCAAGCCTCTAGAGCTCATACTGAAATAACGTAGTTATATTGAAATAATGTAAACTACATTGAAATAACTCATATTATGTCATAACAACGTAGTGTTATGACGTGTTAGAGTTACTTCATAAGGTTATGTAATATTGAAGATTTATTAGGTTACATAATGCAACATAACGAGTTATGTAACGGTTTTTTCCAACATGGGAATTATGCATGCATATGCATAGACATGTGTGTCTTTGTCCATGTATACGTATACACATGTGCTTGGTGCTCAGATATGGAGTAAAAAGCATAGGAAATTTGGTGACATAAAATTGGCAGTACACAATGTCAATTTGAAACTAGAAAAACATCATAGTAAGCATTGCATGTGACATGAACCACCACCATTGACCAAGCATTCAAAATTAAAGAGTTTCAAAGCTGAAACACTATAACCAAGCTATGCAGGTTGTATTTCCATCATTTCATGCTATATCGCGAACTAGCTAACAGGAAGTTATTTCCTAAGTAGAAATTATCCCTAGATACTAGTTTAAAGCTATTTAATTTGACCACCTACTTATGACAGATTGAAGTTAGAAAGTGATATCATGGGGTACATGTGGTGTGACTCCAGTTAAAAGTAGCCAAACATCATGTGTATACTTGGTTATGTGAAACTAATAAGTGAGCAAGCATTTCCTTAACATTTGCAAATGTGGTAGTTCGCAGAAGTTTTAGTAGGACTACTCGATCGTAGAAGATACCTTTAGTTTCACTTCTGCAACATCAGTCTCATCACACACTCCCAACACGAATGCCTGAAATAGAAAACACGATAATTTTTGTAATTTGAAACACAAGAAAGTAATGCATGATGGAGAAAACTTGAGAAGTGACTGACATGTAACCTACTATTAATTAACTTGGTAGAAATGAGAGGACAGGTTTTTCTTTCTTTTACCAACTTGCAGCCACTTTTAGTAGAAATAACAGTTCTGTTCTTTCAAGTTACCGTGATCTCAAAATCATGCTTTCAGTTCTGGAAGAAAATGCTAGTAAATTCAGTAACAGACACTGGACAAATGTGAAAGTGTATTCTAGACAAGATGGCATGGGTTAAAAGTTCATAGGAGGTTTCAATAAAATTAAAATAAAATATGATACAAGTTTTTCAAGCATCTAAGTACTGAATAAGTTCAGAGAATACAGTTCTTCATGACTACAGGAGACACAGTGTTAGCTATTCAATCCTTAAACAGGATTAGGAGAATAGAGGAGAAAAATAATCTGGTATGAGGCCTGAAGGTTTTGGGACAGATGGTGCTTTTGTCCAAGAATTGAAAACTCCCTCTTACTCGTGTGAATCATTTTGTAAAGATAAATTAGGTCAAGAGAAAAATAACAGACAGTTAAAAAGCAAACTTTCAAAGTATCAAATTCATCTAGAGACAGAAATAGGTGAATTAGAATAATACGAGATCTGCCAAAGGTCCCTTTAAGGAGGGAAATTGTTTCAGTTAATCCTTCTCAGAGTACATCTGATAGTAGTGTTTGAGGCCAAATGGGTCCAAACTGTGCAAGTATGGCAGCCTAAATAACAAACTTTTGTCATTGTGCACCAAGTCGGACAAATCTGTAGCTTACTAGCAATCAATTCTGGTATTTGGCCAGAAATGTTAAAATGCATGAACCCATACAGCATCACCGTCATATAAATGCAACATCAACAATTAAACATGCACGCACGTGCACACACATATATACAAGCACAGGTACATTGCACACGCAGCAGACATTCTCAACGGAAAAAAATGCTAATGACCCTTCCATGATATTGCATTTTTTTTCTTCCCTAAAGGTATTGAATTCTAAACAGGAGTACATGAATGGATTTAATATGCAAATGTAACTTTTAATCAAGAAGATTCCAATTGGAATAGTGTCATGTACACGAGTCAGGAAAACATACTTGGATGGAAATCACAAAATAGCAGACTGTAAAGAGAGAAACTTAAACTGATGGAAAGGATGCAGTCATTGATAGATTAAGGGGGGATAAACAAATCAATAGATTAGGGGATAACAAACAAATGAAGCCAAGATGGATTGAAAGAGGTGAAACTTGCTAATCATGGTTTTGGACTGTTCAGCAGCTGAGAATTCAAACAAAAAGGAATAAAGAAACTGCACTGGAAATTCAAAACATAGGTGCAGCTTATCCGTTAACTCTACATAGTACATACAAGTTAAACAGAACATTATGCATGAAAGCTTTTGCCAACTATAAAAAAAATCTTCAGCACCAAACACATAATCAAGTAAATTGCCTCGCTTAAAAAAAGAGGGGAACAGATTGGACCTTTAATCCACTGGGAAATGATAATTTTTGAACATTTTTCTCATGTGAAAGTCCTTGCGGAGCATTCTCTGAAAAGGCACCTGTGTAAATAAAAAGTTTTGCATAATACATACAGATTCATAAACAGAAATATCTTAAAACAATGATCATAATATGAAATAAAGATGCATGGTACTCAAAAACTAACCCACAACAGTCCAAGACATATTGTCAACTAGGCATCAACCTTTTTAACAATAGTGTAAATAGAGTTTTCTAGATGTAGAAATGACAGAAAGAAAATAGTGCAATACCACTTATGTTCTTTTTCACCTCTTATAATCCAATTTTGTTCTGTTCCTTTTAACCATATCATAAATTGGACCAAGAAAATGTGTATATTGAACTTAGAGACAGAGACAGTTTTGTTACTTGGATATTCATGTCTATTGTTTGTGCCTGGTAGTACTTAGACATTACATTTTGTGAATAGATTCAAGGTATGATTTCAGCTGTACACAAGTAAACTTTTCGATTCACGCAAGAAGTAAAAGATTTCTCCAATAAAATCAAAAAGTACATGCACGTCTTCTTTTTACAAAACTAAGGATCTATACTTGCGAAGTGCTCTATACCTAAACTAGGAAGTCCAAGACTTCAATTGCTAAAGTCTCAAAGTTTAAGGGATCTAAGTTTTTTCGACCTTACGGTCCTTTCCTGATAATTTTACTATCACATATCAGATGAGATATATTATTAGAACAAACATGCAGTTTACTGTTTATATATCGTGATGAAAAATAAATGGAAATCAGGATGATTACGAAGGCTAGTTCACCGTTACCGTTTGATGCCACTGCCGATGCAGTCTCTGCGGCCTTTACAGAAGGCAACAATGATGCCTGGTTAGATGATTTAGTGATAACAAACCTCTGACATCGACTTTGGAAAGATAAACACCTCCTTGAAGCATCCTTAAAAATAGGAACAGAAGCGGGCTTCCCTGGAAAAGCTTGTGCATGTACGACAGGCTGACAGGCACCTAACAATCAATTATGCCAGGAAATGTCAACTGCGTATACAAGCTTCCATAAAAAATGAAGTTGCGGAATAAGGCAAAGAAGAAAAAAGTTTTGTCTCACATGATCTCAAGTCTATAGATCGAGGAAAGTTCAGTCAAGAATGTCAGTTGCTTAATCTAGAGCTTTGTTACATCCTAAAAAATTTTCGACCAACAACTCAAAAGAAAGGCATGTATGTGTTTCAAAGATTGAATTGTTTCTTGTTTCTTTCTTCATGACACTCACAAGTTTCAATAAGACATTGTAGTTTCCAGCTGAGAAAGTAACTTTACATTTTGGTTGATAAATCAACAATTCATGTTTTGGTTTAATACGATTTGTACTATGGAGAATTAGAGGGTCGATTACTGAAGATTGGTTTTTTGAATTTAGAATTTATCCATCGATTTTCCTCCTCCTCACTAAAATATCAAATCACAAGAAATCTAAAGAGGAAAAAGAAAAGCTTTTTTCTCCCCATGATGGTGAAATCTTAATGAGCCTCATAATGTGGAACTCAAATGACATTATATCAGAGTACACTTTAACAGATCGCATAAAATAAACGAGATCGCCGGAGTAACTTACCGTTGAAAGATCTAAAAGCGACGGCGGATTCCATGGCTAGAGATCGGATCTGAAGAACTTAGGTTGGAGAGAGAGAGAGAGAGAGAGAGAGAGAGAGATTGAAGGAGACAACTAATAGTTGATGAATTTGTAGAGAGAGAAAGGGAGGGACTTTGAAATGTCCGCCATTTCTTAGTTTCTTCGCCGTCGGGGAGAAGAGACACGATTGGGCCGGGTCGGATTCGGATCTGGCTGGATGTAGATCCAATTGAACTTGAATTTAATATAATTTAACAACTATTATTATTATTATTATTTGTTGACACGTAACACACATGTATTTCATCATCATAAAAGAAAAAAATGACCAAATTGGTATATTTTGTTTACCCATTGTGACAGGTTGTCATATTTTTTTTCCTGGTACCACGTTGGTATATTTTCTGAACTCCAGCGACAAACAAGTCTTAAGTTTAGCCGGATCCAATTTTTCAGTCATTTTTCTCACGTGACGGCGCACGTGACTCCAACGTGGTCGCAACGTGGACTCCAGCGTGGCGGTAGTTGGGATGAATAAATTTCTTTGAAATTGAGTTTTTCCTCAGAGTAGGGTTTTCCTGGTCTTTTTCCCTTCATATCCCTCCGTCTTCTTCTTCGTCTTACTCCATCTTCTTCTTCCTTCCAGGGTTAGGGTTTGGTTCAGTGGAATTTAAATTAGCGATGGATTCTTCATCTTCAAGTTGTCGCTCAAGATCAGTATCAAGCACGAGCATGGGAAGAAGCAAACAAGGGTGTTTAATGGGATAAAATCTATACGGCAATGGAATGATCTAGCAAAACAATATGGGGTGAAGGCTTGTAATTGTGGTTTGGAGTGCGAATATTTTACTTTTATAACTGATGAAAATTCAGGAAGGAGGTTCTACAAATACCGTAATCATCATGTAAGTTAATTTTGGATTTCATAGATTATTGAAACAGAGAGAGAGATATATGAGAATATCCATGCTAAAGACGAATTTTGCGAATAGAGAGAGATATTACAAAACAAGGTTCAATCAATACATTATTCATATATTAATCAGCGTATTGCAGCCTAGTATTATCCAAATCAAACGTAGACCATTAAATTGTTCAAATATTATTGAGGATTGCCAAATCATTAAGCAAGAACTTCATCAGTGCACCATGTTTCGCCCTACATTTGTTTGTTTTTGTTGACTTCCATTCACAGTATTCCTTAGCATGCTCTTGCAGTTCTCCGTAGGTCCATTCTTTTTTTCCATTGCAATAAGAACATAGAAATTTCACTTATGCGATGACCCTCTTGTTGTTGTTTTACAATTGTTCAAGCAAAATCTTTTCATAGTTGACATAGTTATCTTGATTGTCGAGGAATTGTTCCATTTGAGAATTTAGTTATAAACATGTAATGAAATATGAAGGAAAAGAATAGGTAATTATTGGCTTATTTATCTCGACATTATCTTCTAATTGAGAGATAATGATGTCATCTACATTTTTTTCCAAGCAGAGACGTTGTCCATTATTGCCCTGTTAAATGAAAGAAAATCTCCTCTCTTACCTCCTACTACTTTTAAAGATGTTGGATGTTGATTTAGGCAAAACGATATATAGTTCATGTTGCATTTATAGTCCTGAAGAAGGCAGTTGTATGGGGACATGGAATTTCAGTTCACATCCCTTTGTAAGAAATTATAAAACTGAACAGTTATATGTGTAACTGTTCAGTATTGGAAACTTCATCATTTATTGCATTTTTTATTTGGAAGCAGTAATTATAGCAGTTTTTACATAGAAGTGTAGGCGTCAAAAAAATGCTCACAGACATCCAAATACCATTCAAAACAAAGAAAGACGACATGTACACACAACCAAACAGCGCTTGGTGTCGCGGCTCAGGCGTGACAGATCATGGTGCCGCGGCCATGGCGCGGCAGCACATGGTATCGCGGTTAAGGCGCGGCAGCATATCGTGCCGCGGCTAAGGCGCGACAGCCTAAGGTGTAGCGGCTATTATAGGGCGTGCTGAGACGGTTACAAGGTAGTTATATGATGATTATTTGAAGTCCACGTGGCGGCATATCAGAAATAGAACGTGTGCTGACGTGGACAAACAGTTAAACCACGAAAAAGGTGGTTAAAAATCGTGGGAGAACAGTTTCAAGCACGATGGAACGTGCCGGTAACTGCCCCTGTGGCCGCTGCAGTCCATGCTGCCGTGCCAATAGCCGCTGCAGTCCATGCTGCCGCGCCAATAGCCGCGGCAGTGTTGGCTGTCGCGGCCAAAGAACAGTTACATGGTCGGTTACTTCACCCCCATTTCCACTGTGGTTCATTCCTACCCCTATAAATACCTTCCTAAACACGGAATAAGGGGGAGAGCGGATTGGGGCAGAGAGACTTAAGCTTTTGGTGAATTTGAGCAAGAGAGAGAGTCTTCATTCCTCACAAACATCCTCAAGAAGCTTTGGGCGATTCCTAGAGATCTAGCTCTGACTTGATCTTTAGAAGAGTGAACATCTTACATCGATAAGATATTCGCTTTAAATTCTTACTTCGATAAACGAAGGAAGAATCCACAAAACCTTCACGATTCAATTAGAATCTGTGAATCGGTGGTCCACGGGCTAACGCACCCCCGGCAAAGGCAAAGATCCCACGCAAGCAGCGATCCAAACAACGATCCTGCGTTTGTTTCTAAAAAGTTATAATTTTACTTTTGTTGTGTAAAAGAGGTCTTATAAAAAGACTATTTCTTTTGAATTTGTTGTAATCGATCGAAGATATAATGAATTCAACAGCAAAACCAACTTTTGACGAAAACAAACTGGCGACCACAGTGAGAGCCAACGGTCTCGCTGCCGAGACCGTCGTGTCGCAGCCGATCAAGATTCCAGTTAAATCCACGGTCGAGTACGAGTTCGACCAAACCAAGTTTGAGGAATATCTCTCATCGTCCTCTTCAAGATCTTCATTGTCTCGCAAGTACAAGAGGATCTCATCATTGAAGAAGGCTCACACACTAAAGAAGGTTAAATGTGAAGCCTCTCACTCAATTGTTGTCGAGGCCTCCCCTCGCAACATTATCCCGGCAACCCCCAAAGCCGGAAGCTCTGCTCACGATGATTTCTCCTCAATTGAGGAATCATTCGACCGAAGTTCGCTAACTCTAACGAAGAGGGCTCGTCAGAGGCGACGCCAACGCCGCGCTCGTCAATTGGCTAAGGACTTAGAACAAACCGATGGAGTACGTTACTATACGGACTTAGAATCGAGGAAACATCAAGTGGTTCAGTCGTCTCAACGTCAAACCACTCATGTTTCTGCACAATTTGTGACGGAAGAATGGATTCTTGTTAAAAGGACTCGTTCGACCCTAAAAGAACGTATACAAAAACGTCGTGCAAAGACTGCTCATGCCCGTGCTCTTGTGCAACAAAGACAAGAAGAGAAGAAGAAAACAGTGTCTAAGGAAACACCAAAGAATCACAAAGTATGGATCCTCAAATCCAAACTCATACAAAAATTGGATTTGCAGAACACGAGTTGTGACCGCGGCAGCGACACTTCCTTCAACCGCGACAGCTCATACTGTCGCGGCAGCCTCTTCGACCGCGGCAGCCCCCACTGCCGCGGCACACTATTCAACCGTGACACCAATCACTGTCACGGCCAAAAGAAATTTCACAAGAGTACTCCCCCGGCTACATCAACGTTCGTTCCGGGTCCGTCTACTGTGTTAACATCCGTTATGTTACCAGTGAAACCCTGGGTCAGTCTTAACCTGTCGAAATCCAAAATTATAATGGCAGATGGTCTCGAAGATCGAGGCAAAGTTCCCGTCAAAGAACGTTTGGGTCCGGTGAATGAACCCCAAATAGATTCTTACACTGGGGGTCGTAAATATCCTCCGATCAGGTCAAAACAACTCCAGAATAGGAAAATTCTAATTTCCACCCGCTTGGAGACTTGTAATAAAACTCAGGAGCCCGTTAAAACTCCGCACCCTCAAGGGGGTGGTTCTAAACGTGTGACTCCTGACATAACCTTGGATCATTCAAAGGCAACAATAAATTGTCATGAGAATGCCAACAAGGTTCTACACTCCCAGAAGAAGACGTGTTTGCAAAAAGACATCGTTATACCTGGGAGGTCATACCAAAAGACGATAGGATTTTTCGGGAATCATACCGATAAATCGTACTATCAAATTGGAAAAGATGACTACTCCAAACGAGAAGTCATCCCGCAAAGAGTCTCAATGTTCCAGAGATTTCCCACCAAAATGTCAAGGCCAGACCGAGACATTTCTGTAAAAAGCTTGTTGTTCAAGAGGATGAATTCCCTGAAGTCACCATCAACATGGCTGATAAAGAAAAATCTACACGACATTCAAATCCTGACTTTTCCCTGGGAAGAAAAGTCAAGAGAATGCATGAAGGAATGTCATCAGAGGATGAGCTCTCAGACACTTTTTCTGTAATTGCTTCGGATGATACAATATCTAGCACGGGGTAAATCAGAGAAGTGTTCACAATCACTACTGATCAGTTCGCTCAAATACTTCAAGAAGCTCTAGCCAAACAGCGTGAAGAAATTAGAGTTGAAATGAAGACAGAGATGGAGTCGGCTATCCAACAAATGAAAGAACTTTTAGCTCAACGGCCTCAAACTCTTGAGTCCAGCCAACAAGCCGAATCCAGCCGTCGTGCTCAGAATGTCATAGACGACAGTGATCCAGAAGTGGATGAAGTCATCTTGGCTGATACACCTCCCAATGGCAATAACGCTGGGGGTGATTTAACGGACTCTCCCAGTAATAACATTGGGGGTGGTTCGATGGCACCTCTTACAGGGGGTGATCAAGCTCATTCTCCTCAATGTCCTTCGAATGAAGATGATGATGAGAGAATGAAGGAGCTTGAAAACAAAGTCAATACTTTGATGACGGCTCAAGAGGTGAAGAAGTCGGGTATTCCATGTCCCTATCCAAGAGAATGGGATTCAATTCCATACCCGACAAAATTCAATCTAATTAACTTCACACCATTTGAAGGAAAGAGCTCGCCTACTCAGCACATGATCTATTTCAAGTCTCATTTGGGCATGATATCTGGAAACGAGGCTTTAATGGTCCGGTCATTCGTGGGCACCCTTCGTGGACCCGCCTTCGATTGGTATCGACGTCTCAAACCAGGGAGCATCAACTGCTGGGATGACATGGAAAGTTTGTTCCTCAGCAATTTCTTCGATGATGATACCGAAGTGTCAATCGGAACCCTTTTGGATGAAAAGCAAAATGACGGAGAGTTGGTCGATAATTTTATCAAACGCTTCCGTAACAAGGCAATGAATTGCAGAGATCCTGTCACAGAGGAGTTTATCCTGCAGACATGCCATAACAATCTTTCCATCGATGTATTGGAAGTCCTGGGGGTCATGCCTTCGACTACTTGGAGAGAGTTAAAAATACGGGGCGAACAAGCTGAACACTTTCTTAAAAGAAAGAAAGTTGAGAGAAATCAACCGGCGATATCTACAATCGCTGGGGATGCAACTCTCAATCCGAGATTCCAAAAGAAGTATTCTTTCGAAGATGATGAAGCTCCAACCATCTTAAAATACCTCATTGCTAATGATAAGATCGAGCTGCCTCCTATCAAAGATCAGGAGGGGGCTAAGATGATCACAGATCCAAACTACTGTGCATACCACAGAAGGGTTCTTCATCCCACCGAGATTTGCTTTGGACTCAAGAACAAGATCCAAGCCTTAATTGACTCTGGCGTCATAACGGCGAAACAAGCCAAATAAAGATGACATAAACTCCAGTGGGTGCACGAGTATAAACTGTTTCCCCTCACTCCAAAAAGTATACGAGTATAAACTGCTTCTCGGTCATCCAACTAAGTACAAGGTTAAACCTGGACTCACAAAGGAAGCTGGGGGTGGATGATTTATGTAACGGGAAGTTCCTAGAGAATCTTATATTGTTAAGGATAACCCGAACATACGACTGATGATAACGTATTCCTCGTTATACCTAGTTTTGCAAAGAAAGCTGGGGGTCGATAATTCATATGACGGGAAGTTCCCGGAAGAATGTTAAGCATAATATTCTTAAGGATAACCCGATTATTATGAATAAAATGATAAACACTTAACTTCTCTTATGATTTCCGAACATTCTTTTGCTGAGATGAGATTCGATCACTTCATTAGATCGATTTGCCCTTACAAAACTCTCATTGGTGTGTGACGACTCGTAATCTCCCACCACAGAATCCCCCACCGATCAGATTAATTGAAGGTGGGGCCACCAAAATTCTTTCCATTCAAACTTCCGCTATATTCATGCACTCAACACTTTCATGGTTAGAGTCGGGATATAATGCTTAGAATTTTGATCGGTCGATCCTTGACGAATGGTCAAACCCCTTCGTGTTAAGTCTTTATCACTTGACACCGAAAAATCCACCGAGTGATTGGTACGAGTCAGCACTCCCACTGTGATTTGATCGAGTCCACACTCCCGTTATGATTTGTACTCCCTCTGCTCCCATTTGGTCTGTTTTCGTCAAAAGTTGATCTTGTTGTCGAATTCATTATATCTTCGGTCGATTACAATAAATTCAAAGAAAACAGCCTTTTTATAAGGCTCTTTTACACAACAAAATTGAAGATTACAACTCTTGAGAAAATAAACGCAGGATCGTTGTTTGGATCACTGCTTTTGTGGGATCTTTGCCTGTGCCGGGAGCGCTTTGACTCGTGGACCACCGAATCACAGATTTTGATTGAATCGTGAGGGGTTTGATTCTTCCTTCGTTTATCGAAGTGAGAATATGAAACGATATCTTATCGATGTAAGATAGTCGTTCTTCTTGAAATCAAGTCAAAGCTCGAATGTCAAGGAATGGCTCTGAATTGAAGAACTCTGCTCTCTCTCTGCTCTGGAATGCTCTCTGGCCAGCCTTGGATCGTCCTTGTGCCCCCTCTGGAAATGATCTCGGGGGGTATTTATAGCCCTCAGACAAAACTGTCTTCTGAGACAGTATTTACTGTCTCGCTGGTCGAGACAGTGTTTGCTGTCTCGCCCAGCGAGACAGTGTTTTGTTTTCGTCAAAAGTTGATCTTGTTGTCGAATTCATTATATCTTCGGTCGATTACAATAAATTCAAAGAAAACAGCCTTTTTATAAGGCTCTTTTACACAACAAAATTGAAGATTACAACTCTTGAGAAAATAAACACAGGATCGTTGTTTGGATCACTGCTTTTGTGGGATCTTTGCCTGTGCCGGGAGCGCTTTGACTCGTGGACCACCGAATCACAGATTTTGATTGAATCGTGAGGGGTTTGATTCTTCCTTCGTTATCGAAGTGAGAATATGAAACGATATCTTATCGGAGTAAGATAGTCGTGTATGTAGGAAAATTGCAATAAAGAAGATAAAAGAAAATTTGAATTGATTCCTTTGATCTCGATTACAACTTGATTACAAAAGAGAGGAGAACGAAATTGGTTCTTCCCCTTTGTTTAAAACTGGGTTCTTCTTGGTAGCGATGGAATGCCTCCTTCGATTGCTTGCGTCGAATTTGCTCTCCGTTGACGATCCGACCGTCTCTTATCTCGTGGGAACGATGAACTTCTGTAGGAAGTTTTATACGTAACTCTTTAATGAGTTTAAGAACTCTGAACGAGTTAAAACTCTATAGATAGAGTTGTTAGAACCGAAAATTCGGTTAATGATCAAGCTGTATCTGTTGTCGAAGAATACTCTCGGATCTGATCTCCTGAGATTGATTCAAAAATCCTATCTCCAAGGATTTCGTTGCTGCTAAATCTCCAACCTGTGCGGTTTAGATCTCTCAAATCCAACCTGCTCACTCTTCAGTTTTCAAAGAGCCAGCCTCCTGATCCGATTATCAAAAATCTCATCCCCTAACTCTGTTGAGTTTGTTGAGTTTTATAGGGGGATAAGGGGTTGTAACTGACCCCTATATCCGCTCCTACGTGGGCGAAAATCCCTCAGAACGTGGGATAAACGGTTCTGGAACCGTTCGACTTGTGTTTGAACAAGTCAAACGCCCAATCTGGCGTTCAGAACCCAACTTCGTGTCTTAGGCTTGAGACGCGATGTTGGGTGTGAGCTGAACATTGATGAACGCGAGGGTTGCTCGTGTTTGGCTTGTTGCCTGCTTGGTGACGCGGGGGTCGGTATGGGTTGAACTCCCCCCGAACGCGAGGGTCGCTCACGTTGGTTTGTGACTTGGAAACGCGGGGGTCGCCTGCACTCCCATAATGTGACGCGGGGATGACTTCCGCGTTTCAGAAGAAGTATGTTGACTTGTGACCTCTTCTATAATGCGTTGCAAAGACCGTTGTTCTGTAATCCTCGCTTTAGCTGTCGTAGAGTGTGAAAGTCGTCAGATTGTAACCTTCACTGTAGATTGTGAGGACTGCTGAATAGAATTTCCATCATTTATCGGAAGTGTCGTCGAATTGTAACTCTTCTCGATCTTTGTGAAAAGTCCTCCATTTGCAGTTTCTTCGCTTATCGACCCGAAAACTATTTGATTATAGCTTCCGTTGTAGGAGCTTAGATGGGAATCAACATCCATGGTGTCTTTTAGACGAATATTTGCCCACAACTCTCTACCAAGCAACTCACTAACTAAGTCCAACCTTTTATTTCTAAAATCATTACACTGCTCATCAGCATCTCTATTAGTCATGCTGTTGTTGCAGCCATCAAGATCAATCATCTCAGAAATGAGGTTGTGTTTGCGGTGATTTGAAAGTCATTTGATGGTGACCTCCATCGTAGGGACTTGTTTTAATCAGCTATCCATTGTAATTTTTAGACAGCCTACAGAACCCCCTCCAAAGTTTTCGAAAGTTCGCGGTTGACTGGGACGAATTTTCGGAATACTTTGGACCCCAAAGTCTTGTGAATTGATTGCTCACTCCGTCTGATCAAGCAAGATGATTCCAATGTTGTTGACTGTAATCTGTTTGTGTCTCTCGATAGACTCCCCCGCGGAGTCACCAATTTCTTCTCGACCTTGGTCGCCTTGATGATTGCTGCTAGCTCTTATTTACCTGGGGCCGTGTCATAGCCTTGGTAGTTGAAGAGCTGCCATCATAATAATCCAATGCATAAACAAATTATGCATTTGAGAATTGGAACGCGTGGGTGAGCCCAGCGTTTGGGAATTTCAACCGACCCGAACGTGAGGGTCGGTTCGAGCGGGATTTTGATCTCGAATCCCGTTCGTTAGGATTTGACAGCCTGTCCAGCTGTCTATAAATAGACCGCTTTGAGTCAAATCAGAGTCATTCGACTCTCTTAAAAAAAATTCCAACGAAAATCTTCGTTCTCTCCCCCGGCGAAGAACTGTTCACCTCCTCCGACGAGATCTCATGGCACCCAAGAAATCCGACGCCCCTCGTTCTTCCCGATCTGACGCCGCTGCGGCTCGAGATCCGGCACTATCAGTGCCAGTCGGCGGCGCTGTCGCTCAGGCGAACATGCCGTCCCAGCTTCCTTTGATCGGTGGTAAGCATGGCCTTCGTGGTCGTTGAACTTGCTTCGGCAAGTTTTGATCTTTGGATCCAACGAGGAAACTCGTTTCAAATAACGCGGGGCTCGGCTCCGTCGTTTGATATTTTTGACGAGGGGTTTGACCTCCGCGTCTCAGATTTCTGACGCGAGGGTCGACCCACGCGTCTGAATTTTCTGACGCGAGGTTCGACCTTCGCGTCTGATTTTCTGACGCGAGGTTCGACCTTCGCGTCTGATTCTTCTGACGCGAGGTTCGATTCTGAACTTAACTGACGCGGATGTCGACTTTCGCGTCTGACTTAATTGACGCGGGTTTCGACCTTCGCGTCTGAGCTTTGCTTTTGACTTAGCTGATTTTTTCTTCGTTTTGCAGTGCGTCATACC
>BQKN01001084.1:480781-495891 GCA_022839385.1 Asparagus kiusianus | reverse complement strand
GTTTTTTTTTTTTTTTTTTTTTTTTTTTGTATGTTCTTCTGACAAGAACACGTTTGTTTTGTATCACTTTCTTTTGGCATTTGAATAAAAAGTGATATTGATCTTTTAGTGTTCTTTGCATTTATCATGTTTTAATTTTAAACAACAAATTACAAAGACTACTCAAAAATTTTCTATCATAAAATAACTCTAGAAAATTTTCAACCGTTGGGGATAAATGCTTGATTATTCTCCCAGAATCAAGTTGCAAAGCAGAATCCTTCCTGTGTTATTTCGATGTTAAACACTGAAAGAAGTCCATGAGTGCCAGAAATATAGTTCTGACCTGGTACGGGGAAGATTGCGATCGGGGCAATTTTGAAGACTTATCGCTCTATTGGGGAGAGTCGATAAGTTAGAAGTGTTGCGATCGGAGCAACTTTGAGGACCTATCGTTCTATTAATGAGAATCGATAAGTTAGAAGTGTTGCGATCGGAGCAACTTTGAGGACTTATCGTTCTCATGATGAGAATCGATAAGTTGATTTTAACAGAGGAATTATAGTCATATTGGTAATACTAATAACTAGATTCAATCTCTGTTAGGATGGTGATCATCTGAGGTGTAATATTAACCTGATAGGTTGAAGAGATACAGAGTATTGAATGTACTCTGTTGAAAAGAACCTATGAACTTTGAGAATAAGTATCAGGAATGGATTCTTCACTTGGAAGAGTCATAACGCTAAGGTGACTTTCGCGTTTGGGGTATGAAACGCTGATCTGAGCCCAGCGTTTGAACGCGGATGTGAACCTCGCGTTGAGATTAAAGTCTTTAACTGACTTTAAAAGATTTTCTTTTTAAAACGGTTGGGATTCTTTTTAAAGTCCCTAACCATTTCAACAAATTAACAGTTGTTATAAATAGACCTGAGTGGTCACATCAAGAGTCATTCGACTCTTTCTACTTTCGGCCATTTCCAAGAACGAGAAATCTCGTTTGACTTCGGCGAGATCTCCGACGAACTTCGTCTTCTCCGTCCGAAAACGCTCCTTGTGATCGGCTGCATTGATGGCGCCCCGAAGAATAGGCTCGAGCTCCAAGAAAGTCGCCGGAGCGACCTCCGAAACGCCGTCGGTTGAGGGCGCCGGCGGTGCTCCAGTTCCTACGGGGACATCGTCGTCGTCTCCGCCGCCGCAAGGACTTCCCTGTCGGGGTAAGTGCTGACTAAAAGAACTTGCTTCGGCAAGTTTTCTGAAAACCCTAGATGGGTTCTTGACAACGAGGAAGATGACTCGTTTTGATCAAATGAAAACGCGGGGTTGGGATACTCTTTAGGTCCGACCCTCGCGTTCCAGTTTTTCAACAAGGGGTTCGTCCCTCGCGTTTGAGACTTTCTGACGCGATGCTCGACCCTCGCGTTGGTGATTTTCTGACGCGATGCTCGACCCTCGCGTTGGTGATTTTCTGACGCGATGCTCGACCCTCGCGTTGGTGATTTTGACCTGAGGCTTAAACCCTTTGTGTTTTGGGGTTCTATCTTTATGTGATGGCTCGCTTATAGCTGCTAACATCTGCTTTTTGATTGTGCAGTGCTTTTACCAAACGTGCCGCTTTCACAAGAGCATCATTTTGGGTATATTGGCGGACCTGATGTGAATGAAACTTTCAGTCTTCAAAACACAGTTCCGCTTTGTACTTTCGCTGACTCGGAAAGGACAGATATGGTTAGATCTCCTCGATGTTCCACCCTTAGGGTTCTGATCACTGACTTGGACATGGAAACCCCTGCGGGCCATGCTCAGTTTCCCAAACCGGCATTCATATTCGGAGATCGAATATCCATCGATGATCACCTCGTTCATGCAGAAGACTCGAAGCTATTGCGGAAAGTTGATGATCGCCACTTCTTCCTTCCAAACATGAAGAGAATGTATCCCCTCTCCTACTTCTTGAATGCAAGTCGTCGTCGTAGTCTGACTTTTGACATAGTCAAAGAGAAGGAAAATGTATCGTTCGGATCTGGTCGACGGGCTCGTACACAAATCGGGGGGCAGCTCAAGGGATTGAGGCCTGGTTTATTTGAGAAGAAGGAACTGGTTCAGGAGATGCCACGCCCAGCGAATATTTTCATTCGCCAATTCCTTGCGACTCAGGGTGAATTTTCCACCCAAGCGTTCAGATCCCCTGGGTGGGTTTGTTCTGGAGAAGGAGGTTGGTGGACCCGCATGATTGACTTCGTTCTTGAGGAGCTTAAGGAGTCACCCACTCAATCGGGTCTCACAATTCCCGTGTTGGCTACTCGACGGGGAGTTGTGCAGAGCTTTCACAATTTCTTCGCTATGTTGGAGAAATATAACTCGGAAAGTTGCACATTTTTTACACCTGTAGGAGAATTAGGTTTTGCTCTCCATGAGATGCAAGCGGTGTCGGGATTGCCACTTGGAAAAATACCCTACGAGGAGTTCATTCCCACTACCGAAGAGCTTTCCCGACTGAGGTTGGCGCACCCAGAAATTTATGATACTTTCTGGGAGTTGATGTGTCACTTTCACATCTGTGCTCAAGTCTTTGGGATGCGTGGAGGGGGCATTATGCATACCACATGGGCGGAATACCTCTTTCAGAATTTAAATCGGAAAGATGTAGTCGTATCTCGTGTTGCAGCCGTCTCTCCTGAAGAAGCCAAAGCTCGGATTAAGGCTTCTCATGCTATCTACAAAACGGAGCATGTAGAGGACGATTTTGAAGCTGGTGTTGAGTTTGAGAGTTTCCATCACCAGGCTACAATTCCCATTTCTGACACGGCTCTACTTGCGGGCTTCTTTATGGTTTGGTTAAAACGGTGTGTAATGCCGTCAAGACCAATAGAAGCGATCTTGGCTGAGGTTGTATATCCAGCTGTTTTGCTAGCACATGGGAGTCCCGTGAGCCTCCTCACTGCCATGGTCGGCTGCATTCAAAACGGCCTAAGGATGTTGACCTCCGATCTGCTCGGTACCTCGACGGTTAAGGTCGCCAGGAAGAAAGCCGGGAAGAACCCCCAGCCACGCATACCAGTGCCGTATACGTACTTGGTGGCCTGGTTCGTGCTGCATTGCCCCTCCTTGATGACGGGAGTATCGGAGAGTGCTGATGCTTATATCCCCTTCATACAGAGATTAGAGTCGGCCACATGGACTCATTCTTACATAGTCAGGGCTCGACAACTCTTATCTCGGAAAGATAATTACCGAATGCTTTGTTGTGCTCCTAATTTTGACGGAGCTGACGCGAAGGATGCCCGCTTCCTGGACTTGCTTTTTGAGGGCTCGTCTTCTTTGGAAGAAGGCACATTCAACTGGCTTCTTATGATCAGATTGGGTTACCTGGTCTTCCGCTTGCGGGAGAAGTGCTTTATTGAACCTTACGTGCCTTCTCGGTTCGCTAGGCAATTTGGATATGACCAGCTTTATGTTGGCAATCCCAACCCGGCCTTGGCTCAAGTTGGGAATTTATATGAAGGAGCTCGTGCATGGTACTTCTTTTCCGCCGGGGGAACCCATGCGCAATTCACTTTACCCAATTCGCCGCCTGGCTGCTCCACTGTTGCTGATTTCTGCAACTGGTATGAAGAAGTTTCCCAGGTCACGGGGTATGATGTTTATACCTCCTGCATAAGTGAGATTCGGGAATTGTATCGTTCGAGGAGTCGTTCTTCCGGCACTCGTTTGCCGGGGGTAGAAGAATATCTATCCTGCGAACAAGAAGCATCTGGGGCTGTCGAAGCTCCTGGAAATTTATCTGCCATCGAGCCTCCTAAGGAAGAAACTCCTATGGAAATCGAAGAGGAAACACCGATTGCTGACTCTCCCGAAGAAAAACCAATTCCAAAAGTGCCTGCTTCTGAACCTCGTCTTCTGAGATCGGGTAAGAAGGCTCTTTCTGCTGCTGAGCAGGCTGAGTATGATAGGAGAATGCGTAAACGGCTGCCTGTCGTAGCCAAAAATTCAAAGAAGGCCAAATTGATGGGTGACGCAATGAAATCTGCGCCTGTCGCGCACTTAACCGGTGGAGAGGAAGAGATGCTTCGATTAATTCCTCCTATTCCTGAAGAAACTAAGATCGAGGAAGTACTGTCTGTTGGGAGTTCTGAATCCGCATCTTCTTTTTCTTCCCGGGACCAAAGTATGTACGAGGATTCTTCTTCTGAACTCGCTGAGTCATCTGTCCATGAAGAGGATGCAGGTCCAATCTATCCAACCATTCCTCCTCCACGCTCAAGAGCTTTGAAGAAACTGATCGAAGAATTGGAGTACTGGATACAAATGACTACTGATCTAGTCCGTCTTGATGGTGCTTCTTTTGAAGACTGTGAACCCATCTTGACCAAGTGTTTGGACAAAATCGAGGCTAAGGGAGATGTGTCATGGACTGAGCACTGCAAGGGAGGAGTTGCTCTCTTGAAGACAGAGCTGGCAGCTTTTAAAAAATTGCAGCACACCAATCCGGACTCTGAAGTGGAACCCGCTCTTTCCTTGGCCATGATCTCCAAGTCGCATCGTCGAGAAGACCTTTGCAAGGACTTGTCTGATAAGAAGGCACGCATATCTCTCTTACGGAGGCAGCATACCCGGGCCTATACCGACACCAAAGGTGTTGTTTCTGCTATTCGTGCCACTGAAAAAGACATTGCTCGCTTGGAGGCGGAGTTAGACCAGAAGAAAACTCAGTTGGCTCAATACGAAGACGCTCGAAAAGAGTTAGAGCTTCAAGGCGATCGTATCTACACTGATTTTTGCCGTACGCTCCACGCGGCTGAGAAGATTCGCAAAGACATTGTTGCTGCCGAACCTGTCGAAGCTAAGCTCAGGAGAGAGATCCAGGAACGAGTCAGGGTGACTCATGAAAAGAAACTCTCTGCCCTCAAATCCAGGCTGAAATCTCTCAAATTGATGAAACCTGATGCCTAAGTCTTGTGCCCCTTTTTCTTTTATTAAGGGATTTCTGTATCATTTTCATTTTGCTCATCGGCGCCTTTGTATCAAAGTTAACAATGTTGAATGAAAATGATATCGTTTTGTTTTGCATTATCACTTTTGTTGAAATATATTTCAAGACAATGAAAAAGGCATGCAAAATGCTATAAATATAGTGTTAACTGAAAAGAACGAAATTCTCTTTATTATTACTTGGAGTAATTCCAGAAAATTTCAATCGTCAGAAGTGTAGTGTTAACTTGACGAGATACAAAATAGAGTTACACTATAAATAGGCAACCCCCAGCCTGATCTGGCTGGGGATTAGGGGGCTACATGATTCACGGGAAATATCTCTTTAGGAATTTCCCATTGATTGGCATCATGAGCCTGTCTCCTTGTTGATTGATAAGACGATATGCTCCATTCGAATAAACTGAGTCTATTACGAAGGGCCCTTCCCATTTAGGATTGAACTTCCCTTTGGTTTTGTGTGTCATCACCATGGGTCGTCTGTTGGCCAAGACCAAATCGCCTTTCTTGAAAGTTCGTTCCTTAACCTTTTTATTATAGGCTTTGGAAATCCGAGCTTGATATAGTTCGATCTGCTGCTTAGCTTGAAGTCGCTTGTCGTCGAGGGTTTCAAGTTCTTGCAGGCGCCGTTGATGCTTTTCTTCTTCTGTTAGCCCCGTCGTGATAGCGACTCTCAGAGAAGGAATCTGAATCTCTAGTGGTAATACGGCTTCACAGCCATATACCAGCGAGAATGGTGTAGCTCTTGTAGGGGTCCTTACCGTTGTGCGGTAAGCCCACAAACATTCGCCGAGTCTTTCATCCCAATCGCGTCGACTCTTGGAGACAAATTTCTTGAGAAGTTTCACAATGGTTTTGTTGAAGGCTTCTGCAAGACCATTCGCCGGCGGGTAATATGCCGTAGATGCAACGCTCTGGATTCTGAACTTGTCACAAAATCTCTGGAACCCAAAACTGACGAATTGTGTCCCGTTGTCATGAACTATCCGCCTCGGGACTCCAAAACGGTAGATAACATGGTGTTTGATGAATTTAATTACGTTGGAAGTTTTGACTTCTTTCAACGGGATTGCCTCCGCCCATTTGGAGAAATAATCGGTCACAGCCAGGATGAACCGATGTCCTTTAGAAGTCGGAGGAGAAATTGGACCTACGATATCCATGCCCCATTCTTCAAATGGCCATGATGCAGATGTAGGATGTAGATTCCCAGGTGCTTGATGGATGAAATCTCCATGAATTTGGCACGCGTGACAACGTTTAGCGTAGTCAACCGCGTCTGAGAACATCTTTGGCCAGTAATAGCCAATTCGTCGGAGGCGATCCCCTAATTTAGCTCCGGGCTGATGAGCTCCGCACATCCCTTCATGAGCTTCCTTGAGGGCCTCTTTTGCTTCCTTTTGAGAAAGACATCGGAGCAAAATACCGTCATGGGATTTACGATACAGAGTCTGAGTGACTGTATTGTAATAGAATCGGAGGGCCTTTCGTTTGATGCCGGCCGCTTCCTTGGGGTTGTCAGGCAAGATTCCGTATAAGACATAGTCAACATATGGAAATCGCCAATCTCTAGACTCGAATTCTATAGAGGTCGTACAGACTTCCTCCGTCATTGTCTTGTCTGAGCTTTCCTCCTTAGGAATCTTGGAGGAGTATAGTTCACGTCCTGAGACTGGGATTGTCGTTTCGATTCCTGGTGGTAATGCCAACGAGGTTGCTAATGAAGCCAATGCATCTGCGTAAGCGTTCTGGGCTCGTGGAATGTATTCGATAAAGAATCCCTCGAACTGCTTGGCTTGCTTCAGCACTGCGAAGTAGTATGGGATTAAGTCCTCATGACGTACTTCGTATTCCCCTCGGACTTGATTTACGATGAGCTGAGAATCACCATAAGCCTCAAGGCACCGAATATTGAGTTTTTCGGCAAGTCGCATCCCTAGTAGCAACGCGTTATACTCAGCTACATTGTTGGTACACGGTTCGATTAAGGAAAATCCTCTTGGGATTACGTGACCGTTAGGCGATACGAGCACCACTCCTACTCCCGCAGTAATCGCTCCGTGAGGGTTTGCTCTAGACGCGCCGTCAAAGAATAGTTTCCACACTTGTGTAGATTCTTGAGCAACACAAGCTTCGGCGATTTCGTCGGGCAACTCTTCATACAACTTAGATGTCCCTGGCACCGGGTGATCGGCCAAGAAATCTGCCAATGCTTGACCCTTGACTGCCTTTTGGGGCATAAATTGCATGTCGTATTGTGACAAAAGAATGGCCCATTTTGCAAGCCGACAATTCAAAGACGATGGTTTCGTCATTAGGACTCTCAAAGGATTCACCTTCGAGATGACATGAATTGTCTGTCCAACTAGGTAATGTCGCATCTTTTGAACCGCGAATACCAAAGCGAGACATTCTTTCTCGACCGGGTTGTACCGATATTCGGCTCCCATCATGGTCCTGCTTAGATAGTAGATGGCTTGCTCATGACCTTGGTCGTCATTCTGAGCCAATAATGCTCCTAAAGAACGGTCCATGGCTCTCACGTATAATAGGAATGGTTTTCCTGATATAGGGGCCACGAGAACCGGTGGTTGTGTGAGATATTTCTTGATTTCTTCAAACGCTTTTTGACATTCCCCATCCCACACAAAGGACACTCCCTTCTTCATGAGCTTCGAGAAAGGTTGGCAGCGCCCCGAAAGATTAGATATGAACCTACGGATGTAGGCTAGTCTGCCTTGCAAACCTCGGAGTTCTTTGAGGTTCTTCGGCGGTGGCATGTCTTGGATGGCACGTATTTTCTCTGGATCAAGAGAAATTCCCTTGGATGTGACAATAAATCCCAGGAATTTTCCACTTGATACTCCGAGAAATGATTTTGTTGGATTCATCTTCAGCTGATGTGTTCGCATGATTTCAAACATCGTTTTCAGATCTGCAAGATGATCACCCTTACATTGGCTTTTCACCGCTATATCATCAACGTAGCACTCGATCTTCTTACGCAGATGTTCGTGGAAGATTGTGTTCATTGCACGTTGATAGGTTGCGCCTGCATTTTTCAGGCCGAAGGGCATCACTGTGTAGCAATACACCCCCAGCGGTGTTCTAAATGCAGTATGTTTCTCGTCGTCCGGGTGCATTTTGATTTGATTGTACCCGGAGAAACCGTCCATGAAAGACATTCTTTCATATCCGCAGGTGTTATCGATCATAACATCCGTGATAGGAAGTGGAAATTCGTCTTTTGGACAAGCTGCATTAAGGTCGCGAAAGTCAATGCATATCCGGACCTTACCGTTCTTCTTGGGAACTGGAACAATGTTAGCCACCCAGTCTGGGTGTTGTTCTTCCCTGACAAAACCTGAGTCTATAAGCTTTTTCACTTCCGACTCGATTGACTCCATGATCTCTGGACGAAACCTTCGTTGTTGTTGTTTAACGGGTTTTGCATCCGGATCGATATTGAGACGATGTGTGGCCACTTTTGGGTCAAGCCCGGGCATGTCTTCATAATTCCAAGCAAAGACATCTATATATTCTCGGATGAGAGATATAAGATCTTCTTTCTCGGACGATGATAAAGCTTCGGCTATGAAAATAGGCTTAGGATCATGTTCATCTCCCATGTTAACCTGGACCACTTTATCTTCAGTGGGTGGTTCACGTTGTTCGAATCGCATATCCCATAAGATGTTAAGACGTTTGATCCAAGGGTCATTGGTCGATTCCATTAACCCTTCATCATTCCCTGCATCTTCATCGGGGTGACTAGTTGAAGCCATGTTTACAGTCAGACCTTTAAAGAAAGGTCCGACACTGACATCGGATTCCCAGGAAGATGTTCCAGATGAATGATCTTGACGCAGATAGTTACTTATTTCATTTTCCGAAACAGCGGGAGGCGTGACAAATCCTAAACCTCTTCTAGTCTTTTGGTAGTAATCTGGGGGTTTCCCTTCGGGGGTTAGGGACATTCGGATTGGTGTTCGCCTTCCTTTCCCAAAGTTTAGACCTTGCTTTTCGTCAAAGTCATACCCCATTTGTTTCATTAACCGGAGAGAGTTAGGTTCATGATAATGGAATTGAGGAACTCCATCGTCTTCCTCCGAACTTCCTCGTTTGAGTTGTATCGGTTTGACTTTTCCGAAACAGATCGGCTTCCGCCCTTTCCTTTTGGATGGGACTTTGAAGAAAGCCTTCTGTGCATCTTCTATTTCTTCATCTGAAACGAAAGATGATCCGATTGGCAATGTGAGTGATGCCTGTGCGCACAGTACGTGCCATGGGTTGGTACCTGTATCATTTTCTATTTGTTTGTTTTTAGAGGGAACATCAGACAAGTACGCTAAAATGAAATCTTCATTAATGCACCACTCGCCCTCACTCGGTACATCATTATTGCTCTCACCCTGACCCATTACATCAAAGTTTAATTCCCAAGGACAATCTTCCTCAGGATCTGGCTCAATGTCAGCTTCATTACCGCTATCTACATCCTCTTTCTCTTGGGATTCTAAATAGAAGACGGAGTCGGTGTGGAAGTTCTCTACTCCTCGGAAGGGGTATTTTTCTGCGATTAGGGTTCGAACTTCGCCCTTGTCATTGGCGTACTTCATAACTTGGTGCAAGGTGGATGGGACTATGCGGTTTGCATGTATCCACGGTCGTCCTAGCAAAAGATTGTAAGACGTGTCCGCATCTATGATGTAGCATGCTACCTCCGACTTGAGATCTCCGATCTGACACCTGAGCTTGATCTTTCCCAGGGGTCGGGTACTGTTTGCGTTGAACCCGAAGATAGTAGTCTGGGTAGTGTGCAGTCGGTGCATAGGAATCCCTAATACCTGCATGACCCTATAGGGCATGATGCTGAGCGCTGAGCCCGGGTCAACTTGAACACGACTAATTTCCGAAGATCCAATATACCCTGTGTAGTACAGTGGTCGGTCATGTTCGTGTTTGACCTGCATGTCTTCTTGTGTGAACGATATGCATGGTAGACTTCCCGCCGCTTGCAGGCATTGCAGACAAGTTTGATCGTCAGAAGCCTCGGGAATCGGAGTGACTTGTGTAATAAAGCTCTCCGTATTCTTTAAAGCTTCGATCAGAGCTTCCTTGGTAGTTTTAGATAACTTCAAGAGCTCGTATAAAGTGATCCTAGCCGGTATGTTAGCTAGTTGTGCCATGACGTTGAATTGAAAGGGAGTACTTGGCTCCCCGAGTTCCTGGTGAAGATTTTTATTGAACCGGAGCTCTTTCTGTTTGCCTTTGTCGACCGGTTTCTTCGGCACAGAACCCCCAGCGTCTTGGGGTTGCTCTTCCACCCCTTGGGCATTCTGACCGTAATCCCTCAAATAGGTTTTTCCCGACCGAGTGCCCGGATTGTCTCCTGGATATGCTGCCAGGACGATCCTTTCCTCTTCTGAATCGGTAAGAGGTTTAAGGTGGTCATCATTTTCGGTAATGGAGGGGCTAATCATGTTGGAAGATTTAGCCTTACCTCCCTTCTTTCTGGACGATGTGCTCGTCCACTGTTGATCTCCAAGCAAGTCAGGGTGGACCCACATGATTTCCCCTTTTGGGGTGGTGAGGGGTACCAACCCCCTGCCTTTCTGACTATGCAAGTCAGCATTCTTTAGGTGCATTTCTCCCTTGCGGATGGGTACAACACCGTTCGCAGTCACCACCGGGGGAAAGTTACCAAACTGGACCGCTATCATATTAGTGGATACTGTCTTCTGCTCTGGCTTCAAGGTGAGCACATTAGCGTTTACCAAATTCTGCAAGATGTCTTTGAAGACATAGCATTTCTTGGTAGGATGTCCAAGGAATCTGTGATACCGGCAATAGTTGGGATCATCAACCTTCCCCGCTTCATCTGGTTTCCTGATTTCAGGCAACTGGAGCTTGTTGTTCTTTCGGAGCAATTGGAATAAGGTATCCACGTGCTCCTCCTTGAACGAATACTGCTTGGGCGCTCTTTGTTGATTTGGCGCCTTGCCTTGCTTGGTAGGTGGTGGCACTCGCGTGTAGTCGGCTGCTAGAGTCTCTTTCCCTTTAGACCGCTGAGCATTGTTCTGATTACGTTGCTGTTGTTGTTGCGGTTTGGGTTGTGGTGCTTCTTCAGCTTTGACTCTTGCCACTATCTCTTCTGCTTGTTCTCCTTGGGAAACTAGTTGTCTCCAGGAGCGACACTCCGCTACTCCCATCTGAGCGAGGAGCTGGGTCTGCAGGTTGTGCCTGCAAGTTTCAACCAGGGTTGATTGAGTCATACCTGAGGGACATCGCAATGCCATGCTGCGGAATCTTTCCACGTAGGCTTTGATGGACTCTCCCTTTCTTTGCTTGGTGGCGAGGAGAGTTGGGACTGAAACCTCTGTGTCGTCCTCAAAGAACCTGGCCAAAAATAGCCTTTCCAGGTCTACCCATTTCTGGATAGACCCGGCAGGCAGTTTCATAAACCATTCAAAGGCAACTCCTTTAAGCGTGCTAATGAATAGGCGAGTCAATATGGCGTCATTTGCTACCACGTCTCCAGTTTGGGATTTGAAATAGTAAATATGCTGATTTGGCGATCCCGTGCCGTCGAACGGTTGCAAGGTGGGAGCCTTAAATTTAGGCGGGTAAGGGGCTGTATCCCATTCCGCAGGATAAGGCCGAACCACTCCTTCTTCGCGGAGCTCGCTCCTGTTAGCGATTGCGTTGAGACGAGCCTCCAGTTCATCCATTTTGTTGGATTGTGGGTGCAGTTCCTTTTCTATCTCCCTCTCACCTTCAGACGAAGATCCCAGATTGTGAGTCTCACGATCTGAATGTTCGTGCACTCTTTGTTTCCCCTTCGAAGTTGTTCTCCGGGAAGATTCGGGTTTGTGGCCTTTTTCAGCAAGAAGCTGGGCCAACATCTCCTTTAATTGGAGAAGTGTTTCCTGTTGCGTCTGGAGTATGGCACTATGTTCGTCCACTCTTTTGACTATGTCCTCATGGCTCCCTGTTGTGTAAGCGAGAACCTCGCGTGCTCCAACAGAGCTTGAAGATTGAGATTCAGCTATTGCTGAATGTTCCTCACTTGTTGTAATGCCCTTGGCTAATTTTTGATAGTCAACTGGGCGAATAGTTCCCGTCCGAGTCCGAGTATTCTGATATACTCCTTCGAACTGGTCACAAATTTCTCGGGCAGTTGGTGGATGACTCTCTTGCGACTCGTTAGAATCAGTATGCGAGGCCTTCCCTCGGCCTATCATGTTGATAGTGACCTGAGGGTACTCTGTTTCAGTTGTCTTTTTTCTGTTGCGGCGTTGTCGTTTGGCAGGCCTAACAACGTTTGTTAACCTGTCGAATACTGACTGCCGAGGTGTGGATGCACAACAAGGGCATTCTGACAGGACTGCCGAGATAAGCCTCTCACATTGACACGAGTGAACTGCTTGTGCTGTTGATTTTCCTCTCGACAATAATTCCCGTAAGTCAGGAATTTGGGAGGAAATTTTCCCCGGGCTAGGAGGTGGAGATGGAACCCCCTGCCCTTGGGTAGGTGAGATTGGTTCTTGTCGAACGTGGATTTTGAAACCACGCTGATCTTTCTGAACCTGGCGGACCTCCTGAAGATTGCGTTCTTGAAGAACAGAACCAGAGTGGCGTTCTTGAAGATTAACGCGAGGGTCACGTTGGGATTTGTAAACGTTAGGCCGAGGCCTACGTTTGAATGATGAAACAGTCCCGCGAGGGTCCTGTTTTGTTTGAACGCGCCCATGGGGGTCGCGTTTAATTGGTGAAACGGACCCGCGAAGGTCATGTTTTGTTTGAACGCTTCCCTGAGGGTCGCGTTTGACAGCTGAAACAGACCCGCGAGGGTCGTGTTTTGATTGAACGCTTCCCTGAAGGTCGCGTTTGACAGCTTCCTTCTGAGGGCTGCGTTTTGAGGAGACAACGCGCCACTCAGGGTCGCGTTTCAGCTGAATTAGCCGAGGCTCGTAGTTGGGCTCATTGCCACGAAGCGAGCGTTCTGTTTTGGGAACGCTAAGTTCGGCTGAAGTTTCAGGAACGCGATCTTCGCGTTGAGCCAACATTCGGCTCTCACGTAAGTGTGCTCGTCGTATGGATCTTCTCCGTCGGCGAGCGGCGTTCTTTTTGGCTTGTCTCAAAGCCTTAGCAGCAACGTCATTGACGTTCACAGGACTCGTCTCTTCTAAAGGCCGTTTGTGGCCCGAAGCACGTTGGGCTGACGCGAAGGTGGGACAATCCGCCTGCAGAGCCAACTTGAGTTCCTGGCCGAAGGAGAGGGCTTTCTTCGGCACGTCGACAACAGAATTGACCTTCTTAGAGGTCTTGCGTACATCATGCTTAGCCTTGGGGCTAAGCGATCCAGAGGATAGTGCTTCCTCATACTTTGCTTGATCAAACTCTACGATGAGAGTTTCTACTGTCGTTCCCATGAGGTGGACGTCGGACTGCGCCACCACTTCTTCATCGGAAAAGCTAGTCCCCAGCAGAGTCGCCATCTTTTGTATGTAGGAAAATTGCAATAAAGAAGATAAAAGAAAATTTGAATTGATTCCTTTGATCTCGATTACAACTTGATTACAAAAGAGAGGAGAACGAAATTGGTTCTTCCCCTTTGTTTAAAACTGGGTTCTTCTTGGTAGCGATGGAATGCCTCCTTCGATTGCTTGCGTCGAATTTGCTCTCCGTTGACGATCCGACCGTCTCTTATCTCGTGGGAACGATGAACTTCTGTAGGAAGTTTTATACGTAACTCTTTAATGAGTTTAAGAACTCTGAACGAGTTAAAACTCTATAGATAGAGTTGTTAGAACCGAAAATTCGGTTAATGATCAAGCTGTATCTGTTGTCGAAGAATACTCTCGGATCTGATCTCCTGAGATTGATTCAAAAATCCTATCTCCAAGGATTTCGTTGCTGCTAAATCTCCAACCTGTGCGGTTTAGATCTCTCAAATCCAACCTGCTCACTCTTCAGTTTTCAAAGAGCCAGCCTCCTGATCCGATTATCAAAAATCTGATCCCCTAACTCTGTTGAGTTTGTTGAGTTTTATAGGGGGATAAGGGGTTGTAACTGACCCCTATATCCGCTCCTACGTGGGCGAAAATCCCTCAGAACGTGGGATAAACGGTTCTGGAACCGTTCGACTTGTGTTTGAACAAGTCAAACGCCCAATCTGGCGTTCAGAACCCAACTTCGTGTCTTAGGCTTGAGACGCGATGTTGGGTGTGAGCTGAACATTGATGAACGCGAGGGTTGCTCGTGTTTGGCTTGTTGCCTGCTTGGTGACGCGGGGGTCGGTATGGGTTGAACTCCCCCGAACGCGAGGGTCGCTCGTGTTTGGCTTGTTGCCTGCTTGGTGACGCGGGGGTCGGTATGGGTTGAACTCCCCCGAACGCGAGGGTCGCTCACGTTGGTTTGTGACTTGGAAACGCGGGGGTCGCCTGCACTCCCATAATGTGACGCGG
Source organism: Asparagus kiusianus (assembly GCA_022839385.1). NCBI lineage: Eukaryota > Viridiplantae > Streptophyta > Magnoliopsida > Asparagales > Asparagaceae > Asparagus > Asparagus kiusianus. The sequence continues at coordinate 481,450 of BQKN01001084.1, read as the reverse complement.
GGATGACTTCCGCGTTTCAGAAGAAGTATGTTGACTTGTGACCTCTTCTATAATGCGTTGCAAAGACCGTTGTTCTGTAATCCTCGCTTTAGCTGTCGTAGAGTGTGAAAGTCGTCAGATTGTAACCTTCACTGTAGATTGTGAGGACTGCTGAATAGAATTTCCATCATTTATCGGAAGTGTCGTCGAATTGTAACTCTTCTCGATCTTTGTGAAAAGTCCTCCATTTGCAGTTTCTTCGCTTATCGACCCGAAAACTATTTGATTATAGCTTCCGTTGTAGGAGCTTAGATGGGAATCAACATCCATGGTGTCTTTTAGACGAATATTTGCCCACAACTCTCTACCAAGCAACTCACTAACTAAGTCCAACCTTTTATTTCTAAAATCATTACACTGCTCATCAGCATCTCTATTAGTCATGCTGTTGTTGCAGCCATCAAGATCAATCATCTCAGAAATGAGGTTGTGTTTGCGGTGATTTGAAAGTCATTTGATGGTGACCTCCATCGTAGGGACTTGTTTTAATCAGCTATCCATTGTAATTTTTAGACAGCCTACAAGTCGTTCTTCTTGAAATCAAGTCTAAGCTCGAATGTCAAGGAATTGCTCCAATAACACTCTCTCTGCTCTGAAATGTGCTCTCTGGTCAGCCTTGGATCGTCCTTG
>BQKN01001084.1:412135-480479 GCA_022839385.1 Asparagus kiusianus | reverse complement strand
CAAATTGAGCGATCAAACCTTTAAACAGTTAGGATCGTATCAAACTCACATTTGGTCAAACCTTTAAACAGTTAGGACCAAAGCCAAAATCCCCTCTCGATTCGTTCCATGAACGAGAGGTCCACAAATCGAGCGATCAAACCTTCCTACAGTTAGGATCATCTCGAAACTCCCACTTAGTCAAACCTTACTACAGTTAGGACCACAACTAAATCTCCTTTCGATTCATTTTACGAACGAAAGGTCAACTTTTGAATTGGATAATCAAACCTTATGACAGTTAGGATTATTCAAACCAATCCAGATTCTCTAAGTGGAGATCCCACCTCGAGTTTCTTTTGCATCAGGAGATAGAATATAAAATTCTTCCTCTCCGATTTCGGGTTTATCTCTACCAACAAACAAGAGACCAGGAGATAGAATATAAAATTCTTCCTCTCCGATTTTGGGTTTATCTCTACCAACAAAAAAGAGACCAGGAGATAGAATATAAAATTCTTCCTCTCCGATTTCGGGTTCATCTCTACCAACAAAAAAGAGACCAGAATACTCCAATAGGTACACGAGTCTAAACTGTTCCCTACCCTCAACAGGAAGTTTCTGGAGAATATCACTTTGAATATTCTCAAGAATAACCTGGCTACCTCCCAACGGGTATATGAGGTTAAACTATTTCCTGAACACTCCAATAGAGTATATGAGTATAAACTGTTTCTCCAATTCTTCGATGGCAGTTCTAATTCAAGACTTCGATAACGGCCATGCGATAAACGCAGCACCGGAGGAATCTTAGCTATTCTACAAAGCACTGAATAGACTAAAAGATGAAGAAGTCAAGAAGTGAAGCCATTCGCAGACCATTCTATGCAACTTCCTCAACAAAGCACTGAAGAAATTGCAAGAAAAGCTTATCATATCCAAAGTGTCCCAGACTCTTCTCTAAAAATATTGAGTCTGAGATACTTTGGAGGGGGTATCTGTAGGCGTCAAAAAAATGCTCACAGACATCCAAATACCATTCAAAACAAAGAAAGACGACATGTACACACAACCAAACAGCGCTTGGTGTCGCGGCTCAGGCGCGACAGATCATGGTGCCGCGGCCATGACGCGGCAGCACATGGTATCGCGGTTAAGGCGCGGCAGCATATCGTGCCGCGGCTAAGGCGCGACAGCCTAAGGTGTAGCGGCTATTATAGGGCGTGCTGAGACGGTTACAAGGTAGTTATATGATGATTATTTGAAGTCCACGTTGCGGCATATCAGAAATAGAACGTGTGCTGACGTGGACAAACAGTTAAACCACGAAAAAGGTGGTTAAAAATCGTGGGAGAACAGTTTCAAGCACGATGGAACGTGCTGGTAACTGCCCCTGTGGCCGCTGCAGTCCATGCTGCCGCGCCAATAGCCGCTGCAGTCCATGCTGCCGCGCCAATAGCCGCGGCAGTGTTGGCTGTCGCGGCCAAAGAACAGTTACATGGTCGGTTACTTTACCCCCATTTCCACTGTGGTTCATTCCTACCCCTATAAATACCTTCCTAAACACGGAATAAGGGGGAGAGCAGATTGGGGCAGAGAGACTTAAGCTTTTGGTGAATTTGAGCAAGAGAGAGAGTCTTCATTCCTCACAAACATCCTCAAGAAGCTTTGGGCGATTCCTAGAGATCTAGCTCTGACTTGATCTTTAGAAGAGTGAACATCTTACATCGATAAGATATTCGCTTTAAATTCTTACTTCGATAAACGAAGGAAGAATCCACAAAACCTTCACGATTCAATTAGAATCTGTGAATCGGTGGTCCACGGGCTAACGCACCCCCGGCACAGGCAAAGATCCCACGCAAGCAGCGATCCAAACAACGATCCTGCGTTTGTTTCTAAAAAGTTGTAATTTTTCTTTTGTTGTGTAAAAGAGGTCTTATAAAAAGACTATTTCTTTTAAATTTGTTGTAATCGACCGAAGATATAATGAATTCAACAGCAAAACCAACTTTTGACGAAAACAAGAAGCAATTATTTTTTTGGCATCTCTTTTGTTATGATTTCCTTTGATTTTGAGTAATGATAGGCTTGTGGTTGTGGTATTTGGGAGTGGATTAACAAGCCAATGTGTAGTGTTAGATGTTAATTATTTCCGCTTCTATGAAAGGAGATCAATGGTTTGATGAATATGTTGCTTTTGAAGGAGGAGTTACTTCAAAGGTGTGAAAAATTAGCTAAGAGGATGCAATGAGCACATTTACAAGCTTAAAAAAATGTTGAATTGTCTCAACATGAGGCTGGTACTTGTTTGGAAGAAGTGGAGAAATTGATGAGTGAAAGATCAGAATTGCACGCAAAGCTTGCAGAAGTAAAAAGGACAATTAAGTTTATTTTATTATTAGGAATGTTTACACCCTGTTTAATTTTGTATGTTATAATGTGAAGATTGTTATAATGTGAAAGTGGTTGTAATGTTAATTTGTGAGTTGAGTTAATTATGAAGTTGATGTAATCTGAAATTTTAACGCAATTTATAATGGAGTTGAGTTAATTATGTTGCTTATAATAAAAGGCAACATTGTGCTTGTTTGACCCAAAATGCACATGACCTGGTTGATTCAAACAATAAAGCTAGCGACATTAAGTAGACATATAAACTTTCAACCTGCAAATGTAATTAAGTTCCTAAAACCATGTTACATGCGCATAGAGAACTAAACATTAACCACTTTGTCCCAACAGTAGAATTTACATAAACTGGTCAGTAACACGGTACACAATATACTCAGTTTTCCAGATATAAATAATTGATCAAAATTCTGCTAAACATTAATTACATAGCCAATTTCTGAGAGGGTGCACTGTGTGAGGATGGTGCATTAGCTGTCAACTGTATCACATTTACTTGACTTTCTCTAAATGTCATTTCCCCTTGTTCTCCTTGCCACAAACCAAAACCTTATGGCATCTGTAGTTAACTTGCACCCCCTCTCCCTCTCCTCTCCCTCCCCCTCTCCCTCCTCTACCTCCTCCTACCTCGGTACTGGTTATTATACCCAATTGCTTTAACCGTATCCACCAGTCTTTCTATATTCAGTTCATCTTTATCTACAAATCTAACATCAAATCTACCACTAACATAATCTTCCACTCGGCCAAGCGGGAAATTTCCTCCATGTCTGACTTTAACCATGATTTTTACACTCATCTGCAAAATCACAATCAAGAACCCTAATTTACACTAAACCATGAATTTCAACCCATTAAATAACCCTAGTCGTCCTCAATGACCATCTAATTACTGAAGTTAGTTTCAAAATTAGGAAACTTGCACTCACCTCGCGCCAAAGACGATGAAATAACCCTAATAACCTCTACGGTCTCAATGTAGATGGAAGATATTCACTTAGATCGTCTGCAATTTGGGGATGATCACGCTCTCACGTTCAAGGGGAAGAGAGGGAAATAAGAGAATTGGGGTAAATTTTTCTTATAGGGGTTTCTACAGAAACCCTTCAACTCCTTCCCGCTAACCCCAGCCACGTTAGAGTCCACGTTGCGGCCACGTTGGAGTCACGTGAGCCGTCACGTGAGAAAAATGGCCGAAAAATTGGATCCGGCCAAACTTAAGACATGTTTGTTGCCGGAGTTCAGAAAATATACCAATTTGGTACCCAAAAAAAATCATATGCCAACCTGCCACCATGGGTAAACAAAATATACCAATTTGATCAATTTTCCCATCAGAAAGTTTAGTCATTTCAAAGTAAGTCAAGTAAAATTGCAGACTCTTTTTTCTCTGCTTGGGGATTCAAACTCAAGCCAAGAAAATCTTATTTCCTTAATATGACTAAATTGTGGATATGACTTTTCCAGCCCAGGTACTCACAAGAACCGAGCCATTATCATACATATTTGGGCCGGGTGGGCCTAGATAGTTCAGGTCCAGCCCAGTTCTAACTAAACCCTAGACTGCACGTATAAATCCGCCACGAGAAGTTAGGGCAAAGTTCACCACTGCCCCCGCCTCGCGCTTCATCTCTCTTCTGTGTAATCCCCTCGTAAACCCGGCCGATCTCTCAATTTCGTTTAATTTTCAGACAAATTTCGATTTTTTTTGATTAATTATTTGAACCGAAACTTGAATCTAGGCACTGCGACCGGCGATTTAGACCCAGAGCAAGATGCAGAACGAGGAGGGAACTGTTGTCGATCTCTACGTCCCGAGAAAATGGTATTGATTTCTTTCTTCTTCTTCTTGTATTTTTTGATGCGTCTTCTGTTTTTTTGGGTGATTTTTTGTTGATTTTTTTATATTTGCAGTTCTGCGACGAATCGGTTGATCACTGCCAAGGATCACGCTGCAGTGCAGATCAACATTGGGCACGTTGATGAGAACGGGATCTACACCGGCCAGTTCTCAACTTTTGCTCTATCTGGCTTCATCAGAGCTCAGGTATTGTTTTATTTAAACATTTAATATGTTTTGATTAAAGTTGATTGAGATTATTGGTTCACGAGTTGGATACTTGCTTAATGATATTGATATTTGTGATTGTTGAGTTAGTTTCACGAGTTAGATGCTTGACCATGTTACTAAAAATGTGAGTTTTTTTTAATTTTAAACCCATTCTTTACCCTGATTTATTTTTATAGCAACTCACTGCCAAAACAATTCATGCACCTAGAAGGCTAGAACGCCCAAGCTGATTTATTTTTAATGCCAAAAGCTATGTTAACTTGCTATAAAGTATTGGTAAAGTGCTAGAATATTAGTTAAAGTACTAGAATATGGGTTTAAAAATCGGTCTGAACTGCTAGAATATGTACTAGGATATGGGTTTAAAAATCAGGTTATGTGTTTTGGGTTTATGAATAATTTTGAAAGCTGGTGGATTTAAAAGTAATTCCTGCTAAAAGAATGGATTTATAATAGAAAAAATCCTAAAAATATTCTGCTAATGATTTTATGGATTTAGTTGAGGTGAGTATTGAACACGCATTGATGTTGATATTGTGAAACATTAAAATAAAATTTTTATTGGGATCTTGCATTATGTATGAAATGGCTCTGATAGAGAGCTGATTACATTACAGAAGAAATAGGTTTTATGAACTTACATGCCAGTTCCTTATCGGGTTGAATTGTTAGTCATCAGGCAATGTTTGTTCTAATGTAAAAATATTAATTTAGGGACTTCAAAAATTTCCTTTGAAAATATTTCTTTGGAATTGGATATAAATGATCGGTGCTGTATCCACATTCAAAACTTGTGATTTCTTTTGTTTTTCCAGAATGCTGATTTAACTAACAAAAGTTTGTAAAATTCTTAGTTTGGGTTTTGCAGTCTTTATTTTTCTCAATTTCTTCTGTTACTTCCCACATTACTCCATGCTCCCATTTAACTTGAGTCAGTTCACTGCATTCTTGTTACGTATTTCACTCAATTAGTCTAGCCAAGTATTCTTCATCATTGGCTAAGGATTTCAACTTGCTATGTTAAATTTTAGTGAAAACACCACTGTTTTTTCATATTATCATTTTCTTTTTTCTACCAACAATGATTTTTCTAGTGATGGAATTGGTTGGTTTTGTTTATTAGATTAAGAAGCTGTCTTGCATGCATTAGAAATAATTTTTTGCACTTTACAATACTTTTTTGTTTTACTAAAATGATTCAATTCAAATTTTAGAAATAACTTTTTTGCACTTTATATTACTTTTTTGTTTTGCTAAAATGATTCAATTCAAGTTCCTGATATATTGCCTGTTACAATATTCATATCCTGGGCAATTTTTTGTTAATTTCCCCAACTTGGATTTTTTTATGGCGGTAAAAATAATCTCCTCTTTATATTTTGTCTACATTTTTTCCAACCCCTAGCTCTTGCAAGGGGCGATTGTTTTTATTACTCAGTTCACAAGCATGTTTTATTTGATTTTTGTTTATTGTTACAAACTAAGGGAAGGCTATATCGAGAATGTATTTTAATGTTTCTTTTGCAGTTAGTTTGCTATAGAAAAAGTTCTCATTTGAAAAGTAAAAACTATCAGAACATTGAGCACATATCGAAGGCTTAGAGGAGGAACTTTGAAACCTCCTTTTAGCTCAAAGCTTGTGCAAGAATATCATTCGACCATCCTTTCTACCGAGGACCTTGTAACTTTTCTTCGTTGGAGGTCAATTGAGGATGTCGGAAATCCCATTCTCTTACCGAAAATTAGCGACTTATATTTAATTTTGTTATATAACTTATATTTAATTTTGTTATATAACTTTCTCAATTCCTTTCTAATAGAAGAATATTATAGTTTGGTCACTTGTAATTCTTAGTTCTTTTTGGTAGGGACCAAATAATGCACAATGATGCTATGCTTCCTGTTGAAATACAATTATTCCTAAAATATCTTGTATATTGTTTTAGCCTGAAGTAAATTTTTATCAATCTCTATTTTTGTTTCAATTCCTTCAAAAAATGTCTTGGTTTTTGTAACTTCTTCTCCTGCATGTTTCTGGGTTAATCTAAACAAAATTCCCTTATAAGTGTGTATATAAACAAACGTTTTTCAGATATCTTTTTTATTAGAATTATTTCGATAAAATTTTGAACAAAACTTAAATGTTTAACCTTTTGATTAATAACCGTTGTGATTTTAATAATATGAACCAGACTTTTAGAAGTGCAAGTTGTACGGATTGAATAGGGGTAATCGCATCAGAACTGTAAAGCAAATTCCTCTCATTTGCATCTGAAACTGACTTCAATAGGGTCCAATTAGCAAGTGTAAAAATGTATTATTTAAAAGTTATGTGGGGGTATGCCAAATGCCAAACTATTGATAGCTTTTACTGATGAACTGTGTTTTGTTGAGCAAGCCGCATCTCTTCTAGTTAGTTTGTAGGATTATAGCCATTTCTTAAATCTTGTCATATAATTCAAAATATAACTTGGCAGTTGGGGTGCGCAAGTTACTTAACCTTGATAGACTTTGTGCCGTATATTACTGTTATTTGTCGTAACTTACCAATCAAGGTAATCAATGGCAATTCTCTGATAATTATTCATTGCTTGTGTTTTCTTTGCAGGGAGATGCTGACAGTGCCCTGGATAGGCTCTGGAATAAGAAAAAAGTTGAAGTTCGACAGCAGTAGGCTAATGTTTTTCTTTGTCAGTTTGAGTCTGAACCTGGAGCTATTTTGCCGAACAACTTGTTTTATTTAGGGTTTCTACTTGGTTGTATGTTTAATCTCGTGAATCTTTTTCTCAATTGAGATGTTTTTGAGACTGCCTTGGTCCTTTGTTCCCAGTTCGGAAGTTTTTTGCTTGATTCATCTTTTCTTGGTCCGGAAGCTTTCTGAAGAGTACTTGTTTCTGAGAGGTTACAGATTTATCTCGTGTTGTTTCATTGTCTTGGATGATAATACATACCATGTCAAAACACCGCGCATGCCTATGCATGTTGAACTTGCATTGGCGGTGGAGTTATTCTGATCGAGGGATGTCTTAGATTCTATAGTATGCATCGAAGTTTAAGACCACATTCTGTGGGGGAGTAATAGGGTCAGGTTCGACGAAAGGGTATAGACCATAGTTCATGTGTCTGCCAAAATCAAGTGAAACACGGTTGAGCTAAATAGTAATCTTATTAGATTATAATTGTGAGTTTCGTACTTGATCTGAAAGTACATGTTCTTCATTCTGAAGTACCATAAATTTCTAATACAATTCATGTTTCAAAAAATGAAATCTCAGCGGCATATTAATACGCTATGCGTCAAAAACATATGACATGATGTCATAGATAATTCCGAAGAACTCAATATTTAGTTATGTTGTTTCTGTCCCAAAAACAAATCAGAAGTTCAGAATCTCGTACGATACCATTCCCTCGGGGATGAAGAGGCAAAGGTGTTCACATAAGTACATGAAGCTTTAGAATCTGTCCATAGAGATCCACTCCCTATTAATGAAAAGTTTAGACTTTTCATTAAAATATGTCCTAGGTAAAATATAAAAACACAGTTTAGACTTGTAATCCCATTACTAATTAACGGTATTAACGAAATTTTCCATTAAATTAGGTCCTTTAGGGTGGTTTAATATAATTTGGAAAGTTCATAATGGTTTTCTATTAAGTTTTTTTTTTTGCAAAACACCCCAAAGTTTAGGTGCTTTTTTTTTGGAATTTACCCAAAATTAACCAGTCTTCTCCGCATCTCAACTCTATCAATGTTCTTCGATATTTTACCATCTTTTCAAAAGTTCCATGCTTGTCAGTGAATGGTCACAGGCGGTAGAAACACAAGGCATTTGAGGCTACCCATGGTCAAGATGCGACCGGTCATGAGTTTGCTGCATGCATGGCTGATGTTTTCGTTCTTTGAAGGGGAATGCATGAGGTCGGTCCCTCCTGATTTTTGCAAGTTCACGTTGTCGGCAAGATGAATTTCCTCTGAAATCGTGGGTAACGGCGCATCCAGTTTATGAGAACTATTGTTTTACTCAAGGCTACGATAATTTTTCTCTTCGTGTATGTTTAGGGGCTGTTTGTCTGCGCTTTTTTTCTTTGGAAAGCAAGATGATTGTTGTCGGACCTGCCCAGTTTTCTTTCTTCTACAGCGTCTCCATGCAACATCAGAAGAGTATGGGAAGTAGCTGATGTGGCTTCCCAAATGCTGATGTGTCATGGATTTACAAATCCTTTCAAAATGGTCTGATTTTGTCCGAAATCTGACATATATATGCGTCAGAAGTGAGGGGGCTGGGCTTAACGTGGTTGTTGCAAATTGATGGCCTTATAGGTAACTTTTTACAAAACTCTCTCTTAATTCACTTTTTTACGTATGGTATCAACAAAGTCCCTTGTGTGAAAATTTCCTACTAATACAATATAGAATTGACTTCATTCAAAATGGCGTATATAGTTAGGAAAGTTAGGGTCATTTGTAATTAAATACCCCGAAGTTGTTACCTTATTTTAAACTTTAATTCTCAAATTTTCTTTTTGCCCAAAAGTTACTGTAAAGTTAACAAAACTAAACTCAGACACCCCAAAACTTATTTGCCCAAAACATACCCAAAAATTCAATAAAATGTGACTTTAACCCCAAATTTAAAATTTTTGTTATTTTTTGTTAAAGTTTGGGCTATCGAATTTAAACTTTTGTTAAAGTTTGAGGTATCAAAATTACTTTAGTTAAACTTTAAGGGGGGGTTTCTCTACAAATTTCTAAGGCCAATGTGAAAGAATTATGGAACTTTAGTGCATGAACTATTACAAGCAGCTACAAATTTCATACGGTATATCTTATTACGTTTTAGCAAGCACTAAACGAATTGACTTGATCATTAAAACCGGGTGACAAAACCAATAATGTTTGTTTTGGGTATTAAAGTACAAATAACCCAACTAAATTTTGATGGGGGTGAACTTACCTAGGATAAAATGATATTTGGAGTTTGGTCCATAGAACAATCACTTTCATACAATCTCTCACGTAAACCAAACAATGTAATTTTATCATTTGAGTAATTTTATCATTTGAGAATATTTAATGGAATCCAAAACAAACAATGTAAAAGCTAAAATTTAATATGATGAGGTGGACAATCACTTTCCACATGGTGTCATAAATAACTAAGTTTACACACAACCACCAAATAGCCCCTAAAGGTTTCATTAGGGGTCGTTTGGTTGGTTTCCTAAAAAGCAAGAAAAGGAAATTGGTACAAGGAAACCAATAAAATAATATTTTTATCCATTTCCATCCCTAAAACTCACCCATAATATCCAATAAAATAATATTTTTATCCTCCAACTCATCTCATTTCATCTCATTTCTTACCTTTAAAAATAAACCAAACACAAGAAATATGTCACATCATCCAACTCATCACATCTCATCTTATCTCATTTTTTAAAATCACACACATCATCCAATAATATTGTGACAACTCATCTCATCTCATTAAACCTTCATTTCCATCCATTTCCTCAAAAAAAACAAGAAATTAATTTCCTTAAGTATGTGTCACATCATCCAATAATATACCTCCAACTCATCTCATCTTATCTATTTTCTTATTTTTAAAAATGAACCAAACACAAACAACCTCAAAACATCATCCAATAATATACCTCCAATTCATTTCCTTATTTTTTTTAACCAACCAAACAACCTCAAAACAAGTTTTTTAAAAAAATCACTCACATCATCCAATAATAAGGTGACAACTCATCTCATCTCATCTCCTATTCTATAGTTTTATTCTTTTTTAAAGCCAACCAAACAATCTCAAAAAAATTATTATAGAAAATAGATTTCTTATTATTTGATTTCCCAAATTTTTTTGCGAAACGAACAGCCCCATAATAAGGGGTTGATCATCGTGATGTGGCATGTGACTTGCAAAGGTGAACTTTGTCATATGACTAATGAGCCACCATTTCATGCCCATTTTCTCACATAAAATTTTTTACAATAAAAAAATTAGGAAAAATGCTTCCAGCCCCCAAAAGCTAAGGAAACGTGCTTCCCACCCCCCAAACTTTGTCAACGGGTGTTTTACCCCCAAAAATAAAGATTCTGTTCTCTGAGCCTCCAAAACATAAAACCCAAGACATTAAAACATGTGAAGACCATAATACCCTTCTCACTCTTTCTTTTTTTATTAAAATATGATGATAATTATTTTATTATTTTTGTTTTCTCTCTCTCTTTATCATGATGTACTAAGATGATAGTTAAAATGATTAATGAGGATTATTTTATTATTTTTGTTTTTTTATTATTTTAGTTGTTTGTATTGGGAGATTGTTAAAGTTAGGGGTTAATTGTTAAGGTTACGAGTTAATTGTTAATATTACGGGTCAATTGTTAAGGTTATGAATCCTCTCTCTCTCTCTCTTTCTTTTTTTATTAAAATATGATGAGAATTATTTTATTATTTTTGTTTTCGCTCTCTTTATCATGATGTACTAAGATGATAGTTAAAATGATTGATGATGATTATTTTATTATTTTTATTTTTTATTATTTTGGTTGTTTGTATTGGGAGATTGTTAAAGTTACGGGTCAATTGTTAAGGTTATGAATCCCCCCCTCTCTCTCTATCATGATGTTTCTTTGATGATATTGAAATGATTAAAGAGGATTATTATTTTATTATTTTCATTTTTTATTCTTTTTGTTTTTTTAGAATATTCGTTGTTAAGGATAATGGTTGGTTGTAAAGATTATGCATTGATTGTTAAGGTTACGGGTTGGTTGTCAAGGTTAAGGGTTTGTTGTTAATGTTATGGATTTGTTGTGTAGGTTACGGATTTGTTGTTAAGGTTACGGGTTTAATTGTTAAGGTTATGTGTTTAATTGTTAAGGTTACGGGTTTAATTTTTAAGGTTACGGGTTTAATTGCTAAGGTTATGTATTTAATTATTAAGGTTAAGGGTTTAATTGTTACGGTTACGGTTTATTAATTGTTAAGGTTACGGTTTAATTGTTAAGGTTATGGGTTTAATTGCTAAGATTACGGGTTTAATTGTTAAGGTTACGGGTTTAATTATTACGGTTACGTATTTAATTGTTAAGGTTACGGTTTAATTGTTAAGGTTACGGTTTAATTGTTAAGGTTATGAATTTAATTGTTAAGATTATCGGTTTAATTATTAATGTTACGGTTTAATTATTAATGTTACGGGTTTAATTGTTAAGGTTACGAGGGAGAGAAAGAAGGGATCCATAACCTTAACAATTGACCCGTAACCTTAACAATTAAACCCGTAACCTTAACAATTAAACCGTAACCTTAACAATTAATAAACCGTAACCGTAACAATTAAACCCGTAACCTTAACAATCAAACCCGTAACCTTAACAATAAATCCGTAACCTACACAATAAACCCATAACCTTAACAACAAACCCTTAACCTTAACAACCAACCCGTAACCTTAACAATCAATGCATAACCTTTACAACCAACCATTATCCTTAACAACGAATATTCTAAAAATACAAAAAGAATAAAAAACGAAAATAATAAAATAATAATCCTCTTTAATCATTTCAATATCATCAAAAAAACATCATGATAGAGAGAGAGAGAGAGAGGATTCATAACCTTAACAATTGACCCGTAACATTAACAATTAATTCGTAACCTTAACAATTAACCCGTAACTTTAACAATCTCCCAATACAAACAACCAAAATAATAAAAAACAAAAATAATAAAATAATCATCATTAATCATTTTAACTATCATCTTAGTACATCATGATAGAGAGAGAGAGAGAAAACAAAAATAATAAAATAATCCTCATCATATTTTAATAAAAAAAAAGAGAGAGGATTCATAACCTTAACAATTGACCCATAACATTAACAATTAACTCGTAACCTTAACAATTAACTCGTAATTTTAACAATCTTCAAATACAAACAACCAAAATAATAAAAAACAAAAATAATAAAATAATCCTCATCAATCATTTCAACTATCATCTTAGTACATCATAATAAAGAGAGAGAGAAAACAAAAATAATAAAATAATCTTCATCATATTTTAATAAAAAAGAAAGAGAGAGAGAAGGGTATTATGATCTTCACATGTTTTAATGTCTTGGGTTTTGTGTTTTGGGGGCTCAGAGAACAGAATCTTTATTTTTAGGGGTAAAACACCCGTTGATAAAATCTTAGGGGTGGGAAGCACGTTTCATTAGCTTTTGGGGGCCGGAAGCATTTTTCCCTAAAAAATTTCAGCTCATGACCATAATCTACAAGCTAAATCCTTCACCAGGATACAATACTAAGGGACTGGTTGGTTGGAAAAAAAAAAAGCAAAGAAAGCAATTATAGGAAATGTATTTTCTATAATGCTTTCCATTTTCTTGTTTGGTTCACACCTTAAAAGCAAGTGGAAAGATAACATGACACGTATTTTAGGAAACATATTTCATGGATTTTTATAAGGAACGGAGTGAAAATACAGTCTTAATTGTTTCCATCCTTTTTCTTTTGTTTCTAGGAAACCAACCAAACAACCCCTATAAGAGCATCTCCAACAACCTCCATATCTTATGTCCTAGACTAAATATAGGGAGTAGGAGGGAAAAAAATTGCTCCAACAGGCTCACTATGTTAGAGACTAAATATAAGGAATAGAATTTGATATTCCAAATCAAGGATAACAAAGTGACTCCCTATCTTTAGTCTCATCATAGAAAGTATTGTTGAAACAACTTCCCCCTCCTCCACTCCCTATATTTAGTCTAGGATATGAGATAGGGAGCCATTTAGGGATCATTATTGGAGCACTTACTTCTTATTTGGCTCCTTATTTCCTAGGATGAGAGATTTGCTCCTCAAATACAGAGAAAACCTAATATCACTCTTGGAGATGCTCTAAGACTAGATAAGAATCAATGATAAAGAAACGAGGAGCCTTAAAAACTTCCCAGGAGAACATGAGCAACATAAAGAAATTCAAATTTGTCATCCCCAACCAAAACATTTAAAATGTACAACATTAACAAGCTGAGATGGACCAGTATTTTTCATTTTGCTCCTCATTGCACAATCTTCCTCTTGGCACCATCCAAGGTGTTCTTGAGCAGCATTGCAACAGTCATGGGGCCAACACCACCTGGAACTGGAGTCAACCATCCTGCCACTTTGCTCGCCTCCTGGAAGTCTACATCCCCGACAAGCCTGTAACCAGATTTTCTGCTTGGATCGTCGACAGAGTTAGTCCCAACGTCGATAACTGCAGCTCCAGGTTTAATCCACTCTCCCTTGATCTGGACGCAACAATAATAGATGACAACCACCACCAAAAAAAAAAGTGGGGGAAAATTGAACCGTCCTTTGCTTAATCAATAATAGTTTTCTCCACTAAGTCCCCTTCAATGTGCTGCAATGAGACCCATTGTGCTCTTATAGTACAAACAGAATACAGAGAGACAACTCCGCTTGGACATCATAATTTTAGAAAACTAATAAAAAGTTAGGGGTAAAGTGACTAGCCTCCTATAATACAGGGTGTGTATATAATTTAACCCTAGAATTGTTGACTCTATTTGATAGCTCTAATACTGGAGAAGTTATGGCAGGGATTTCTTGTTTGATTAGTTTTCCGACACCATTATGGGTGTGACCGGTTGATTATAGTTGGAGTCACATGCTATTCAAATTATAATGCAAATAAACCGCTTGTTTGATTGGTGTTTTTGAGACTAAATTTTGTAGTTATAACTAAAATTTAGGCTCTAAATCATGAAGTTGAAGCTGCAGCCAAAATGAGGGCAGTTGCACAACTACGTGTTGGATATATTTCTAACACCACCCTCATACAGTTGGAGAGGTATATGCTATCAAAACATGGGATTGCATCTCCCGCTCTTATAGTTGGAGTGACCTCTAGTTGCTAAGTACACTGCTTCTCTAACTACAAACAACCTAGCACAAATTATGCAAAAATCATTGCAGAACAATATCATTTTCACGATTAGTATTTTCTTTATGAATATCAAATAACAAGAAATTATGCAACTGAGTTGTATTCCACAACTCAGATCTGTGATCATTGGGGCATTAGCTAGTATTTAACATATGGCAAAACTCAACATGCATAAAGAAGGCAATGAGAAGGTATTAACAAGTTACCATATTCGCTTGCCCAGCTGCAGCTATAATAATGTCAGCCTCACGAATAATTTTTTCAGAATCAGGAGTATGTGAGTGAACAATAGTCACAGTCGCATCGGCTTTCAGGAGAAGCAGTGACACTGGTAAACCGACTATATTGCTGCGGCCAACTACAACTGCCCTTTTGCCTTTTACACTTATTCCACTCCTTGATAAAAGTTCAAGGCAACCCTGCAAAGAATATAGCAGTTCAGATAAATAAAGTATGAATTAATACAACATATCACTGAGGTAATTGAGACCTATTTTTAGAGTTTATGAAGATCAAAAAGACCTTTGGAGTGCACGGCAAAAATAATGGTTCTCTTCCTTTCATTGCAAGCTTGCCAATGTTCAGAGGATGAAATCCATCAACATCTTTCTCTATGCTGATTTCACTCAAGACTTTCTCTTCATTTATATGTTTTGGCAATGGAAGTTGAACCAATATGCCTGAAATAAATTGAGCATAAAATAAAGGTCTGCAAACAAAAAAGAAAAAAGAAAGAAGAAAAGGACATAAATTCCAATTACTATGAGAAATTACAGGGAAGCATCTTACACCAGGTACAATATCCAACTTAGACAAGCATAATTAAACTACAAATTGCAGAGTTCTAAATCAAGAGCTTATTTAGTCATCTTATTATATTTTGTTCTTCCCTCCATTCCTCCATGTACTAGAATGAACCAGTTAAAATCTTCTTCAATGACATGTTTGAAAAAAAAAAACCTTATAGATGGACAATGCACTGGCATTAATATTTGAAGGTACTAAACCAAGCTCAGATCATTCAGAAAATCCAACTAAACAATATTTTGATGCACTGTATGGGTCTAATCAGAATCAAGCTCATATTGCAACGAAAAAGGACAAGCCATAACAATGTTAAGATCCAGTTCACTCTAATCCAGAACAATCAGTTAGACCCACCATCCCTGTCCCAAATACCATAATATTACACTAACAGATCTAGATCAAGAATATAATTATCTGTAGTCTTATAAGTCTTCATCTACAACATATATCCAATTCAACACAACTGACCAACATATGAAAGCTAAAATCTAGCCCAGTCATGAAAGTAGTACTCTCAGTCTCTCAGCTAAAACTTGACCCGTATTTTTAACATCGAGCTAGACTCTCCTACGTAAAATACCATCACAGGATCACACTTTTTCAAAGAAAAACTCTCATGAGAATCAAGATCAACATCTAAGCACAAATTTTGCAGCAACATCAGCCTTCCACATGTAATTGTGTGCACACAATTCAGTAAGCAATTTTCAGACTCGTATAAACTAAACTAAAGTAAACAAAATCACAAAAATAGTGATAAATGAGAAGGGAAGCACACATATTGACTGCGGCCCATTTGGAAAACCATCTCCAATTGATAACTAAAACCCAATTCTCAAATAAAAAAAAGTATACTAAATATGCTCATTCACAAAGAACTTATCATTAATACCAGAAATACCAAACTTCTTCAAATATGAAATAACTATTCATCATTAAGACATCAGAATCAGCATTCGATGTTTTACCCATAGCTCTCCATGCAAGCTAAAGATTAACGAGTCATGGAGTCTTTAGCCTATATATTTATAAAAACTACATCTTTGATCTAAACCAAATTCACTATGACGACTCCATCACGAAGAAGAAAAACTTTTTTGGTGAATTTTCACCATGATACTAGCCATCAATATCTAACTATATACATGCCACGATTGCCAACTATATCTTCCTCCAAATACAAAAATTAAATACCACCTTCTATCTACCACTTAACTCCAAATCCTTCAAAGATACAAATTTGACTCATAATCACATCAAAAACCCCCAAAACACGCAGCCACCAACAAAGCCTTTATTCCAACGAATCCTATTTTTTCGTTCTGTTCTATCACGGGTCATCTCCGCCGTTAAATTAACTATTATCACATCTTTCTAAATTGCTTCCAACACATTTATTTAGGCCTAATTCTAGTCTTTTGCCCCTATTAGCTAATAATGTTATCATTTATCGTAACTAGTGCATTTAGTGGTATTCGTCCTACATGACCAAATCATCTCAATCAATACTTTCTCATTATATCTTTCCAAAAACAATATCGAAAATTTATAAAAAAAAAGAAAAGAAACTAACCATGAACATCAGGATCAGCATTCAACTCATGGACCTTGGCAATAACCTCAGCCTCCGGGATATCTTCGGGCAAATCGAGATCAAAAGACCTGATGCCCACTTCAGCGCATGCTTTCCTCTTCATGCCCACATAGCTCTGCGAGTCCTTTCGAGTTCCCACGATCACCACAGCGAGCCCTGGGACCTGATCAAAACCCCAACTTTATTAACGAAATCGACGAAAAGAGTCAATTTTTTTTAATGAAATTGTACCTTGTTGTAAGTCTGGGATAGGGTTTGAACTTCTTTGGCGATTTCGTTTCTGATGTCTTGGGCGATTGCTTTGCCATCGATTATTTTCGCCATTTTTGTCTTCTTCTTTTTTTTTGGGATTGGGCGAGAGAAGAAGAATGAGATCTGAGCAAGGAGTGAAGGGACTACACAGTGGATGAAGTGGTACGTTTTTTATGTTTAAGCCCACTGATATTTTACATTTGGAAATACCCCGGTACAAAATTTTCAGATGAGGCCGTCCTGAAGTTTTTATTTTCATATTTCATTACATGTGTTTATTTTGCGTAGTTGTTTATATTTTGCAAAAGTGAAATTTAACAATTTACTTTCTTTCATCCATGGATTCAAGGAGGCATCATTATCCTCAATCCAAACACACCCTAGATTCTAGGGTGTGTTTGGATTGAGGATAATGACTAATGAGGGGTAGGGGAAGTTACAGTAGGCTTTAACTTTTGTTTGGGAATCAAATTGGGCCAGGTAGCATGGAGAATGGAAGGTAAAGGAGGGGAGAAAACCATTTTTTTTTCTTCCTCTCAAATGTGGGGTGTAATCATGGTGAAGGTAAAGGAGGAAAGCAAAACAACTGTAGAGAGACCAATTTAGCCCCCTATCAAGATCTAACAACAACATAACTTAATAAAATTTAAAAATATTTATGTCATTTTATATATATTCCCTTCTCTTCCCTTCATTTTATTACACTTTTAAATGAGGTGAAATAAGTTCCCCTTGATTTTTCTTACTAACCCAAACGAGTTTTACATATTATCATACCTTCCCTTAACGTTTCATGGCAGCATTTTAGGAAAGGCTAAAAGACAAAATTGATTCATGTACCGGAGCTTCATTTTCAAATTGGCTCTAGTACTTTATTTTTTTTTCTCAACTTAATCCTCGTTCTCCTTTATAGATATTAGATTGATCCTTTTTCAATTTTCTGCTAAAAATTCTGTTAAATATAAACTAAAAGGACAATTCCATCCCAATTCTTTCCTCAAACAATTGATTCTTGTTAATTAAATTTTCTTATTTCTAGAAAACTGATACAGGAAAAAAGCTTTGGTATATAAAAAACAAATTCAGCGAGGAATTCGTTGCAGGCATGTATGTGGCTTTGCGAACATATTAGAAAGGCATCACTAGGATCTTCAAGTTCAGAATAGGTAAACTGATTATAGTAGTGGGACTCTTATGCAAAATCTAATTCACGAAGGAATGGATGTCATGCAAGCATGCCACCTACTCCGCATCGTGGATTCAGGGCGGAAGAGTAAGGGGAAAAAAAAGTATGGAGACCAATTTGAGAATGGCTAAAATACCAAATTGGTATATTTATACGAACGTTTTTGCTAGTTTGTTATTTTTAAAAACTCCGACGACGACAAGACATTAATTATCGTCTTTTTTGTCAATAAGACCCTTTTCTCAAAACTCCAGCGAGAAATTTTGTTTTAAACCCCTTTACCTCCCAAAATTATTACAAGTAAAACCCACCGTTATCAAAAAAATTCATCCCCTCCCTCTCCCCCTCCTCTTCCTCATCGTCGTCGTCAACGTCCTCCTACCGATTCTTGTTGATGGTTGGATCGGATGAGGTCTTCGCAGGATTTTCACCCGGATTATATTGTGGTCGCGGGGAGTTCGAGGGTTGGGACGGCGTATCATGCTGTTCTTCGTGATGGGTCGGCGTTGGCGGTGAAGAGGCTTTATGGTTGTCTGTTGTCGGAGAAGCAGTTTAGGGCTGAGATGGGGAGGATGAGGCAAATTAGGCATCCGAATTTGGTTCCTTTGGTTGGCTATTGTGTTGTTGAAGAAGAGAAGCTTTTGATTTACAAGCATATGGCGAATGGAGCTCTTTCGTCGATGATTAGGGATGGGGGTCAGGGTTTGGACTGGCCGGCGAGGTTGAGGATTGGGGTTGGGGGTTCGTGAGGGTTGGCTTGGCTTCTCCATGGGTTTCAAGTTCCTTTCTTGCATCAAAATGTTAGCTCGAGTTGTGCTTCTTGATGAAGAGTATGAGCCAGAGTCACTGATTTTGGTCTGGCCAGGCTAATGAGGCCTTGGACCTCCGACGAGGGTTTGAACACGACTCCATTCTTGAATGGTGATTTTGGGGAGTTTGGGTATATTGCACCAGAGTATGCAACCAATCTGGTGCCAAGCACAAAAGAGGATGTTTATGGATTTGGGGTTGTTTTACTTGAGCTTGCAACTGGACAGAAGGTTGCTTGTGGATGTGAGGGGAGGAGAGGGGAATGGGAGAGGAGGAGGAGGAGGAGGAGGAGGAGGACGTTGATGACGACGATGAGGAAGAGGAGGGGGAGAGGGAGGGGATGAATTTGGGGGAGAGGGAGGGGATGAATTTGTTTTGATAGTTGTGGGCACAAATTTAATAATTTTGGGAGGTAAGAGGTTTAAAACAAAATTTCTCGCCGGAGTTTTGAGAAAATGATCTTATTGACAAAAAGGACGAGAAGTAATGTCTTGTCATCACCGAAGTTTTTAAAAATACCAAACTGGCAAAACCATTCGTATAAGTATACCAATTTGGTATTTTAGCCATTTGAGAATGAAGCTTCGGTAGTGTGGGACTAAATTAGTCTTTTACCTAGAAATAATAGAACTTAAACAGAAGCTAGTAATTAAGTTTAACCCTTAAAAGCTTAAACCGTTAGTTATTGAACCCAACTTCTATGTAAACTCATAATTCTTTATTGTCCTATTTAGTGTGGGATTATATTTACGTATAAATCCTTAACAATAGATTAGTGGGTTAAGTAAATTTTGTTTAATCGGATCGGTTTGCAATCATGGCTTAACTCTTTAAAAAACTATAATGTAAACATGTTAATTCATAAAAGTTCTTATTCTATATTTATAACAATATGTTACTAAGGTGCTGCGGTGCATAAGAAAACTTCCTTTATAATTATGTTTCCCTTTGGATTAACTGATTTAGTCTGGTCAAAGATATTGCTTTTAATTTCAACCTAAGTATGCATCAGATAAATAATCAAATAGCAACTTATGCCCTTTGTCCTCTTCTTTGTCTTCTCCTTCATAAGAAATTTAACCCGGAAAAGAAAGATTTAAATTTTAATATGATTAGCATGCTGAATTTTGGCTACTAAGTCAAATACTCCTCAATATTGCTAATGATTCTACACTAACCTTTAACTTACTGGAATGGATCCTCAATCCAAAAAATAAATAAACAATGATTTTAAAAATAGAATACAGAAATGGAAAAACTACGTTCGTTTCGTTTTTAATCTGTTACTCTCAAAAGAGCTTAAATTACCATGAGTTTCAACTTCATTTAATTAATTAAATCCTGAGATAATAAATGAAAACAAAGTTCATTTAAAGCATTTTTCAAATATTCATCATTTGTAAGTTCAAATTACTCGCAAACATCATCCAAACATACAAAAGATATCATCAAGTCCCATTTCCTTTTCCTTTTGATACAAAGCGTGCACAAGTATTCCATCAAGGGAGCACAAATTTCAGCGAAGTACCACTATAAGCAGGATATATCTTCTGAGCCGTTCATTAGAAGAATTAATACAATTTTGATAAAATTGATCGATCATCTCCTTTCGGGGTTCAGAATACCCCACTCGCATAGAAAGTATCGTGATAAGATTCGTATTGACGTTAACGATGCTCATGTGTGGCTCCAAGGACCCAAGAACATCACTCTCCTTATCGGATCCTCGGACGCAGACCCACTAACCCTCATCATCTCACCCGTTATCTTCTGATCATCCAAACTCCTAATCAAAGCTACATCATAAGCCTTTCTCAGCCTATCTCCAACGGCTCTCTTCATCTCATGCCCCCATGACCCCTCTCCTTGTACGTGCGGGGGCGATAACGGCTTCATAACTCCGAAACCCGGTTCTTAATGGAGCTCCAAATACCAGCCAAGTGAAGGTTTATTGAAGATGTGGGGTTCTATTTATAGGGAAGCTGGGGCAATGAGAGCTCGTGGAAAAGCATCCTATAGATGGTCGTCTATAGAAAATTGTACACGGGAGTATAGGAAAAAGGTGAATCTTGATTTGATTGTCAATTTTAAATCAATGTAAACATTTTGCAAAATCAGTGCAAACAGTATACAGAACTAGTCTAAATAGTTTAGTAAAATATCAGAATAAATAAAATAATAACTAGCTAGTTAAATAATACATATATAAATTAATACAATCATTAACTTTAAGACTATTTGAACAAGTACCGTTAGAGACCGGTTTTTTGCTAACTACGTTCAAATTTTAATATAAATATTTTATTGGAACACTAAATATTGTTGAGAAAGCAAAATATACATGCAGAACAGGTTGTAGAGCAATAAAGCATCTTAACGAACATTAGGGCCTCTTTGGTTATTTCCTAAAAAATCAAAAAATAGAAATGAAAACTGAGAAATCTCAAAAAGTACAATTTTACACATTTCCATCCCTAAAACTCACCCACAACATCTAATAAAATATTATTTTTATCCAACAACTCATTCACCATATCTAATAAAATATTATTTTTATCCAACAACTCATCCACCATATCTAATAAAATATTATTTTCATCCAACAACTTATCCATCATCTCTAATAAAATATTATTTTCATCCACAACAGCACTCAACTCATCTCATCTCATATTTAAAAATCACTCACATCATCCAATAAGATTATGACAACTCATCTCATCTCATTAACATTTTATTTCTTTGTTTTCCTCCAAAAAAGCTAGGAAAATAATTTCCTTAAGTGCGAGTCACATCATCCAATAATATAATAACAACTCATCTTATCTAATCTATTTTCTTATTTTTAAGAAGTAACAAAAAAAACAACATAATACAAGAAATACGTTTCTTATAATTCATTTCCTTATTTTTTCCGCCAACCAAACAACATCAAAACAAGTTTTCTTAAAAAATCACTCACATCATCCTATAATAAGGTGACAACTCATCTCATCTCATCTCCATTTCTTTGATTTCCTTTTTTTAGCCAATCAAACAATTCAAAAACCTATTTTTTTAAAAATATGTTTCCTTTTCTTTGATTTTCCTCTTTTTTTTTGGCAAACAAACAACCCCTTAGTTGAAACTACATGATGTTGTAAATTATTTTTTTTAATTTTCCGTAGATTATTTTCTATACATAACCTCTCAATACTTTTTTTTTCGCATAGTGCCTTAGTTGAGGTGGTATCACGTCACACACTGCAGCGATAATGCGGATAGGCGGTAAATGTTGCTGTCAGAGATTGGATCGAGTCGGAAATTTTGGACCCGTGGGCCCGAGATTCTTGTTTCTTTGACACCTTTCCACTGCTTTTAGCAAAGCTTGAGTGGGTGATTGGACCCATGAGAGAGTGACCGCCAGCGTCAAAAGATTTTTTTAGGTTTCATTCATTATCTATATGCTGCACAATAGAGTATTTGAATAAAATAAGAAGTTAGGTAGGAACATTTTTTTATTGAGCCAATCGGCAATCGCCTACTAAAAAAAAAAAAAAAAAGAAATGTTAGATATTTTGCAAGAAATTATGAACTATTTTTACTAGAGAAAACCATCACAAAACTTTGAAAACAACAGAAAACCACTAACGAGAAAGACTAAATTAGCCCAATGCTAATGTTGGAGAAAGAAGCAATATTACTCACATAACTATACACAGAAAAACTGTCTAGAAAAGAAGCGGGAAAAAAAAGAAAAATATAGAAATACTGTCCATAAAAAAAAATTCACTAACAATTGTTTACATACGGTATTTCATGCAAAACCTCTAAAAAACATTTAAATTATGTGAAATTTATCACTAGTGTTGATATAGTTATTATATGTATAAATTAATCCATTAATGTATAGGTTTGTTAGGCATTAAGATATTTGTACACTGAATGCAGCATTACATGTATGTAAACTAAAGCCATGAAGGTTCGTGGTCCGTTGAAAATATATGTATGAGAGAGTAAAAAATCATAAATGGAGATCAAATCAAATTTATTAGTGATCTAAAAATACGTAAAACTTCACCAATATTATAAATTTTTGTAGATTTATTTGAGTGAACATGAATCCTTGTCCTCCTATAGGGGAAGATGGTTGTCCACTTGTCCCACTCTTTGGAATCTGATATCGTACATAATTCCAAGCCCATTGGATTATCAATAAGCAATGCCACTATATCGTGAAGACTACATCAATAATTTTTTTGAGAAAAGACTACATCAATAATTGATGTTGAAGATTATGAACATTTGAAGATTACACTTGTAACCCAACTCCGTGGAATAAAACTTGTGCATCTATGAACTAGAAACATCGATCACATTCTTGCATGTGGCCTAGTGAATATTGCAATTCCTTAAAATTTAAAACCAATAATTAGTTGTTATTCCAAGATGTCACGTTCTTGTAGTAATGCCGGTTGGAACATCAAAAGAAGCTTCTCCTCTTGGTCGCTAGCTCATCAAATACATGTTGCAACATATTATGAGGAAGTAGTTATATAATATATTGGATGTAAAGAACATAATCTTGCAACTATACCAAGCTAATTAATGAGATTAGAGATCTAATTCTGATGGGGGTATAAATTCATTGTGGACTTTTTTTTTTGAAAAGTCGGGTAGGGTAATCTAACCAGCCAAGTCCTCAACAACACTCTGTCTCAAAAACAAAGGGACAGAAACAGATAAAAAACAAGAGGACAAACAGTCAACCGACTTAGCTAGGGAATGAGCAACATCATTACCAGTGCGCCTTACATAAGAAACTTTAGAGCAGCCAGTAATAGTCAGATCAGTGCGAACTTCATATGCAATAGGAGTTAATTAAGGAAGCAAAAGGAGAAGGAGAGTCCACCAAGGAGACAACCTTTAGAGAGCCAATTTCTACTACTGAAATCCTCCAGTTCATAAGCCGAACAAAGCGAATGCCTTCCAGGACAGCCAACAGCTCCGCATGATCCACAAACATAGGACCCCTGATCCCTTCCAATTCATTGCGGACTTGGTTCCTCTTAATATGGTTGCAACATGGAAATTGACATTTTCAATCCAAACTGAATCATAATGATAAGACCAATGAAGTTATGGGCCTTATGGCTAGCTACCTTTCAAATGACATAAGTTTTTTTACGGATCAATGATAAAAAAGAACAGAGGGCTCTATAGAAAATCATAGGGGGAGAAAAAAAAAAATACAAAATCTATTTAAAAATTAATTATTGCACTGATCTGTACACGTTTTATCAATATTTTAAAATTTTGCATTGACATCATGTACTGCTCATAGATTTAAAACTAGTGATAGGGCATGTATCACAATTCTCCTTCACCTGCGTATGATTTGGCAAATTGTTTTCTCCCATGATGGCTACTTTTATTTGAGACGTGATCATATTCATCATATTTCCCCCCAAACTACTGGGGGGGGGGGGGGGGGGGGTTAGTGAAAACTCCAAAATGAAAGGAAAAAAAAAATCAGATGTCAGATTTGCAATATAATGAAATAGTAAGGGGCTATACGAAACAAATAATCCCTCTTCTTTTCCCCACAAATATTTTTCCAAATTACAACTTGCAACCCCAACGGAAAACTCCCGCCGAGAATCGCTCAGCCCTCAGCAGCAATGGCGACGGCATTGGGCCCCACAAGCCGGCCTAATTCGGAGACACGTGGGGGCTGAATCCCATCTCCAGCTTCTTCTCTCTCTTCATCAGGTTCAGCTTTCTCTCTCTAGAAAAAACCCCCCTCAAATAAAACCCTAATTCTTAATTCAAAGGATATCGAAATCTAGCTCCCATTTCAAGTTCTCTGTTGACGATGCCAGTTGAAGGAATAAGTGGTGAGAATTTGTTTTTTTGGATTTTATAGTTAATTGTTTGAACTGTGCGTTTAAATTATGAATGGTTAAGTCTAATCTTTGAACCACATTGGCACTAGAAATCTGAACCCTTTTCATACTAAAAGAGGAGGGAATTAACCAAAATTTACCACCGTTTGTCAGTGAATTTTAAGTTTGTGCTATTGAGGTTCAAAAAAAAATACTGCTAGACTGAGGGAGAATTTTGAAGGGGAAAGATGATGGATTTTCTGTAGAGTATCTTATAAAATATGCAACTCTAATGCACAGTCAAAGCCGCAAAATCAGATAATATGAAAATTTTACTTTGCGTTGGTACTTGTTACATTTGGTTGCTAAAGAACATAAACAAGCATGCGACGACAAATATCGAAACACTAGGGTGTGTTTGGTAATCAAAGTGATTTTATTGTAGTGTTTTTGTAGAAAAACGTCATGCCATGGTGTTTTTTTTTTCAAACATGTTTTGAAAACACCATTTATAGTTATTATTTATATAGCGGCGGCGGCGGACGGGTGGTGGGCGGACGACGACCGTTGGCGGCGGGTGGCGACCGTCCGGTGGCGGGCGGTGGCGGTGGTCCGGCGGTCCGGCGGAGGGCGATGGGGCGGCGGGCCGCGGCGGTCGAGCGGGCGGACGACGGGCCGACGGCTGGGTGAGGTGGCGGCGAGCCGGCGGCGGGCGGGCGGGCGGACGACGGGTGGGCGGGCAGCGGGTGACGGCGGGCCGGCGGCTTACAAGAAAAAACGGAATCTCAAAAGACATTTTTGATGTTTTGAGAAAAGTATTTATTTTTTGGATTTTGTAAAGGGTCAAGTCAAAAAAACGCCCCGGTTGCCAAACGCGTTTCATTGTTTTTTTGAAAAAAAAGACAGAAACGACAAAAACGCCACGGTTGATCAATTCTTTGCAAGCGTGTTCTCTAAAATGGTGAAATGATATGATATTGTTGGAATTTATGAACTCTATATTAGCTTGAGGTGAGAGCATTGTTGATGTCACTAATTAGCATAATTGTTTAATAGATGGAAAATTTTTATTTGAGAGGTCTTTAACGATCCGTTCTAAATTTGACACAAATCTAACAGATTTGCTTTGTTTCTTCCTTCGTGAAAACTTTCGATGATTTTTTACTTGTAAAATTTTGCAAAGTGTGCTCTTATATGTTCAACAGGCAGGAAAAATAAATATCATAGACCAGTAACAATTAATAGTGCTGACTAAAAGTTAGCTTCTCTGTACTTGATCAACCATGACATTGTCAGTTCGGGGCAGTAGAAAACTTTGCCATTTAGTTGATTTTCTAGTACTCCGATTAAATAAATTCCTAAGATCATTCTTGATATTGTATGAATACATCCGGTGCAAGAGCATCGTAAGCTGTCCAGCATATAGTTCTCTCACTCGTTTATCGTGATACACTCTTCCATCTTCACTCAGTTTGTTCTTGAATCTCACATTAAATTTTATCATTTACCTCTTATCTAA
This sequence comes from Asparagus kiusianus, assembly GCA_022839385.1. Taxonomy (NCBI): domain Eukaryota; kingdom Viridiplantae; phylum Streptophyta; class Magnoliopsida; order Asparagales; family Asparagaceae; genus Asparagus; species Asparagus kiusianus. The sequence goes on along the minus strand of BQKN01001084.1, from coordinate 454,004 downwards.
GAAATTATCTAACTTGATAGGTTCTCCATTTTGGGTCATTAGGGAACCCTCAAAATGTCAGAATCTTGTCACAAAGGAGGAGAAGTCAGCATATATGTTGATGAAGGTCTGACCTCATTTCCAGGTAAAACAAATTTGACAAAAAGCTAGATATTTATTATTTATCATCTTGATCATTGATAGTCCAAAATTAACTGTACCAGATATGATAACACTAACGTGGGTGTGAAAATACATTGAAGGCATGTTATTTGTATGTAAAGTTTTAGCAAAGCAGTAAATATCCTTGAAAAGGAAGGAGTGACATACCATTTGATCATTGTGTATACTGACTTCTAAGATTTCTTCCCCTCATGTTATGTAGAGAATATGAGATTATTGTGTCTAAACTTCGGAAAATATGCTAAAGTTTTATCCTCCTTTGCTGTAATGATCTTCTGGTCTACAATGCAAATGGACTAATATTTCCTTGTATATGAATTTCATAGGCTAGATCTAGACCAAATTTTCCTGGGGGAAACTCTATACTAGCTTGAGTAGAGAGCATGGTTGATGACCAATATTTGCATAATCATTTGATAGATAAGAAGAATTTTATTTGAGAGTTCTTTAACAATCCATTCTAAATTGGAGAAATCTAACAGACTTACTTGTGTCTTCCTTGGTGAAAAAATCCTATGAATTTTTAATATAAAATTTTGCAAGGTGTCCTCTTATATGTTCAAAATGCAGGGGAAATAAATATCATATATCAGCAACAATTAGTAGTTCTGACTAAAAGTTAGCTGCTCTGTACATTGATTAACCATGACATTGTGAGTTTGGGGTCTTTAGATCAGTAGAAAACTTTACCATCTCATTGATTTTCTAGTAATCCGATTAAAATAAATCCCCAAGATCATTCTTGATAGTATGATACATTAGGAGCAAGATCATCCTAAGTTTGCCGGTAAATAGTTCTTTCACTCGCTTATATCACATTATCTTCTTTTTTCACTCAGTTTGTTGAATCTCACATCACAATTTTATCATTTACCTCTTACCTCTTAACTGACTAATTGTCCATCTTGATGGGTTCTCCATTAAGGGCCATTTGAGTACCCTCAAAATGTCAGAATCTTGTCACAAAGGAGGAGAAGTCAGCATATATGTTGATGAAGGGCTGACCTCATTTCCAGGTAAAAAAAATTTGACAAAAGCTAGATATTTATTATTTATAATCTTGATCATTGATAGTCCAAAATTAACTGTAGCAGAGATGATAATGCTAATGTGGGAGTGGATTCATGCATGTTATTTGTATGTAAAGCTGTAGTAAAACTCTATCATTGGAAAAGGCGGAGTTACGTACCATTTGATCATTATGTATAGCAACTTCCAAGATTTCCTCCCCTCATGTTGTCTAGATAAGATGAGATTATTGTGTCTAATATTCAGAAAATATGCTAAAGTTTTCTTCTCCCCTGCTGTAATGATCTACTGGTCTTCAATTCAAATGGACTAGATTTCCTTGTATATGAATTTCATAGGTTAGATCTTTGACCATGCCTCCACTTTATGCTGGAGGTTGTATATAGAGGTATTGAGACCAAAATTTCCCAGAGGAAACAGCATTAAGCCATACCTTGAATAAATAGTTCAAATTAGACTCAAGGATTATGTGGCTAACGGTCCTATGTTTGAAATCCTATAATACTAGGTTTATAGGGGATTTTCTGCACAGCTAGTTATAAATGCAACTAGCACAGTTGATCAAATTTAGAATTTCACTAAAACAGGCCGCGCTGTCTTATAGTCAGGAATATTTGAAGTTGCACTTACACTGTAGACTAGCGTAGAAAAGCTTCATCCTCTTGGTTCCAAATATTTGTTAGATGGAGCTACAGATTCATTCCATGAAATAATAATCTATGTTCATCAATATAATCACCAAAAACTCTGTGATGCTGTGGATACTTTCCTGTAACAAGGATCAACAGATGTGACTGCTGTTTGATCCATAGTGAACCTCTGATGACATGTATGGGTTAACCTCTATTTACGCAATCGTCCAAATTTTTTGCTAAACTTCTTTGCTAGTTTATTACATTGCATACCGATATCTGGTATGTGTTATCCAGGTGGAAATCTGTTTGGAGAGAGAGCAATAAGCTACCCAGCAGATTGACAAGTGTATAACTGATTTTCGTTTACACTTTTGGTGTAGTAAAAATCCATATTTAAGAGGTGTTCATATTACTCGATAACAAGTATCCTCCCTTTTCAGGCAGACAGCTCTCGCATTTTGTTTTGAAACACAAGGATCATCCATTGTAGCTGCTTACTAGCACTATTTGTGACAAATATATAATGGTATTGTTTCGAAATAAACTTTCCTTAAGACTTAATTTTGCTAATCAGCATATTTGCTAATTAATGAAAAGTCTCTTTTATTGTGATGAGCATCGAGCATCACACCTTTCACAGGAAAGACATAAACTATTGACCGAGATTACTTCCCAGGGATCCATATTGGTCCCATGAGGCTATGTATTGATACTAAGGATAAATTGTCACATGATAAAAGGAAGAACAGCATACAGAACTGACTTGATTCTAGATAAGATGCTACATGTTATATACACACCAAATAGGATGGAGAATGATAGGTTGATCATGAAACTTCCAATATATGATGATGACTATTATTCACATTACAGGGTCACAAGGGTCCCCATGGGGATATATGATGGATGCCATAGGAATTATCCTCTCAATATCGAAAAGTTGTAACAAGATAAAGGAAGAATGACAAAGAGAAATGTACTGATTGTGGATAGGAGATGCTACTTATTATACACACAATAAATGAGAATGACATCTCTCAAGAAATCATATCTCCACTCTCCGTATTTTTCATAAAATGTATGAAGATGCTGAGAAAGAGAAGCCTACTGGCAGGAGATAAGGTAAGAGGGTTTGTGCAACTGGATGGAGTCAAGAGACTGAAAAAAAAGCACCTTGGCTTTTATGGGCATATGCCTTGCGATCAATTGATGTAGTTGCTAGAAAGGATATACATTAACAACTTACTCTCAGGGAGAGGTCAGCTGCTCAACTTTTTTCCTTTAATATATATTGTTGTGAGAAAAAGAGATGCCGATTATGGTATATATATCCATCTGGTGGATTATTAAGAGAAAATGTACTTTAAAAATGCAGATTCACTACTTAATACAAGTTGTTATTTACTATTTGTACCACGCAATGAACTAAAGTTTTCTCTTCATTAATATTATAGTGTCGATCATCTAGTGTAAATAACACTAACATCACAAAAAGAAACTACACTAAGATTTATACGATTAGACTCTGTTTATAATTATAGGGCATATCTTAAATGTTTCATCATATTAGATAAATATCAGTTGATAAAATACTAAAAGAATTTCCCATCTGGTATTTCTTTAATTTTCTTCCGCAAGATTTAACCTTTAGGTTCTATCCACCTATCCAACAAATTCTTAAAATAATCCAAATTAAGCACAGAATCAAAATTTCAAAAGTCTAACACATTCTTTGAAAATTGTTTTGATTTTATTAGGTTGCCTTGCATCACAGAGACAATGGAATTCATATCTACATCATGCATAAAAATTCATTATGTTTATTTTAAGAATATGTACGCCTCCTAAGGTTACAAACTTTTTTAATATTTTAATATTTTATATTCCATAAATGTTGGTGAAATATTATTTGTGATGTATTAATATTTTTATTAAATTATCATGTGCTTTTTTTGCTGGTTATGGTTATAAATATTTGATTATTTGTTTGTTTCATTGATTTATGTGATCTTACTAGGATTTTTGCACATCATCATTATATTTATGTTTTACCAACGTTACAGTGTTAATTTACTGAAAAAGTTAGGATCAAATTATATTATATTCTTGAGTATTATTTTTCAAAATAGTTTCATATAGGGCTTCACCTTAAAGGTGCTTAAACTCTGTGGTTTATATGTTGTGGCTTCTTTAAAGTTTCAAAGCCTATTTACTTCTTTGTCAAATTAGCCAACAGTTAGAGTTTTTATTAAGATTTCTCCCTTACAAAATTTATAACCAGCACTAAAGCAAAGGTTTGCTTTGAGGCTAGAAGAGTTTAGCTTCACATTTATACTGCATTCCATAAAAGGCATTCACTTGAACCCACATATACCACAGTAAGTTCTTAATTTTTTTTGGCATTTGTATTTTTGTCTTGCAAATTAGAACTGAGCAAATTGAGATACCTCAAAGTATTTTTCTATAGATCAAAACTATATAGGATGATTAAGTTGAAGATTTCTTATATTTACAATCAAAGTCATATCTTTCAAAGAGATCACATGAATTATATAATCATGCATATTTGAAGCTTTTAATCAAAAGTCAATTACCTAGAGGAGTTTAAAAGCTTATAGCAACTCTGCTACTTCTTAATTGCTCAAAATTTTTTTAAAAACTATTCAAAAAATATTGTTGGTTAATTATTTCTAAGTTGGTGAAATTGGATGTAACACCATCAAACTATAGGAGCCTTTAGTCAAGAAATCTAGCTTGACAAGACACATAACTTGCGAATCCCACCACAGTGAATTACAATAAAGATTGTCACTTCAGTGAGTGATATAGAGAAGGAAAGCTAAAACGAATAACTTATTCTGCCCCATCAATGGTAATTAATAAGTTTAAAAGTACAAAATAACCAAGGTCACCTAAGGAAGAATCTAATAAAGTAGCTTAATTATTGTGAAGATAAATATACTCCTCATAGAGCTAGTAATCAGTATCAAATTCTATGTCCACCAATAGAACTTAAAAGATGCAGCCTTGTCTCCCAAGGGTCCTTTAGATATGAACCTTTTTTTTTTTTTTTTGATATAGATCTAGTCATTTCTTAATGTTGGTGTTATGCTAACTAATAAATATTACAAATTGGAACCTTTTGAACTTTGAAAGTTATTTGATTTGATCTGAGGGGATCTTCCTGAAGAAAACCACTTGCATAAGAATGCGAAAGCGTTCTCTTCTAATTGGTTTAGTTTTAATATTTGTATATTTTTCTGTTTTTCTAACGCGCATTTCTTGAACTTCCGACCTCTATACCGTATACTGGCATATTTTCTTTTTCTCTGGTAGCTTAAGACAGCATTATTCGAGACCTGTGACTGACAATGACATAAACATTTAGCAACAAGAGAACCTTCAGAATTCAGTTGCTAAGAACAAATATGGCCAAACCACAACTAATTAGACATGAATTCTGATATCTTCCTTTCTGTTAGATACAAATGATGGATAAATCGCTTCTTTTTAATCGTAACTACTTATCATTTAATGAATAAATTGATTTTAGATGAAAACTGAAATTAAATGTCATTTCTTGGAAAACAGAACAAGTTATTATTAGACCAGTTAGCATATTTGAAGAAATTAGATAGAATAGAGGGGTTATGGACTATGTTCAGGATTTTGGTTGTGAGAACATAACATGCTTTTTTGATACCGTCTTGTATTGGACAACTGCCTTGATACTCAAGAGGATTAGTAAAATTTTATTTGTAGGAAAACAAATTAACTTGCAGTTACATAGTTTGTCTGAGTGAAACTAAACAAACTTCTCTTCTCTAATATCCTAACAAAATTCCCAACATAAACAAGCTAGGCATATTCATAATCTCATCCAATACAACACATAATCTTCATTAAGAGGGAGCACATAGTCACTAGTTAAGATTCCATTTTACATAACACTGCAAGCGTTAGCATTCTCTTCACTAAAGTAATCATACCTCCCCACCTCCCTCACCGTCGGCATTGCAGGAATGTAGTAGGTTCCAGCCATCACTGGCTGCACGGTTCTGTAACTCACCACCGGCGGAGGCGTGGGGTGCATTGGTGGATTGTAGTGTCCTGGAGGTCTCTGATGATTTTGTGACACTGCAGCTTCACCTCCACTGTCGTTGCCATTTCCATTGCCCCCCCCAGGGTTAATTGCCTTATTTTCCTTCGTTGGCGCTGGGCCATCTTCTTCTTCTTCATGTTGGGGTTCTTTCGTTTTTTGGTTGTTTGAAGGTTCATTGATGGGGTTGGGCTGACTATCGTTGTTATTGTTCTTCTTCTTATTCTTCTTCTTGTTCTTGCTCTTCTTGCTGCCACCAGACTCATTGGGATCCGGATTGGGCTCCGGCTCAGGCCAGAGCTCAGCCTGCTTCCCTTCTTTGATCAGCTTCTTGATGAGGGTCTCTGCATTGATGTTTCCGGTTACTGTCACCTTGTGCTGCTGTGAGTCTATGTTGACCATGTACACTCCTGATACATATAAGAAGTTTTGTTAAAAGAAGAAAAAAAATTAGAAAATTTTTTGGGATATTTTTGGTTTTGTGTATGTCTTTTACCTTCGATGCTTTGGAGTACTTTCTTGACTTTTCTCTTGCAGCCCTCGCAGTGGATCGAGACCTTCAGATTCCATGTCTGATGCAAACATCAAAAATGAGATTTTGATTGAGTTTTTTGTTTGGAAACAGATCAACGGTTTCAAGAAACAGAGAAGAGAGCAGAGGAATAAAAGAGTACCTGGAATTGAAGTGGTTCTGTTGTTGTAGCTTCTTTAGTTGCTACTGCCATGAAGAGAGATTGTTAGTTAAATGAAGACAGGAATGTGGAGGGTGCAGTAAAGGGATGTGGGGAGTTATGAGAGATTAATAAGAGGAGAGAGGTTTTCGTTGGTGGGCCCCCAAGCACGTGAGCCCATTACTGCGATGTAAGTCATGGGTCCCACCGAATACTTGGTGTTGTTTAGCTCAAATCACTGTTTAGTCAATGCTACACTTGAACCTAAATCCCCAGCCGAGAGAGTTTAGATGGCTTAAACGGGTCTTGAGAGTCAAGTGTAACATCAACTAGTCAATTTGCAGTGGATTGAACTAAACAACGTATTATATTGAATGAGTCCTAGAACATACATCGCGCCAACATGCTTACGGTTGATGTGTGACATTTATTACCAATTTCAAAGGTACCGCCTATGGCCATTGACAGAATCATGCACTGTGAGAGAATCCATTCTCAGACCCATGGAATTGTTCTTTAGGGGTTGACCCGCAACTTTTTTTCATTCATGGAGGTACATTCTCTTACAAGTTGAGGCATAAAGTTTCTCGGGTCATTTTTTGCCATAAACTAAATTGCAATTCTAAGAATTTGCTGTATTATGAATCTCTTGTGTTTTCAATGTAAACAATGACAAATTTTGCAATTGAATTATATGTCATGTTTCCCTTGGTAGTAAAAATGACGGTTAGTGTTCATGGAAATTTATTCAAATGCATTCTTCATAATCATTAACTTGTTTGCAGCATCCCAAATTCAATTTTTTTTAAATTCAAAAATTTTAATTTAATTTAATTTTTATTTTTATTTTTTGTTTTGTTGAATGAGAAGTTGAATGTAAGACCTATGCAGCTATGCTTGTCCTCTATTAAGTCCACAGAAGAAAAATTATTTCTGATGCAGAAATTATTAAAAAAAACTTCTGTAATCTGCGATTAACTCTCATTTTCCATTGGATTCTGTTGCGCCCGGCGGAAGCGGATTCAATCCATAACAAGTCTATAAGCAATGCATAAATAACACAATCCACAATATAAACAGTCAAAATCAATCGCAAACACAAAGAATTACGTGGTTCAGCAAGATGTCTACGTCAACGGGGAAAAGACTAGGAGATTTTACTATATGGAGGGGTAATACAATGTGTTACAATCCTCAAACAATCAAAATAACCCTCATCAACAAGATCTCACTCACCTTCAAAGAATCTCCCTCTCAAAGTGCTTAAAAACTCTCTCTAATCAACTCTCTATTATAGCCGCATGCACTTCTAAATATATAAAACCCTAAATCCAAAACAGACTGGGCAACGGTTTTACCCGTTCAGCCCGCTATCGGTCGACCGATAGGGATTCATTGGTCGACTGACCAGAGTGAATTTCCCCAGTTCCTACAGTGCACGTTATCGGTCGACCGATACATCCCTATCAGTCGACCGACCAGAATGAATTCCTATACCTGTTTTCTGGCGGTCGAATCGATCGACTGGTGAAATTGATCAGTCGACCGATGGTCTGTGCATGTTTGTGCATGTCTTCAACAATTCTCTACCTCGGCGAAGTGTTCCAAAACCGAACCGACACCAATAAGAGCATCAATGTGTTGATTCTCCAAATCCGGTTGCACCAATGTGGTTGCTTAAGTACCCCCTCTCCCAAGGGATCAAGCCGCTCGTAGTTTCTCCAAATGGCCTCAACAGGCCTCAACATGCACAAATCTGCAGCAAGTTTCTACAATGATTGAACTTGCTGCTAGGGACCACCTTCGTGAGCATATCTGCTGGATTGTCTTTGGTGTGGACCTTCACAAGCTCCACATCCCCATCTTCAAGAACATCCCGAATGAAGTGATAGCGAACGTCAATGTGCTTCATCCTCGCATGGAAAACTTGATTCTTCGCCAAATAGATAGCACCCATGCTATCACAATGAATGGTGACAGACAGCTGCGAAACACCAAGGTCCTCCAAAAGTCCTCGAAGCCATATTGCCACCTTAACAGACTCTGTAATAGTCATATACTCTGTCTTTATCATCGACAAAGCAACTATAGACTGTAAGGTACATCTTCAATACACCGGTGCACGGGTCAAAGTAAACACATACCCCGTCGTCGACCGGCGCTTGTCCAAATCTTCAGCATAGTCAGAATCTACATATCCAATGCAAAACTGTCCACCACCAGTGTCCCGTTCAAACATCAAACCAACATTGAGAGTACCTCGAATGTACCTCAATATCTACCTCATAGCATCCCAATGACCCAGACCCGGGTCATGCATGTATCTTGAAACCATGCTAACTGCTTGTGATAGACCCGACCTTATACATACCATTGCATACATTAAACTTCTCACCGCGCTTGCATAAGGAGTCTTCGATATTGACTCTCTATCTTTAACTGATTTCGGTAAAAGACCAGCTGAAAGCTTCAAATGGGCTCCAAAAGATACACTGACTGCCTTTGTCTCCATATTGACGTTAAATCGCTGTAACACATTTTTTAAATAATCCACATGTGTTAAACAAATTCTACCATTTTCTCTATCTCTGTCGATCTCCATCCCCAAAATGCGCTTGCTTCACCCAAATCCTTCATTTCAAACTTGCTTGAAAGCTGCATCTTCAATTTGTCTATGGGGGATCTGAAAATGGAAGCAACCAACATGTCATCTATATAAAGCAACAAATAAATGCACGTGCCTTCAGGAAGCTTGCGATAATACACGTAAGGATCAAACTGGCTCATTATGTATGACTTGCCGAGCATAAACCCATCGAATCGCCTATTCCATTGTCTTGGAGATTGCTTCAACCCGTATAGCGACTTCTTTAGTCTACACACCAAATTTTCCTTCTCTGCAGCTTGAAACCCCAATGGCTGAGTCATATAAATTTATTCATCAAGATCACCATGAAGAAATGATGTCTTTACATCCAATTGATTCAATTCTAATCCTTATTGCGCCACCAAAGCTAGTAAAATCCAAATAGAAGAATGCTTTACTATCGGAGAGAAGACATCATTATAGTCAATTCATTCTTCCTGTGCATAACCCTTTGCTACCAACCTAGCTTTAAATCTCACAAGAGTGCCTTCAATGCCCTCCTTTTTGGTATACACCCATTTGCAACCGATTGCCCTCCGTCCTTTTGGAAGCTCGACAAGCTCTTATGTGTCATTCTTGTGAAGAGACTCTATCTTTTCCTGCATAGCACCATGCCACATTTCAACCTCTGAACACTGTTCAACCTCTCTGAAGGTAGTAGGAACCATCTCATCGACACTCTCCACCGGAAGTGTATAAGCAACCACTGTATCTGTATACCGTGTTGGCAACCATATGTCTCTACTGGGTCTCCGAATTGCTATAGAATTCTGAACCTAAACCGTCAATCCATGATCCTGCTCTACTGTACCTGTATCCTCCAACTCATCACTATGCTCGCCTGGCATCACCTCAGTCGGCACTCTACTGGATACAGTCACATCTGGACTCTGTGGAGCTACATCAATCTCCACCATCTGCGATGTCTCTGTCGTAGGCGTGATCTCCACCTGATGAGAGCTGGGAGGCTTTAAGAGCGAAGCCTCATCAAATGTAGCGTCTCTACTCAGCACAATCTTCTTATCAATTGGATCCTAAAGCTTATATCTTTTCACACCACGCTTGAAACCCACAAAGATGGCTTTCTAGCTTGAGGTTCTAACTTATCAGTTTTGACATGATAAAATACAGGGCACCCAAAAACCTTGAGCTGATCATAGTCATGTGCTGGTACTCCCGACCACATCTTCATAGGGGTCTTCTCCTCTATCGCTGATGAATGCAACCTATTAATAATGTGGCTCGTATATGTAAGTGCCTCAGCTTAAAAAATCTTCTGTAAACTACTCTGTGATAACAAACATCGGATATTCTTCAGTAAAGTTTGATTTAACCTCTCTGCCACCCCATTCTGCTACGGTGTATGACTAACTGTGAAGTATCTTTCTATGTCCTCGTCTCAACATAGCTGCTGAAAGGGATCTGATGTATACTCACCACCGATGTCAGATCTTAACTTTTTGATCTTTCTCCCTATCTGTAGTTCTAATCTTCTTTTCCACTCCACAAATATCTCTAGGACTTAATCTCAACTTTTTGATCTTTCTCCCTATCAGTAGTTCTAATCTTCTTTTCCATTCCACAAATATCTCTAGGATTTCACTCTTTTTTTTCATGGTATAGACACAACAACTCCTAGAATAGTCATAAAAAAAGTGACGAACCAATGTCGCCAACCAAGTGATGTTGTCTTGATAGGACCCTATACATCTGTGTGCACGTAGTCCAAGATACCATTTGTTTCATGATTGGTTGTCCCAAACTTCACTTTAGTCTTCTTACCAAGAATACAGTGCTCACAGAATTCAATTTTTCCACTCTTGGCTCCTTTCAATAATCCCTGCTTACACAACGCCTGCAGTGACTTTTTCCCTATGTGCCCAAGTCTGAAATGCCAAAGTCTGCTAGCATCCGCCTCTAAAACTGCTGAAGCTACCTGACAAATCTCGGTACTTTCCTTCAGATAATAGAGATTTCTATTGCGGATCACTTTCATCACTACCAATGATCTTTTAGTAACTTTAGCTACATCGTTCTCTACAGTTACCTTGTATCCATTTGCCTCTAAAGCTCCAACAAAAATAAGTTTTTTCTTCAATTGAGGAACAAATCTTACTTCAATCAACTCTCTAGCAACTTCATCGTGCATCTGAATCTTGACAGTACCTATCCCACAAATGCCATAGGACTGATTGTTTCCCGTGATCACCATACCCCCATCGAGCTTTTCAAAAGATGTAAACCAATCTCTCTGGGGAATCACATGATAAGTAGCCCTAGAATCCAGCATCCAATCCGATGCATCCACATGGTTAATCTCTGGAGTAATGGAAAGAGAAAAGCATGAATCATCGGAATCATTACTATTTCTAGCAACATTCACCTCACTGGCCTTCGGGCCCTTCTTCTTATTCTCCTTCTCTCTCAGTTTTGGGCAATCTCTCTTCCAATGTCCTCGTTCTCTGCAGAAAGCACACTGGTTTTTAGCAATTTGGTAGTGTCCTCTTAATTGTCCTCTAGACTTTGATCTACCCCGATTACCACCTCTAGGATAGGGACTCATTCCTCTTGTCAACAAGACTTCAGTACTAGCTCTGGAAGATTCCTTATCCTTCCCCCTCAAATCAAAATTTGTCAATGCGTTTGTAACTTCACTATAGGTGATGGAAGATCTACCATTCAACAATGTAAGCACAAAGGTGTCAAAATCCTCATCGGGTAATGAGCCTAACAAAATGATTGTCTTATACTCATCCGATATCTTCTCATCAATATTTTCCAAGTCCGACAACAACTTTGTATAGTTGTTCACATGATCTGCAAGTGAGGTATCCCTGGACATCTGAAATCTGAATAATCTCCGTAGCAAGTGTAACTGATTCTCAACACTCTTCGTAAGATACTTGTTATTGAGAATATCTCACATCTTCATCGCAAACGTCGCTCCAATAACATCATATTTTAACTCTTGTTCTAAACAAGATCTAATCACCCCACAAGCATTTCTATACATCTTGTCCCACATCATCTCATCATATTTAGGTGGCCTCTCATGGGCTATTATTGTCTCTTCTAATTTTTGAGCATTTAAAGCATCATGCACATCACTCATCCATAACCCAAAATTAATTTTGCCATCATACTTCATAACACTAATATTCGTATTCTAAAGTGCAAATCACTCATCTTGAACTGTACTCGGCGTAACCTTGCTACTATCACCACTTTCTTCTGCCATTACTTACTAACTCCAAATTATAGAGGGAAAAATTCAAGAATGATAGAGTTGAAAAATTACCTAAATTGAACCCTAAATATGATTCCAAAACAATCTCCCAGCCACATGAGGAAGGCGAGATCTCCAATGATAACTCCACAATGCTACCTCTACCGAAACCTAGATCTCCAAAATCCAAGCTTCCAACACTGAATTTTCCTCCACCAAATAAAACCCTAGATCTGAAACGTGACTCTGATACCACTTGTTGTGCCCGACGAAAGCTTGCTACTATCACCACTTTCTTCTGCCATTACTTGCTAACTCCAAATTATAGAGGAAAAATTCGAGAATGATAGAGTTGACAATTACCTAAATTGAACCCTAAATAGGATTCCAAAACGATCTCCCAACCACATGAGGAAGACGAGATCTCCAATGACAACTCCACAACGCTACCTCTACCGAAACCTAGATCTCCAAAATCTAAGCTTCCAACACTGAATTTTCCTCCACCCAAATCAAACCCTAGATCTGAAACATGACTCTGATACCACTTGTTGTGCCCGGCGAAAGCAGACTCAATCCACAACAAGTCTGTAAGCAATGCACAAAGAACACAACGAACACAATCCACAATATAAACAACCAAAATCAATCGCAAACACAAAGAATTATGTGGTTTGTGGCAAGATGCCTACGTCCACGGGGAGAGGATGTAGAGATTTCACTATATAGAGGAGAAATACAATGGGTTACAACTCTTAAGCAATCAAAATAATCCTCACCAACAAGATCTCACTCACCTTCAAAGAATCTCTCTCTTAAAGTGCTCAAAAACTCTCTCTAATCAACTCTCTATTATAGCCGCATGCACTTCTAAATATATAAAACCCTAAATCCAAAACAGACTGGGCAACGGTTTTACCCGTTCAGCCCGCTATCGGTCGACCGATAGGGATTCATTGGTCGACTGACCAGAGTGAATTTCTCTAGTTCCTGCAGTGCATGTTATCGGTCGACCGATACATCCCTATCAGTTGACCGACCAGCATGAATTCATGTACCTGTTTTCTGGCGGTCGAATCGATCGACTGATGAAATTGATCAGTCCACCGATGCTCTGTGCATGTTTGTGCATGTCTTCAACAGATTCTCCAGAAAGAACTTTTGCGTTATCTGGAGAATATTTACAGATAATGTTTCTATACTCATCAGTTCTGCAAACGGATTTCATGTTTTCCCCCCTTTCAGATAACATCTTTGAACTAACACTAATATATGAGATTTATCTACTCAATTAACCCTGGGCTTTCTCCAAAGGGCCGAGCTTTTAGCGTGAGCACTATGAATTTACCCCTTCTCAAGTTCCAAGCCTTTTTTAGCCACTAACTGAACGGTGACTGAGAGGAGAAGAAAGAAAACCTCAAAACATTCCAGCAAAACAAGTATGTTGTCATCAGTTCATTATATTTTCATCTAATACCTCAAACTTTTGAGTAAAACCAATACATTATATGCTAATAAGAGATCAGTGGATTTGTATCTTCTTCACTTTTTTATTTGGTACTGAAGACACCACTTCGCAAATCATAACTATACATTGACGTGCAGAACAATTATGTCATGTCGAAATATAGCTGTTATAACATCCTCATGAGTATATCTGTTTTCGTTTGTAGATAGATCGTAATCATCCACCAGATAATTAACGGTTATGATCAAAACAAAGGCTCTTAAGTCTCCACTATCATGGAGAATGGCTATAGTCATTCAATTAGGAAAGTTAATGTAGACGCAACTTTCATTAGAAGAATTAATTCCCTAGGGATGGTTGACTTTTAAATGAAAGTTCTGCATGTTCATGATTTCTTCACCAATTATCGAACAGTTGACATAAACACGATTTGATAGAATTGGATGCTTCTGTAAGTATAGAAAGTGGTTGGATAAGGGAACTGATATGCTGCCTAATCTGTAAGTATCAAATTTTATCAAATTTTATTAAATTATTACATATTGGATTCTAAACCCGCTCTGATACCATCTGTTGGAATCATGACATACAACGCAGCGAAAAAAACATATCATGACTATTAATCAAAATTGATTAAAAACTAGAAGAATACCTGAAACGCTTTCCGAGTTTCTACAATAATCTGTCCCGAGATCAATCCGAAATAGCTTCCTCAAGAGAAAAAGCCTCCAATTGAAATCCACCCGTCACCATAGAGGAGCAATACTGAGAGATAGGTTCTCAAAAATCTATTTCTTCATATTATCTTCATAAGATTTTCAATCTCTTCCCATAAGGCTACATATGAACCCTATTTATAGGATTACACTAGTCTTAGAGATTTTAACTTTAAACAATTCATAATTATCTAGAACTCTATTCATAACAATTAAGGATAGAATAGATTTGTTCAAAAACTTTATCCATAACAATTAAGGATAGAAATAGATTTATTCAAAAACTTTATCCATAACAATTAAGGATAGAAATAGAATTGCATTGCGTGTATACCTCTTCTAATGACATTAGTGAGACCAATTGGGTCCCATATCGAGAACCAATTATTAATCAAATTAATAATTTTAATTTAACAATCAAATCCCTATCCGACCAATTGTTCATAAAAACTCTTCCATGGTATGGGATTAAATAATATCTTACATTCACTCCCTTCCAGTGTCATTTATTTCAGGCAACTCTTTTAAGCAGGACAACTCACCTATTTGCTCATGCCTAAATTTATTCATTTATGCTACAACTTCTCTTTTATTCTCCCAAGTATTTCTTTATATGAAGATTTGGGTGTCGAAAAATAAAAATATGAAAGATGTTTTTTTACTTAAAATATTTGGCATATTGTGCTGGCCTTGGAATTCAATTGATAACTCTAGAAGAATACCTTGTAAAAGCTTGGCCATTGAGCTGAAATGATTTTTTTTCCTTTTATTTCTTTTCTCTTTTGTTTTTATCAATCATAGATAATCTGAAGATGTTTTTTTTGTTTATTTATTATCTCTTTTGTTTCTATAAATCTTAGATAATCTATTTTTTTTCTTACTTCAATTTCTTTTCTCTTTTATTTTAATAAATATTTAATGTGAGTTTTTATTCCAATCAACCACCTCCCAGTCAAAATTCATTGAAACCCCAAAAATCCCCTTAAAACTCACATTAAAGATGCTTGACTCACTTCATTTATGTTTTGATCTAGTTAGGATAAAAGTCGCATAAATTAAAACATGTACTTTTAAGTTTATTTTCTATTTCTTAGTGAAAAAAACCCACTTTAAAAACATTTTATGTAAAAATTGAAAATAAAAAGTGGTTTATGTATAATGACCCTAATTTTGAGGTGGTTTCCAGATAAAAAACCATTACACGAGTACATCATTTTTATTTTTATTTTTCCTGGAGGATATACTAGTACACCAATATTATTTTGTGAAATTAACTCCTCTATGTAGATAGATAAATTATCCTAACGCTTTTGTCAGTTTACATTTGAAGAATTAAGACGATTACTCTATGCATTTTCTCCCATTAGTTCGTTAAGAAGTTAGGCCAAGGCTAACTCCGTTTAGTATGTGAAGACAGTTACTTTATGATGTCTACTCTTTCCAGATAATTTCTTAGCTTAGTTATGATTTGATACACTTCTCACTTTGTTAGAGAGAGAGAGAGAGCGCGCAATAGGGAGGAACTTAGTACCAAGCATATGTGTGTTTGGTAGTGAGGTGGTTCATTTCCATCCACTCATTCAAATAGGGGACCACATTCACATAGGTTGCAAAGTGAATGCGAATGTGACACCTCATTATCAAGTATAAAAACTTGTGCTTGTTGCCAAGTTCCTACACTTTTCTCATATGAGCAATATGAAGGAACTTGGTACCAAGCATAAGTTTTGTACTTGACAGTGAGATGATTCATTTACATTCACTCATTTAAGTAGGAGACTACATTCACATGGGTTGGAGAATGGATGTGAATAACTCATCTCACTATCAAGCACAAAAATTTGTGTTTAGTACCAAGTTCTTCTATATTACTCCTATATATGAAAAAATATATAAACTTGGTACCAAACACAAATTATATATATATATATATGAGCTACAATCCACTTGAGTGGATAGCAACCCTTGTCCACTTAACTTTTTATCCACTCATTTGCGTTAAGATTTGTGCTATCAAGAGATGCACAATTCTAAAAAATGGTCTTCATGTCTTTCACAGATCCCAAGACAAAATCAATGGAGAAAAAATTAGGAGGGCAAGATTCTTTATCCACTCAAGTAAATTGTAGTTCATCTATACATACATCACACAGAAAAACATAACAAATAAAGATATAAGCAATTCGAACTTTCAACGAATACCTGACTTCGAGAGGCCTATTTACTTTTTGCTAAACAAAATAAATATTTATAATTAAAGGGTCGGGCGGGGTTTGGTGAGGGCCGAGCTAGCTAGGCCAAGTCGGGCCATTGGGGGGCTGAGCCTACTTCTTTGATCCCGGATCTAGGTCAAAACATAGACCAATCCGTGAACCGCCACCAATATGAGCTAAGTTAGGCCCCGGTCCAGTACGAGCTGGGCCAGGTTTAGACCCAAACTGAGCAGGGCCGGTTCAGCCAGCGGTTCGAACCAGCCCATGCCCAACCCTATTTGTTAGCACTAACAAAGCCCTGATATCCTTCATCCACTTTTGGACAAAGTGGGGCAGCCGTCAGCAAATTAAAAAAGATGGGCATTTTGATCATCTCTTTTACCGCGTCCTTTTGATCAGGATTCTTCGGTTAGTAAAGCGCATTTTCCAACTGGATGCCATAATAATGGGACCATGATTTTTTGTCGCTAACAAATAACTTGGTATATACGATTGCATCATTAATTTCAAATCTTGAAATAGATCTTTCATCAGTGGGATGCAATAATCTAATCAGGAATCATAGTAAGTAGCTATTGCTCTTTAAGAAAGTATGCATTCATGCAGATAAATCTTCAGCCTTGGACTCATAATAGCACTATACGGTAGAATAACAAAGCCGTCGAAGCAATTTGAACAAATCGAAGAACGTTGCACACATGAAGAAACCAAGAATAGTGAAAGTATTAGATGAGAAACAAACTATGTTTGTTATTACAGGTACATAGAGGGATATAACCTATTATGTTCACTTTGTTGTTGCCTGATCATGCAGATCAAATATAATGAGCCAATACACCAGCATATACCTCCATTATAAGCATTTCTGAAGGAATTTTACTGAGGATGGACATAAATTGAGCAGCATATACTGTGAGAGTGCAATATTTTCCTTCATTTCTCAAGTTTTGCATGGTAGAAAATCTTTTAGCCTACTGGATAGAGGACTCTCCAGCAGGCACAGAATCCCCTTTGCTTTCTGATGCAGGACTTTGTGCTGTATCCGAATTATCCTCCTTCTCAATTTCAGACTCCCCAGAATGTTTAGGGACATCTTGCAGCTGCCAAATAAACATAACACTTAGCAATTCCTTAAAAATTTTGCTCAAGATAACTTAGTTCTTGCTTTTGTTCTTAAAAAAAATGCAAAGACAAGGTAGTCATTTGGTGGTAATAACCATTTGGTCCTCAAGAATAACTAAAATTTCATGGTTTGCTAATGATTTCAAAACCCAAGAACTATAATTTTGCAGCTGAACTGATGAATTCCTAGGTTCCTGAAACATTATTGATTCATAGAAATATTTGTGCCAATATTATATCAAATTTTTATGGGCATGAATTATGCTTAAACAGTAAGAAACCGCTGGTGGTTTCTTTTACTTATAATTCTTACCTTGATGCACTTGAGAGAATCTTTCAGTTATCATTCTTACCTTGCTGCCTTAAGAGAGTCTTTCAGTTATCTATCTAAAAAAAAGTGTCAAATGATCTAAATTTGATTGGCTTTCAATTCACCAGCATAACTTAATGCAGCAGTCTCTTACACAAAGGAAGGTCCAGAGAGAGCAAATCAGAAGGTGAAAAGATTACTTACACCCAAGTTCTTCAAACTATTAGTGACATCTTCCTGTTGTTTCTGGAGAGTCGTTTTCAGTTCTTTAAAGTCCTAAAGGAAGGTACATGGAAAAACAAAATCATATAAAAGTTTGGAAAACAAAAATAAAATGAGATGAGATATCAGTAGACATACTGATGACAACTGCTCCAATTCACTTTCAAGTTGCTTCTTAAGGCCGGTCATCTCCTGCATGACAAAGCCACATAGGAACTTAGTCCACTATTCAAATTACTAGACATGAATGAAAAAAAGCTCTTCATATAGCACATTAAATAAGCAGACAACCTAAAATACTAAATAAGGTGACATTTCACCAAATATTGGATGACCTAGTACAATGTGATGAATGATCAAGGCCACACACTACGAGTGCAGCCTGAACTGATCAGCTGAGAAGACATGTCCTTTGGATGACTAGTGCTGATGCAATAAATTCAATAGACTGAGATTCACACTAACTTCATAGGTATCTGAAACTCAAATCAAAGTGACTTCTAACTTCAATTTACTACCTATTGTTAATAATTTGATTCATTATGAAAATACCTCCAACTCAACTAGGATAATTGTCTCACCTATAGTTGAAGTACTTCAAATTCGAGGACTCCTATGTCCAAACTACAATAATAATAGATGAGTCTTACAAAATTACGAAGACGCATAGGAAGTTAGCTAGCGGCCACAAAAGTGGCCAAACTCATCATTTTATATGCCATGGGTTTGACAGTATAATTTATTGATGGAACAAATTTTCAAAATAAACCCATGCAAAATTTTAATCCCAAAAATCGACCCACTCCAAACTTTTTTACCAAAATCAACCCACTTTCTCGCCACATTAGCTTCGTGGCCAAAAAGTGGGTCATTTTAAAAAAGTTTGCGGTCCTAATTAGTCCGGGTTGCCAACCCAGACTAATTAGTACCTCGCCCACAGCCCTCTCGTGGTTAGGCGGCTAAACAAGTCGGGGTTTAAAATTGAAACCCCGATTAGTTTGGTGATTACACAAAATGGTCGGAGTTTCAAACCCCGTCGGGGTTGGCCATTTAGAAGCGCAAAGTTGAAATTGTCGGGTTGGGAACCCCAACCATTTAGTAGAGACTCGCAACACCCAACCCGAAAATGGGGGAGGGGCTAAGTTATGAAATAGTCGGGGTTGCCAACCCCGACTATTTCTGGTGGGTCCCCTCCCCCTTATATATACAGAGCGAACTCATTTCTTCCCCCATATAGCGATTTTTCTCCTCTCCAACTCCGGTCTCTCTCATTCAGCTACCTTCCCACTTCTCCCAACTCCATTTTGTGGCTGAAATTCGTTGTGAAAGTTTGTTTAAGATCTTTAGGGTAATTTCTCTTCCTTCTCTTCTTTTAACATGTAAAAATCTAGAGTTTTCTATCAAAATCCAATTTCTAGGGTTTGAAATTTATTACCAATCACTATATTTGTGGTGGTTCGAATGCTTTGTGTTGATTGTTATAATTGAAATTAAACTTCTAGGGCATAGAATGCTCAAATCTAGGGTTTATGATTTTCATTTTGGAGTTTAGGGTTTTTGGTCAAAATTATATGAGATTATTTGCATCTTGGGTTTTCCTCTCTTATTCAATGCCCTGATAAATTTTTTTTAAACTTTTTACATTTAAATGATATAATCTTCTTCTGCATGGGTTGAACAATATGATTTTTATTGCTTGCTCTTATGGTGTGTGTTTGTTGGAAATTTGATGTAAAAAGACAAGAAAGAAATGTTGACTTGTATTCTCTCAAAATCAATTACAAATTGAATTCCGATTACAAAAGAGAGGAGAATGAATTTGATTCTCCCCTTTGTTTAATTCTGGGTTCTTCTTGGTAGCGATGGAGTGCTTCCTTCGATTGATCGCGCCGAACTTGCTCTCCGTTGACGATCCGACCGTCTTAATTCACTGGAACGATTGACTTGTGTGGTGAATTCGGTTTAGAACTCTCAATGAGTGTAAAGAACTCGGAACGAGTTGAGAACTCTGAAGAGAGTTGTTGAGAACCGAATAACTGGTTTGATATGATTAACTTGCGTTGCAAGCTTAATCCCGAACTCTTAAAGGAGTTTCAAAACTCAGAGTGAGTTGGAACTCTATAGCAGAGTTGTTAGAACCGAAGATTCGGTTAATAGCCAAGTTGATTCTCCACTAATGAAGGGATTCTCTGAAATTTGATGATCTCCAAAAAATCTCCCTCTTCGTGTTGTTGAACTGCCGAGATTTGTTGACCTTAGGCGGTTTTTTTTATGTCAGCTCCTTCAACCTTCTACGTTTTTTTTTGTTGCTGAAAACCGATCGGCCAACCAAAAATCACCAACCCCCTTACTCAGTTGAGTAAGTCGGTTATTTATATGAGGATTAGGGGTATAACCAATCCCTAAATCTGCTCCTAAGTGGGCGAAAATCCCTCAGAACGTGGGATAACGGTTTTAAAGCCGTTCGACTAGTGTTTGAACGAGTCATACGCCTGATCTGGCGTTATGGACCTTAACTCTGCGTCTGAAGGTTGAGACGCAGAGTTAAACCTTTGACAAAGGTTGAAAACGTACAGGCCACATGCGTTCTAGAATTAGAGACGCACAGGTCACTTGTGCATTCAACTCTGCGTCAAGAATTTGAGACGCACAGTTGAGTCTGTTAAAGAACGCACATTAAGTGTGCGTTTTGGTGATTTTAACTCTGCGTTGCAGAGTTAAGTATCTGCTGGCGAACGCACAGGATATGCGCGTTTGGAATTTGAGAAACGCAAGAATTAACTCTGCGTTTAAAAGAGGTTGTATGATATTGCAAAGGTCATTGCTTATTGATCTTTGCCTGTCATAAGGTATGAGAGTCGTCAAATTGTAACTCTCACCATCGATTGTGAAGGCCACTAAATAGAATTTTCATCTGCTGTCGGAAGCGTCGTCAAATTGTAACTCCTCTCGATCTGTGTGAAAAGTCTTCTATTTGCAGCTTTCGATTGTCGGCACGTAAGCTATTTGATTGTAGCTTTCGTTATGAGAGCTTGATGGGAATCAACATCCATAGTGTCTTCTGGATGAATATTTGCCCATAGCTCTCTACCAAGTAACTCACCAGCTAAATTCAACCTTTTATTTCTAAAATCATTACACTGCTCATTAACAAGCATGTCACAGCCATCAAAATCAATCATCTCAGAAATGAAGTCGTGTTTGTGGCGATTGCGGAGTTGCAGATGCAGTGATTAGGAAGTCGTCTGATTGTGACTTCCATTATCGGAGCTTGTTAGGGATCAGCTATCCATTGTAATTTTTAGACAGCCTACAGTGTGAAAATTAATTATGGAATGAATAATACGCCAATGTATGTCGGAGGGGTAACGACGCCGTTAATGATCTCGGAATCATATAGTTACTATGACTTGATTAAGGAATTGCACCGAGTTACGAAATTGACCCACGAGAGTACCGACTAAAAATAATATGTAATTGGCTCATGACTTTTGATAGAACATCCGCAGTTGAGATCTCAAACGATCATCATATGAGTATTATGTTTAATTTGAGCAAGTCGCAACCAACGATAGAATTGTTTATTGAAAAGTTATCATATAGTTCGTGCTAAATATTCAAACCTCCAGGAAAATTTTCACGCATGTTAGATTTAGGAGTTGAGTCTGATGGTTTTCTTTCTTCTTCGAGTGAAATGAAACGGACTCAATTTCAATATCTAAGTGCACCAATAACGAGCAAGATAGCATGAAATTTGTGACTAAAGATGTTGAAGAGAATCTGGATTAGCCTGATGAGGCTTATGCCAATAATGAATATGTTGAGTACGAAGAATAACCCCCCTGACGAGGTTGAAGATGATGAGTGGATTCGTTCTTCTACAGTACAAGATATGTGCATTGGCCAAAGTTCAACAGAGATGATGATGTTCCTTTCATAGCAGAGGTTGATGCTATTTGTGATTTCTAAAGAAAAAAGAATGTTAAATTCAAACAAGTTAAAAGCAATCGCACAAGTTATGATGCAATCTGTTTTATGAATACACAAAGGAAAGCCAGGCAAAGAGAAATGAAACTTATTACGCATGTCTTTGGAAGTTATATGTATTTGCCGAAAAGGAACATAATTGGTATTTTAGGATCACAGAATATTGCGGTGTTCACATATGTAGCAATCCGATATTAGAGCAAGATCAGAGTGATGCATTTGCCTCTTATATAGCGCGGTTGATTATGCCAAAATTAAAGAAGCTTGAACTAACTCCCAGTAATGTAATTGAGAGAATGCTAGATACGAAATTCATTAAAATATCATATAGTAAAGCATGGAATGCAAGGAGAATTGTGAAAACAAAAATATTTGGTGATTGGGAAAAGTCTTACGTGACACTTCCTCAATATATTGATGCGATCAAAAGAAACAATTTTGTATCTGAATACAAACTCATAACAAAAGAGATCAATCCGAGAGTTCATCAATTCACCTGTATTTTGGGCATTTGGTCCTTGGATCGAGGGATTGCTTGTTGCTATAAGAGTAGATGCAGACAGTGTTATCGAGGCGCAAGGTGCAATGCGGGGCGCAAAGGTACCTTACGCGCACCATGCGTAAGGCGCACAACAAGACGCGCGCCTCACTAACTGAGGCGCATAACTCAAATTAATATTTGCCAACATCATAAGACAGAAACATATAGGCAACATATTAGTTACCTACATCCAAAATTATGAGAATATCAACTTAAATCATCAAATTATGCTAACTGAATTTTTAAAGTAACAAAAAAGATACAAGAAACATGTATTTAAATCATCAAATTAAGTGATTAACAATTATGAGCATATGTTTATAAATTATCACATAAAAAGACTAAGAAATATAATTAACAAACATGACTGTTTATAATTTTCTAGTTAGTATTCTTAATTGATATTTGCTATTTAGCTTGAAAAGATGAAGAATGAATGTAACAATTACATATTTACATGTTCATAATTTGCTAGTTAGCATGCTAATTAGAGAAGGAAGTTACAATTAGCAAACAAGTATACTAAATTACTAATTATTGTTTCTTTTTTATAGGTTAAACATGAAAAGATGAAAATAGATTAGCAACTAGTAAGAAAGAGTATATTATATGATATAAATATGTAATTATGTAAATTATTTAAAAAAATAGAAGAAAGAGTATGTTACATAACACATGTGCGAGGCGCACGTGAGGCGCACGCGAGGCGCAAGCGAGGCGCGCGCCTCGCTGCGTGCAGCGCCCCGCCTCGCGTGCGGGGCGCATTTCGCCCAAGCCGAAGCGCCCCGCGCCCGGGGCGCGCCCGGGGCACGCGCCTCAATAACACTGGATGCAGATGGTGGCTTATTTTATTTTTGGCCTTCGCAGTTGTAGAGGTCGAGAACATTAAAAATTGAGAGTGGTTTTTTCATGCATTCAATTATATATTTTTAATGTGTTGCCTCCTAGGAAAATTACTTTTATATCTGACGGCATAAAAGGTATTTCTAAAGCATGTACAGGAGATTTGGCTCTCATCACCACACCGCTATTGTTTAAGACACATTAGAGCTAATTTTAAAAAGAGCTTTGGTCAGATACATTTACAAAACATTCTTTGGCAAGTGGGTTGTACACCTGAAACATGTGTATGATGGGATACGGGATCGAATCAAGGCAACATCTCAAGCTGCACATGATTGGATCGGAAGTAGTTTGGGAAGTGAATATGTCGACCAGTGGGCGGGCACTAAAGTATAAAGATGGAGGGGATTGGTTTTGCATGATGACAACTATATGTTCTGAAAGTTTTAACGGAGTACTTAAAGGGGGCTCGAGCAATGCCCATACCGATCGAATTACAGAGAAGAGGAGAAAGAACGACGAATTCTTTGAGGGAACTCTGGTAATGGGTTAAATGGGTTTTCACTGTTTTTGTTGTATTTTCTGAAGTAGAATACTCCTCCTTTTATAAGGGTCAAAACTCATCATCTCTACCCCTCAAAACTGCCCCTGAGAGATTCTCTCTCAACAACCCACTTCCCACGATTTTCTCTACTGAAAATTATTGATTTGGTCACCATAAGACCGAGTCTTTAGGTACATCTCCCACTATCCGTGAGATCAGATGTTTCTCATTATCATTACTCTCACTATTCATAGAGTAACTTTTATTTCATTATTCATAAAATTTTACTTGGACTTATTTATTCTTAAGTCTCATCAAACTTACATGTTTGATAAAAGATTTCGCTGGTATTCCTTTTGTCAGAGAATCAGTAATCATATCTGTAGTAAGGATATAAGTCACTTTGGCTTCTCTATTTTCTATAATATCTTGAATATAGTGATACTGGATCTTGATGTGTTTTCTTTGGAGCTATTCGCACCACTATTGATTAGGCTAATTGTTGTTTGATTATCACAATAAATATCAATAGGTCCTTCTAACAAATTGAGATCTATATCAATCAAGAGCCGTGTCTTATCCAGACAACGTGTGTAGTTGTCATACTGCAAGTTATATATTCAGCTTCTTGCGTATATCTAACAACACACCCTTATTTCTTGTTACTCTAAAAAACAGCTCCTCTTCCAAAGAGGAATAAGTGTCCCGAAGTAGACTTTCCATCATCTTTATCATCTCCGAAATCAGCATCGAAATAACCGAGGAGTTTAAGCGAATCGGCTTGATAAACTAACTATGATTCAATGTACCTCTGATATACTTCATAATCATTGTAACAGCTTCCCAATGTGCTGGTCCTGGATTCCTTTGATATCGACTGACTAGACTCACAGCATATGCTATATCAGGTCTGGTGCACAACATTACATACATCAAGTTTCTAATTGCTTGAGCATAAAGAATATCTAATGGTTTTTACCCTTCTTCAGGACTTTGCTCTTTACATAATCTCTTTCTCATGACCAACAGAGTTGGTGCTAGATTGGAATTCTCCATTCCAAACATTTAAAAACTGATCTTAAATATTTTTCTTTGTTTAAACTTAGCATTCTAGACTTTTTATCTCGAATTATTTGAATTCCAAGAATATATGATGCATCTCCCATGTCTTTCATCTTAAACTTTTCGCTAAGATCTGCCTTGATTTTATTCAACATTTCTATGTCATTTCCAGCGAGTAATATATCATCCACATATAATGATAATATAGTAAATTTGCTCCCACTTTTCAAGACATATACACAATTATCTAATTTATTTTGAATAAAACCATGTTTAGTGACTACATCATAAAATTTAAGATACCATTGTCTAGAAGACTGTTTTAAACCATATAGAGATTTTATTAATTTGTAAAGTTCATGTTCATGTCCTTTCACCTGAAAACTTCAGCTTGTTGTATATATATCGCTTCTTTTAACTCTCCGTTAAGGAATGCAGTTTTAACATCTATTTGGAATAACTCCAAATCAAGATATGCAACAATAGCTAAAATAATTCTAATAGATGCAAATTTAGCTACATGAGAATATGTCTCCTGAAAATCTATTTCTGCCTTCTAATCGAAACATTTGCCAACTAATCGTGCTTTGAATTTATCAATAGATCCATAAACACGATATTTCTTTTTAAGCACCCATTTGCATCCTATGGTTTTTTATTTTCTGGTAGATCACATAATTTTCATACCTTAATTCTTTTTTATAGAATCAAGTTCTTCTCTCATGGATTCTAGCCATAAAGTTAATTCATGCGATTTCATCGCATCAGAGAAGGTTAAGGGATCTTGTTCTTTTATATTTGTATCTACTAAGAAATAGGATGGCTCACATGAATACAAATGATAATCATCCATCCATGAAGGTTGTGTTTTTGGCCTTTTGTTACCTACAACCGGTTGATGAGGTACATTATTTTCCATATATATTTTATCATTTTAAAGATTAGGTTCATTCACAATATCATGGTCATTAGTGGGAACGACATAATAATTATCATCTATTACAGTTAGAGGTTCTATTTCCTCTCAAACTTGTTCCTCTTCCTCTAAATTCTCTAGAAACGTAGCATCTCTGCTTTCAATGACCCCTTTTTCTTTATTGTAGAACTTATAATCTTTTGACTTTTCTGAATACCATATGAATTTATACTTTATTGTTTTAAAATCCAACTTATCTCTAAATTAACATGGAATGAGAACATAAGCTATAGATCCCCACTTTCTGAGATAACTCAAATTAGGTTTCCTCTCATTTCATAATTCATAAGGTGTAGATACAACTGATTTGGTGGGAATTCTATTTAGAATGTAGTTTGCAGTTAACAATGCTTCTCCCCAAAAGTTTTTACAGAGACCAGAATGAGACAGCATGCATCTAACTACATTCAACAATGTTCTATTCTTTCTTTCAGCAACACCACTCTGTTGTGGCGTATACGGTATTGTTGTATGCCTTTTAATTCCATACTTAATGCAATAACTCCCAAATTCCTTAAGAGTTATATTCCCCACCTCTATCAGTTCTTAAAATTTTGATTTCCATTCTAAGTTGGTTTTCAACTTCTGTCTTATATCACTTAAAGCAGTCAAGAGCTTCTAATTTTCTGGATATAAGATAGACGTGTGCAAACTTGAAATAATCATCTATAAAAGTAATAAAATATTCTTTCTTACTATGAGTTTTGACACTTAGGGGACCACAAATATCCGAGTGTATCAATCTTAAAAGTTCATTGGCTCTTTGTCCGCAAATAAAAGGTTTTCTAGTTATTTTACCAGTTAAACAATGTTCACATGGTGGCAGTTGAACATTAGATAGTGCAGAAAGTAAGTTCATTCTGATAATTTCTTTCATTCTTGAAATACTAGCATGTCCTAATCTAGAATGCCATAATTCAGACTAAGAAATATAACAGAACAAGTAGTTCAAATTTAAAATTTTATTATCAGAATTATTACAAACTACTGGAAGAAAGCAAAATTCATGCTCGGGCACATATTTTTCCATAGAATACACTTTATTATTCTTGCCTATAGAAACCTGATTATTATAGAACCTAACTTCCAGTCCTTTCTTCATTAAGTTGGGAACAAAGATCAGATTGCGTCGAATTTCTGGCGCATAGAACACATCTTTGAGGACAAAAATATTGTTTCCAAGATACAATCTATACGAACCAATACCTTCTGCATCAAGATATGTATTATTTCCCATATAGATTCTCTGTTCTCCTTTTTTCAGCTCGGTTAATTTTGTGACTCCATTTTTTTCATTTGCAATATGTCTAGTCGCACCGAAGTCGATCCACCAACCGCTGATATTCGTCATCACAACATTGCATTCCATCACACAGACATTCTCTTTTGCTAGTACCCCTTGTTCTGGATGCTTATAGCCTCCCTTATTCTCCTATTTTTTACTTTGTGGGCAATTAGGCTTGAAATGTCCGAACTTTCCATAATTATAGCAGGGGTACTTTCTTTCTCTTGAATTGTTGTGATTTTGGTCCTCGCGTTTGTGGTTTGCTAAGACCAAGGTTTTTATAGCTTCCAGTATTATGCCTTTGGCGGACATAATTCAGCTCTTGTACATAATTCAGTTCTTGTTACACCATATTCAGTTCTGGTTCTTTCCTATTGGCTATTAAGTCATGTTCTATCGCTAGGTGCATAGAAAGATCAGTGATAGATTTAACGATAAGGTTCATTCTCAATCTGGTGGCAGCCAAAGCAAGGGAAGGGGGAGACTATTTAAAATGATTACCACTTGCATTCTTTCCGGGATTTCGATCCCAACAGTGGATAAGTCCTTAATCATGACAATCATCTTGTTAATATGCTCTACGACATTGTCTCCCTCTTGTATACAAGAATTATACTTATGCAAGAATAGTTGAATGTTAGGCGGTGTCGTATTTCCCTTTTATAGCATTCCACATGTCCATGGAAGTTTTATAAGTTTCAAAAACTTTGATTAAGTTATCTTCCATGAACATGAGCATAAGGCTTTTTGCCTTTTTGTCTTTCGACTTCCACTGTTTAAACCCTTTCTTTTCTTCAGGTGTTGATTTATCAGTAAGGGTTGGAACAATGGTTTCAATTACGTCATCAATATTGTCATGAGTAAGAGCATATCCTATTTTTCTATGCCACATATCATAGTTACTGCCATTAAATTTATCATTTTTTTCTAGTTCTGATAGAACGAGTTTACTAGCCATTCAGTAAAGAACTAAAACTAAATTCAATATAAATATAATGTTGGTATATACAGTTATAAAATAAAGTGAGGCAAAAATAAATGAATTATAATGAACCTGACTGTTCCGAGTTGATGAAAGAGGCTCCAATTTGAGCGAGATTGTCACTTAGTGGTGTTGATTGAACAAGTAACTCTCTAATATGAGTTGGTGTAGCTTGTATTTGAAAAGAATCCAGTGGATAGAACAATTAACTCTCTGGTCAACGTCGAACTGATCAACACTTGTGTAAAGTTTTTTTAATAACTAGAAATGACTCTGACTTTAACAAATGAAAAACTGGGTTGTTGAGTGAACGTGGGCCTTGTGACTGGGCGTGGCTTTGATTCAACAAATAAAAATGGATGGCCTTGTGCTAAGCGAGGCTGGGTTTTAAAGGGGAGAGCACCGCATCAAATTCCTTCACAAATAAGCAAAAAAAAATCAGATCCAGAACCTAGGTCGTCGTCGTCGCCGCCGCAAGGTCCCAGCTTAGAGATTTGATTAAGGTCGTCGTCTCTGCAGGTGATCAAGGTGGTAGTCGGTTAAAGCAGCAGCGTCGTCGATCGACCGAAGCAGCAGCCGTCGTCGATTGATCTAAGCAGCAAGGGTCGTAGGCGACCAAGCTCGTCGTCGTCGTCATAGAGAGATCTGATGGAGGTCGTCGCGGCTTAGAGACCGAAGCAGCCGTCGACAGTAGCAGAGTAGTCGTCGCTGTCGTCGGTGATCTCAACTCCCAAGAACCGTCGTCGTTGCTCTGATACCAGTGATCGAATTACAGAGAATAGGAGAAAGAACGAATTCTTTGAGGGGGCTCCGGTAATGGGTTGGAGGATTTTTCACTGTTTTCGTTGTATTTTCTGAAGTAGAATACTACTCCTTTTATAGGGGGTCAAACCCATCATCTCCACCCCTCAAAACTACCCCTGAGAGATTCTCTCAATAACCCACTTCCCACGATTTTCTTCCCATAATTTTCTCTACTGAAAATCGTTGATTTGGTCACCATAAAACCGAGTCTTTAGTTACACATACAAGCGTTGGTTGCGAGAACATTTTATAGACTCAATCACTATTTTGTCAAACGGCGAAAGAATGGAACAAAGTGGGTGACGTTATTGACACCAAAAAAATAAAGAGATTGTAGGGTCGTGTCATGCAGGAGAGATCAACGAAGATTGCTAGATTTGTTGTAGATGAATAGCAGGTTATGGACAAACACTGTCATAATTACACCGTCAATTTATGAGGGACACAATGCGACACAATGCGCTTGTAACATATCGCAATTGTAAAAATTATCATGTTCACATGTTATAGCGGTTACGTCCAAGCAATTTGGGGTGCAAATATTTCGTATTACACATACGCTTCTGAGTGGCATCAATCAAACCACTATAGAGATTCACACAAACAGTGTTTCCATCGCATTATAGATAGTCGTTACTAGCCACACTATAACGGACCGCATGTGTTACCTCCTGAATATAAGAGACAAGTCGAACGTCTGCGATCAGTACACATAAAAGGTACGATGAAGCACAAGAAGGAGCTCCAAAGAAAAATATGTGTGGATATTGCAGACAATCGGACCATACATTGTCCTACTAATCCAAATAGATAGCAATTAATAGGTACAATTTATTTAATTTATAATTTTTTCTACTTCCTTTGTAAGTCAATGCGTATATATAATTTACTTCTAATTTCTCATACGTCATAATACTGACACATTTTATCTTCATATGTGCAGATATTACAGTATGGAGACGACACTATTGACATATGAGGTCCTTTATGACCAAGATCGACACCGATCCGCGAAGACAGACTCTGGAGAGGTAAATTACATTTATATTATTTTCAATCATTTCAAATTTTAATGTTCTTACTGTTACTGAACATTTACACTATTTAATATACGCAGGCCTCAAGTATTACCATTGTTGATCATACTCGTGCACATTCGAGTTGAGATTTGACGGATCCACGGATCCAATATTATGTTCGTCAAACAGGCTTTTTTAAATGTTCACAAATATAATGGGTAAGACTCGATTAGTCTCTCTTGACGGCATTGATTGAACGATAGAGGCCCGAGACAAATACATTTCACATGCGTCAAGGAGAGTCAACTATTACTCTGCAGGATGTTGGGGTTTTATTTGGCCTCAAAGTGGATGAAGATGTTACGGGTACATAGAACGAAATGAAGATTACCTAGGTAAAACCACAACATCTTGCAGAGTAATAGTTAACTCTCCTTGAAGTATGTGAAATGTATTTGTTTCGGGCCTCCATCGTTCAATTAATGTCGTCAAGAGAGGTCAATTGAGGCCAATCGAGTCTTACCCATTTTATTTGTGAACATTCAAAAACGCTTGCTTGACGAACATAATATTGGACCTGTGGATCCTTCAAATCCTAACTCGAATGTGCACGAGTATGATCAATAATGGTAATACTCGGAGCCTACGTATATTAAACAGTGTAAATGTTCAGTAACAGTAAAAACATTAAAAATTTAAGATGAGTGAAAATAATAAAAATATAATTTACCTCCCCAGAATCTATCTTCGCGGATCAGTATCGATCTTGGTCATAAAGGACCACATATATTAATAGAGTCGTCTCTATACTGTAAATATCTGCACATATGAAGATAAAATGTGTCAGTATTATGACGTATTAGAAATTAGAATTAGAAGTAAATTACAGAAATTATATATATGCATTGACTTACAAAGGAACTAGAAAAAAATTATAAATTAAATAAATTGTACTCATTAATTGCTATTTATTTGGATTGGTAGGACAATAAGATCTATTTGGTCCGGTTGTCTGCAATATCCACACCTACTTTTCTTTGGAGCTCTTTCCCGTCCTCCATCCATCGTACCTTTTATGCGTACTGATCGCGGACGTCTGACTTGTCTCTTGTATTCAGGAGGTAACACACGCGGCCCGTTATAAGGTGGCCAGTAATGACTATTTATAATGTGATGGAAACACTATTTGTATGAATCTCTATAATGGTTTGATTGATACCACTCAGAAGCGTGTGTAATACGAAATATTTGCACCCCTAAATTGCTTGGATGTAACCGCTACATGTGAAAATGGCAATTTTTGCAATTACAGTATGTTACAAGTGCATGCGCATTGTGTCCCTCGTAAATTGACGATGTCATTATAACAGTGTTTGTTCGTAACCTGCCATTCATCTACAGCAAATCTAATAATTTTCGTTGATCTCGCCCGCAAGATACGAGACCCTACAATCTCTATATTTTTTGGTGTCAATAACGTCACCCACTTTGCTCCATCCTCTCGCTGCTTGACAAAATAGTGATTGAGTCTATAAAATGCTCTCGCAACCAATATCTGTATAGACATTGCTCGAGCCCTATTAAGTATCCCGTTAAAACTTTCAGAACAATTAGTTGTCATCATGCAAAACCAATTCCCTCTATCTTTATACTTAGTGCCGCCCACCGATCGACATATTCACTTTCCAAACTACTCTCAATCCAGTCATGTGCAGCTTGAGATGGTGTCTTGATTTGATCCCGTATCCGATCATACACATGTTTCAGGTGTACAACCCACTTGCCAAAAAAGTTTCGTAAATATATCTGACCAAAGCTCTTTTTAAAATTAGCTCTAATGTGTCTTAAGCAATAGCGGTGATAGTGATGAGAGCTAAATCTACTGTAAAATGCTTTAGGATTATCTTTCATCCTATCAGATATAAAAGTAATTTTCCTCGGAGGCAACACATTAAAAATATATAATTGAATGCATGAAAAAATCACTCTTAATTTTCGATGTTCTTAACCTCCACAACTGCGAAGGCCAAAATGAAAATAAGTCACCATCTGCATCTACTCCTGTAGCAACAAGCAATACACCCTTATATTTACCATATAAATATGTGCTATCAATGCTAAAAACCGACCGACAATATTTAAATCCCTTGATCGAAGGACCAAATGCCTAAAATACAAAGGTGAATTCTCGGATTGATCTCTTTGGCTATGAGTTTGTATTCAGATACAAGATTGCTTCTTTTGATCGCATCAAGATATTGAGGAAGTGTCGCGTAATACTTCTCCTAATCACCAAATATTTTTATCATCGCAATTCTCCTTGCATTCCATAGTTTACTATATGATATTTCAATGAACTTTGTATCTAACACTCTCAATTACATTACCGGGAGTTAGTTCAAGCTTCTATAATTTTGGCATAATCAACCGCGCTATGTAAGAGACAGATGCATCACTGTGATCTTGCTCTAACATTGGATTGCTACAGTATTCTATGATCCTAAAATGCTCATTATGTTTCTTATCAGCAAATACATATAACTTCCAAGGACATGCGTAATCAGCTTCATTTCCCTCGGCCTGGCCTTTTCTTTGTCTATTCATAAAACAGATTACATCATAACTTGTGCGGTTGCTTTTAACTTACTAGAATTTGACATTCTTTTTTATTTAGTAATCACGAATAGCATCAACCTATGAAGCACGGACACGGACACGGCGACACGGACACGACACGGACACGGCAAAACCCAAAAAAATAGGACACGACGACACGGCTAAGTTTTTTTAATATTATTATTATATATAGATTAATATTGAATTAAATTCCTATTACATTATCATATTAATAGTAAAACAGTAACTAAAAGCATACAATAGTAAAACAGTAAACAATCCTAGTCAACATTCAAATAAACCCACAACAGTTAAACAAGCTAGTTAAAACAGTAAACAAAATAACTATAACAAGCCTAGTTAAAACAGTAAGAAGAATCATCACCCTAAGTAACACACAACAGTAAGACATTAAACAAAAACTACTTTACTAACCAACACCCAACAGTGAACGGAACTACTGGCCGAAGTAACAAAGCAAGCAGAGACCAATACACCGAACAGTAACAAAGCAAGCAGAGACCAATACACCCAACAGTAACACACAACACTAATACATCCAACAGTAGCAAAGCAAACAGAAATTAATAAATTAAAAATAGCAGACTGTCAACAGTGAAATAAAAAAATAATTTGGTGGGGGCAGCTGAAAAATGGTGGGGGGCAGCCGAGCAACATAATGAAATAAAAAAATAATTTTAAAATGGTAATTTGCGTTGGTGTGTGTGACTTTTGAGAGAGAGAGAGCGAGCGAGAACAGTGACCCGTCGTTGTCGTGCGGAGTGGAAAGCTCGTGGGGGTTGTCGTGCAAAGTGGAAAGTTATTGGGGTTTTGTGTGGTGAGAGAGAGAGAAAGAGATAAAAGAGGGAGAGTGAGAGAAAGGCAAAAACAGAGAGCAAAAGATGGAGAGGGAGAGAAAGCCAGGGAGGGGAAGAGATAAGAGAGAGAGAGATCGAGCGGCGAGCGAGACTGAGAGAGAGAGAGATCGGAGGCTGACCTTGGATGATCGACGACGATGACGACGAAGACGAAGCTGACGGCGATGATCGACGACGACGACGAGGACGAGAGAGCGAGCTGGCGGCTGTTCTTTGCAAGAGCCTTCGGGTAAGTTTGGGTTTGAGTTCTGACGATTGACAGCTAGGGTTAGGGTTTCAAGTTTGAGTTTGGGTTTCGGGTTTGGGTTTCGGGTTTGGGTTTCGGATCTTATTTTTGGGGTTCATTCTTAGCCGTGTCGGGAGAGAAATCGCGCGTCCGGTCCGTGTCTGCGGCGAGTCGAAGAGTTGACCCGTGTCGACGGCGTTGACCGCGTGTCCGACGCGTGTCGAACGCGTGTCGAACGCGTGTCCACGTCCGACGCGCGTCGGAGACGGACTCGCCGGCGGTTTTGAAGAGTCGGTGCTTCATAGGCATCAACCAATTGATCGTTAGTCTTGAATAAATCTCCAACTCTGAAAGGGACATCATCATCTCTTCTATGAGTTGAACTTTAGTCAATGCACATCTTGTACTGTGGAACAACGAATCCACTCATCATCTTCAAACTCGTCGAGGGGTGGTTCTTCGTACTAACCATATTCATTATTAGCATAAGCCTCATCAGGCCAATCCAGATTCTCTTCAACATCTTTAGTCACAAATTGCATGCTATCAATTGTGAAAGGGACGTCATCATCTCTTCTACGAGTTGAACTTTGGTCAATGCACGTACCTTGTACTGTGGAAGAACGAATCCACTCATCATCTTCAAACTCGTTAGGGTGGTTCTTCGTACTCAACATATTCATTATTAGCATAAGCCTCATCGGGCCAATCTAGATTCTCTTCAACATATTTAGTCACAATTTGCATGCTATCAATTGGTACACTATCTTGCTCTTCACCTTCAGAGCCGTCGTTTCTTTTATCCTCTTCAATTGTTGCCCCTCTTAACGACCTCATATTTTCATATGAACGTCACATTGTTCATGACATTTGACGTTCCCCCGAATGAAAGTGCACTTAGATATTAAAATTGAGTCCGCTCTATTTCACTCGAAGAAAAATGAAAACCATCAGACTCAGCTCTCAAATATAACATGCGTGAGAATTCTCCTAGAGGTTTGAATATTTAGCACGAATTATATGGTAACTTTTCAATAAACAATTCTACCGTTGGTTGCGACTTGTTTAAATTAAACATAATACCCATATGATGATCGTTTGAAACCTCAGCTGCGGACATTCTATCAAATGTTATGGGCTAATTGCATATTATTTTTAGTTGGTACTCTCGTGGGTCAATTTCCGTAACTCGGTGTAATTCCTTAATCAAGTCACAGTAACTATATTCTGAGATCATTAACGGCGTCGTTACCCCTCCGACATACATTGACATATTATCCATTCCATAATTAATTTTCTCACCATAAGAGCAAGCAATAAAAATCATATTGTTCAACCTGCAAAAGAAGATTATATCATTTAAATGCAAAAAATTTAAAAAAAATTATTAGGGCATTGAATAAGAGAGGAAAACCCAAGATGTAAATAATCTCATAATTTTGACCAAAAACCCTGAACCCCAAAATAAAAATACTAAACCCTAGAACTGAGCATTCTATGCCCTAAAAGTTTAATTTCAATTACAACAATCAACACACCAAACATTCAAACCCCCATAAATATAGTGATCGATAATAAATTTCAAACCCTAGAAATTGGATTTTGATAGAAAACCCTAGACTTTTACATGTTAAAAGAGGAGAGAATGAAGAGAAATTATCCTAGAGATCTTAAGCAAACTTTCACGACGAATTTCGGCCACAAAGTGGAATTCGGAGAAGTGGGAAGGTGGCTGAACGAGAGAGACCGGACTTAGAGGAGAAAAATCACGATATTGGGAAAGAAATGGGTTCGGTCAGTATATATAAAGAGGAGAGTACCCACCAGAAATAGTCGGGGTTAACAACCCCGACTATATCATGACTTAGCCTCTCCCCCATTTTCGGGTTAGGGGTTGTTGCGAGTCTCTGCTAAATGGTCGGGGTTACCAACTCCGACCATTTCGACTTTGCGCTTCGAAATGGTCGGGGTTGGAACCCCGACCATTTTGTGCAATCACCAAATTAGTCGGGGTTTCGAACCCCGACTTGTTTAGTCGCCTAACCACGAGAGGGTTGTGGGCGATGTCCTAATTAGTCGGGGTTGGCAACCCCGACTACTTAGGACCACGATTTTTTTTTAAACGGACCACTTTCTAGCCACAATGTTGACGCGGTGAGAAAGTGGGTCGATTTTGGTAAAAAAGTTTATAGTGGGTCGATTTTTGGGATTAAAAGTTTGAATGAGTTATTTTGAAAAATTGTTCTTTATTGATGGGGGTGTGTGCGAGGTAGTTTCAAGAATCAGATATACGACGCATAAACCAGAACCAGGCTATTTTCATGTGCTAATGTTTATATTCTAATTTCTCCATGCAAAATGAAAAAAGTGATAAGCAGCTCCAGATAACGACAGTGACAAATTAGCTGGTAAATGGTGCACTTTTCGGAAAGTTTCCCCTAACATGTGCATCTATTTCTGATGTGTGGCATCATACACACCTATAATCTAAACCTAAGAGGAAAATTTATGAAATCTTTCCTAGACTATTCAATAATAATAGTTCTAATGGAAGTCATAAAACATTTTAACAAGCTTTCTTACAAAGCGAATGTCATGCAACTTGGAGGTGCACTGGGATAATCCTAATGGAAATCTCCTTTTTCTCATTTAAGAAGATTGCACTGGGATAATCCTCAGAACTGACAAAAGTTCTATCAAATATAAAATTATTTTTTAGTCCAAAAATTCCTTTTAACATAACATTTCACCTCCTCGATTATCCAGGGTTCCCAACAAATTGGATTCGAATAACACTTAGAATCATGAGAACCCATGTAGTTCAGGTTCAAACTCAAGATCATAACTAAATCTAATAAGCAGTACATTGAGCCACAGCCAAAAGGATCTATACAAAAGACACTAAAATAATCCAATCCAAATTCGAATGGTTAGATCAACAAAACGAACCAGATTCTGCAAATGCTGGTGTTCCAGAGTTCCCATGCTCCACCAAGCCCTATCCCTTAACAAATTCCTGCTAAATTTAGTTTCAAATACTTCCTCCACTAGGAGAAAAATTAGATAGTTCCAGAATAAATTAAATTTGGCGAAATTTCAGGAAACATTTGATTGGCAGGGTTCAACATCTTAAAAACGAGTAAGTAAAGAAATAAGTGGTATTTTCAATTCCAGAATTGCTTGTAATCGCAATCACTATCACAAGCTAAATGTGGGAAGTTCACCAATTCTTAGCAAATAAGCCATAAAAACTTTACTCAGACAGCATCATTAACTTGAATTGATTCCTAAAGAAGGTTGAAATAACTTACATCCTTGTATGACTTTAGCTGTGTGTCCACCAGTGATCTCCAGCTTTGGACATTCTGCAATCAATAATAAATTACAAAACCAACTTTTCTTTGACACCAATGAACGTTCTTAAACAATAATAAATTACCAAAGCAGGTTGATCAAGAAAATAAGCAGACTTACCTGCTTCAACCCTTGAATCCTAGACAGCAACTCCGACTGCGACTCATCTAAATCCTGTCACAAAATGTTGCTTATTAAAAATACTTTCGGAAAACTACAAACACAAAATAAACGAGTATAGACAACACTAATATCGTTGTCTCACCTTGATCCTCGCTCCGATTGGCTGCACACCCTCCTCCTTCTGAAATCAAGGAAAGACAACTCTCAGACTATCCAATAAACTAATCGTATTTGGTAAAAATCGTATCATAATCAATCTTGAATAATAAGTGCAAGGTTTTTATATCATACCGGTGAATTGGAAATAGGAGATGATTCCTGCACTTCATTCTCTTGCTGAAATAAAACAATAGCAAGAAAAAAGAAGCATAAGATCTTCAAATTTCTCCAGAAAATACCTTAAGTTTCAAATAAACCCTAAACCTTCAATTGACCTTGATCTTTGTTCCTGAATCCTGTAGCTCCTCATTCTTCTCCTGCAATACAATGAATAAGCACAATTTTTTTCAACCAAGAAGCGATTTTGATTGCAAGAATCAAAGATCGTCAAGAGAATAGAGCGATCTCAAGGAATCAATCCGACATTACCGGCGACTGTTTGAGAGGGGAGGCCGCAGGATCTGAATCCGCCATTAGAGATCGAGATTGAGTTCTAGGGTTAGGGTTTGAGAGAAAACAAGAGTGGGCGAGATTTCAAATGAAGCGAATACGGCGAGAACTGAGCGGGCAAGCAAAGTAAAATTGTGGTTAACTTTTTATAAATTTATATTATCTCTGCTCTTTTGAGCACTGCCCACTGTCAACAGTCGAGTGACCCTCGACAGCCGGTTTCTTCTCGAAGCTTCAAAGTTAAAATGCGAACTACTGACGGCTGTTACCGGTCATTATGCAGGTGAGGTCGACCAACTTGAGATTAGAACAGGTCATCCAACGGTTCGATTATTTACCTGTACGCTGTTAAAGCTAATACAGCAAACAACGGTCAGTTTACCTGCTGATTACACGTGGCAATGAATGATCCGTTCAATGTTCTGTTCCGTTGTTGTACCTGTTACAGCAACATGAACAACTCATCACCGTTCACCAGTTTACACCCGCTCTCCTTATAATAATAATATAATTATTATTATTTTGGAAATGCAGTTTACACCTACCCTCAACTAAACTATGCGAATCAAAATCATACATACTTTATAGTCTTAGTACTTTGGCTTACCATACCAATATTATTTTGTTAGAGATATTGAAAAAAAAGACTCTTTTTAAAAATTCTACGGGCAAAATCGATCTTTTTATTTAATAATCAAAATTGATCTCTTTTTTATAATATCAACAAGGCTGAGAAAAAAGAGATTGATTTGCAAAATAGAGTTTTTAAAATACAATGGACCATTAGTCTCGCATATTTAATGGTCACTAATCACAGATTAATTAGATCTTTAATTATACACGGGTTGATAGTCCTGTGACTAGTGACCGCTAAATACATGTAACTAGTTTGTGTATATTAGGGGGTGTTTGGTTCAATAGTGGGCAAGAATAGGAGTAGGAATCCTATATTTTTTATGTATTCCTAGCTAATCCATAAAAATTTTTAAGTAAATTTTATGTTGTCATGGAATCCTTCTTTTTTTATTTCAATGTTTATTTCATAACATGAAAAAATAGAATCCAACTTTATAGAAACCCTCTAATTCCTATTCTTTAGTTTTGGTTTGGAATGAGAATAGGATTTGGTCTCATAATAATATAGGGTTTGTGAAGAAACAGAATCCGAAAAAAAGAGAGAGGGAGAATAGTACAAATATGTCAGCTTTCTGTCCCAAATCTGCCCAAATCATTAGAATTTGGGTTTCTATAAAACCAGCACATTTTTTAACTTTATAGATTCTGAAATCTATAAATTTTTGGGGAACCAAACTCAATAATATGATTCATAAAGAATCATTTGTTTACAATTTTGTCATTGCCAGATCCAAATCATATTCATTTTCCATGAAAATGGTGAAACAAACAGCCCCTTAAAGTATATATTTATAAAATTAACCTTTTTCTGACCAGCCATGATGATGTAGTAAAAAGAGATCAATTTTGCTAATTAAATGAAAAAGAGTTGATTTTGATAATAAAATTTAGAAAATATTCTTTTTTTAAAAAACTCTCCTCAATTTGTTATATATGTTTTTATACCCTAGCTTGGAATTGAACATATAAATTGTTATTGATCACATATATTAATGCAAATACTGATTTGGTAAGGAAAATTTATAGTTCGCATCCTCTAAAATTCAATACAAAAGCAAACAACATAAGCGAAACATTTAAATATAAGGCGATATGAGTAAAGCTGATATATTAGAAAACATAAATTATGTGACTATGAAACTGTTTAGACAAAATAAAATTTCACAATTTAAAATAGACAAAATAATTTTCCACAAATTAGATTTCATCAATATATTCACTTTGTCTAAACGCGCTAATATTAGACCTACGTATCCCCAAAAATGCTCTCAGCTAAACTTATCTAAGAACAAAATACACATGTGTTGATGACAAGCGAGCAACAAACTGCGCCGCTAATCATTTCTGAATTGCAAAACCTAACATACGATACACGTACTCAACCGACCCGGCTATCGCCACATTATTATTCATGAATTTCTGTACCCTCCTGGGGAACTCCATCACACCAGCTGCAAGGAAACCAAAACGTATCGAAAACGAATGGGATGAAGCGGTGATGGTTGTCCTTGCAAAATAGACCCCGCTGTCGCCACTTTTTATTTTTTTGATACACGGAGAGACCGAGCATCTCCAACAGTTTCTCCATTTCTCACTTTTGGAGAATTTAGTTAGGTTTTTGGTCCAACAGATTCTCCATCTCATTCCCCAAAATAGGGATGAAGGAGAAAAAATGGGGAAGCTTCCCCAAATCTGCAGCATTCTCCAAATTTTTGGAGGAAAAAATGGATTCTTCAAAATGGGAAATCTGTTGGAGTTGGTGTAAAAATTAGTTGGAGAATATGACTTTTGCTTCCCCATTTTGAAGAAAATTTTAGAGAAGCTGTTGGAGATGCTCTAAGGTCCATAAGGTGCATAATGGCTCTATTAGTCAGAGGAGCTAATATCAAGAGAGTAAGCCGAAGTTCAAAACTTCAAATCTCGCCGCGCTCAGGTGGCCACTCTGATCGCAGGGGAGCCTGGTCATCCGCTACAAATTATTGACGCGACTGCAGTTCCTATTCGTCCGAAACGCTGTTTCCTGTTCGTACAAACACAGCCGCTACCCACTCCCAACTGCTCCCTTTCATCAGTCTCCAATGTGAACTATCTATCGACCGCGGTCGCCTGAATCCTGACCTTTGCTTCATCTCAAAGCCAAACAAAACGAAAAACCGATTCCATGTCCAAATAAAAATCCCAGCTTTCTCTCTCTAAACCGCCAAAAAAAGCCTAACCCTAACCCTAATTACCCTCGGGTAGTAATGGCGAACGGAGGAGGGGAGGAGAGCTGGTTCATCTACAGCTTCGTGGCGAGGGGGACGATGGTGCTGGCGGAGTACACGGAGTTCACCGGGAACTTCCCGGCGATCGCCGCCCAGTGCCTGCAGAGGCTCCCGTCTTCGAATAACAAGTTCATTTACGCTTGCGATCATCACACGTTCAATTTCCTCGTTCACGATGGA
This sequence comes from Asparagus kiusianus, assembly GCA_022839385.1. NCBI lineage: Eukaryota > Viridiplantae > Streptophyta > Magnoliopsida > Asparagales > Asparagaceae > Asparagus > Asparagus kiusianus. The sequence continues at coordinate 412,555 of BQKN01001084.1, read as the reverse complement.
TATTGTGAGTGGTCTTGCTTTCTTCATCGTTTCTTTTTATTTTGATTTGATAGCGTCTGATGTTGAATTTGGATTGAGTTGAGAGATCCTCTGTTGTGATGTCTTGATGGAATTAGGAGGAAGCTGTTTGATTTGGGTAATGCTGGAATATTCATGTTTTTGAAGTGAAATTTTGAAATGTTGATATTCTACATGTTAGCCAAAATTTTAGATACTTTCTGTTTATTTCCATAAATTTTAGATGCGCTGCTGGCGAGAATGGCAGCACAATGATTTGCAAAAAAGAAACCAAGAATGAAGCCTTTATCTGAGTATTTGCACCTTACATTAAGGGGTTGTTTGGCAGTTCTAAAGTGAATTGAAAATGTATAAATTACTTCTTTTTTTTGTAAATGACTTTCACATCCATCCATGTCAGCA